>OZ010641.1:3330136-3795136 GCA_963932165.1 Pimpla rufipes
ATAAAAATATACATGAATATGGCATAAAAATGTAGTTCGAGCAACTATAAGCGATGACTATCAATGTGACTATTTTCGTATTTACGATTTCCTCACCTTGTGTAGCGGTATCAAAAGGTTACCGTAACTGTGATAAATTACGAAAAAAGGGGAAAAAAAACGTAGACGACTTTATGATTTCCGATCGCGGTTTTTGTTCACCACCGAAGAGATTAATTGATACACACACACGGATGAATAATAAATTACGGTTAATTGTATTTTTATTCGTACGGCGAGAAATTTCGGGAGACGGGGATATACGCGCGCTGTAAAATACAAAAGTCTCGCGAGAGACACTATGTTTCGACAAGATAATAAAACGCGGCATTAATTGCTTTTTAATTAGTTTCGAGTTTCTCGAACGACGTTGCGACTGTAGTCGGGGATCCAGCCGACGATGCAGCGAGGATGACTAAATATATATATATATATATATATATATATAAATATATATAAATATATATATATATATATAAATATATATAAATATATATATATATATATATATATATATATATATCGCGCGAGTGGGTTTTCGGACGAGAACGAGTGGCAATATAGTTGATCTCGCGGTCGCGAAGCTCTTTCCTTTGTCTCGCAAACGCGCGCGCGCGGCTCCTTCGCTCGCCGCTAATTAAGGTCGGCCGAAGGGGATGGTCGTTCGAGTTTTTAGGGCGAAAACGGTTTTACACCGCGTTAGCGACCAGTTAGTCGTTATACCTGCGCGCCGCGCTCGCCGTTCGCCGCGATCAACGCGGGCGCGCTTCGCCCCGCCGTGGCACCGAAAATACGAGCTCGCGACGCCACGTCAGCAGTCCCGGCGCTCTGAGCACCAGAGATCTTCTGGTTGCTCTGCCTCTGCCTCCGTCGACGCGGGTCAATTGATGTTGCGTTGGTAATGCCATCCAATCGATTGGTATAATGTCACCCGATCGATTGGTAAAGCCAACCAACCGCTCTATTCATCTCAACTAACCAAAAATGCCCGAGCAGAAATTTGTTCAGGCTGCCTGAAGAACCACCAGGGCCGGGCCAGGGTCAGGATCAGGCATGCCTGATCAGGCTAGCCGAATGCGGCCCTGATCCTGCCCGGATCATGCATCGGTCAGGCATGCCTGATCAGGCTAGTCGAACATGGCCCTGATCCTGACCGGATCATGCATCCGTAGAACATTTTAAATGTGGTTAAGGTGTTGTTTTCCTTATCGGGCCGGGATCAGGCATTGGTCAGGCAGTCTCGATCTGGATAGCCAGATGCTGCCCTGATCCGGCCAATATCGTGCAATTAAATCCGATTTGTTACTCAAAATACTGACCCTTTCACAAGAGGTATTATCAGGCGACAATCCCTCTTGTGAAAAGACTGGTATTCTTGTTTCACTACAATCTAAAATTTAAATATAGTAAAGAGTCCGATTATCCCGGAACATTCCGACTAAACGTGGGAATTCTAAGAGAATTTCGAACACTTATCAATGATACAAATCTGAAAAAATTAGGTATAAGGAAGATGCTGCAAAGATTCATTTCGGTTGGTTGAAGGAAGCAATGCGATGTTGGGTAGATAGACTGGTTGTGGCCACTGCACCAGTTGTGGCCATTTTCACAATAATTTATTTCAAATTGTCGTTTTCTTGTATGTTCAAGTCGATATTTCAAAAGTATTAATACAAGCTTGACACGATTATCGACACAATTTTCTTTCGTTTTAACAATACAAATAATTCTGCCACGGAAAAAAGGCTTGGTTGGATCTACCCTAAGTGCTTGGTTAGATATGTGCCAGACGATTAATTGGTTAGATCAACCAAATTATAGGTTATGACAACCAAGGTTTTGGTAACGTACCAGATCCCTCGGTTATGTTTACCAATAACTTGCTCGGTCTAACCAATTAATCGTCTGGCGCATATATAACCGATTTCTTAGTAGACCCAACCAAGCCTTTTTTTCCGTGTGTCCTTTCGAACTCGGTGGCCAAAACAATTTTAACTTTTCTGCAACCAACTGCCTCCAACTATCTAAAATTCGAGACTGTGTACCACTATCTACTATTGAATCCTCATTTCATCATATGAATTACTGTACCTTCACTCTGTATTATATTGCCTACTCGTTCTGATAATAATCTCGTTATAATAGTATAACTATAATAATACTATTGTAACGAATACAGCTGACTACATCTTATGAGACACACGATATAAGTTAGGTTGACAATTGATAAACGAATAGTTGACCGACTTCACTACGATTATGACAGACGAGAGTCTCGACAGGACTTTGACAGCGAGCAGACGTGCTAAAGATCGCGATCCGAATATCGGAAGCTTTTATAATCAATAATATCCGCCCCACAAACAAATATCCGTGTTCTTCATTTGCTCGGCCGTTACACTATTATAGTTATACAAGTGCGAACTTGTTGCTCTACTTCACAGTTTATTACCTTTTGTATAAGATAGCCGCGCTGCAGCGCTTATGTCAAATTGCAACAAACTGTCAAATTTCGCGCTATTAAACAACGACTGCTGGTCGTCACGGCCCTCGACCAATCAGAAGCCGAGTTATATCGCTAACAATGGTGGCCCATGCACTTTTTAATAGAGGATATTACTTATTACGTTTTTGAATAATAATAATAATAATAATAATAATAACAACAAGAATAAAATTGTGCCCTCAACTAACCAGTTTTCTCCGTGTAAGCGAAAGCCACGGCATCTCGCTGGCAGAGTTCGATTATGTGCGGGATAATGCGGTGAGAACAAGAGAGAGAAAGAGAGAGCGAGTGAGAGAGCCACAGAAATACAAGATTGAGAAAGGGAGCGCGAGACGGGGGAGGAAAGCCGCGAGTTGAGGCGCGGGGAGCGCGAGCGAGAGGAAGATAGCCGTAATCTGGTTGGTCCGCGGGCTTCGACCGGGGAAAAGGATGAAGGAAGGGCCCCGAGGGCCCTCGGGGGGCCTCGCGCGCGGCGGCGGCGACGGCGGCGGCCGCCATAATGCATGGTGAGAAGTGCGCACGGGGTCAAACGGGTCGAAGGAACGTCATGGCGCTGCGCGGCCACCGCGGACTAGACCTATGGCCGCGACTCTCCAACCTCGCGTCGTCCCTCCCCCTCCGCCTTTCTCTTCTCGCTCCTTTTTCCCTCTCGCACCACGTACACCGCGCTTTGCTCCGTCTCTCCCGACTCTCTTCTCATATACCTTCCTCGCCATTTTCTTCGCCGTGTCAGCCGCGCGAAATTCATCCGCGGGCAATCGAGGAAAATTTCTAACACATCCCAGGTAAAAAATCTGTAACGTTACATCGGGCACTGATCAAGGACGCTTTGGCCCTGCCTGGGCCTGAGTTGGGCCGGATTTCACGCTGTAGGTTTTCCACTAGGGATGCTGCGAATGTGAAATGAAAAAAAAAAAAAAAAAAAAAAAAAAAATTCTTCGCTTCGTCTAATTTCTTTCGTGTTTCTTCGCTATTTTTTTGCCGTGTCAACCGCAGAAAAATCAACCGTGAGCAATTAACAAAAAATCATACTGGATGCCGGGAACGTGAAACGAAAAAAAAAAAAAAAAATTCTTCGCTTCGTTCAATTTCTTTCCTTTTTCGTCATGTCAGCCGCGAAAAACTCATGCGTGGGCAATCGACGAAAATTCATACCGGGTGCCGGGAACGTGAAGCGAAAAAAAAAAGTCTTCTCTTCGTCTAATTTCTTCCGTGCATAGAGAAAAAAAGGGCTTCGAAGACGTACAACTTTGCGTTCGCGAAGTGCCGAAGCCGAGAGTGAACTTCCTGTGTCTTTTTTTTGTTGTCTTTTTTTCGAATTCTTGCACGATGAAGCGGAGCCGAATTTTTTCGATATTTCTGCGCGCGGGACGTCGAGAGAGCCGCGCGGCTCGACTTTAGTGTAGGAAACTCCGAAGTGGAGGGAGGGGGCGGCGGATTAACGTGTTTATTCTCGACGCTGTAAAGTGATCTTCGCGACCACTTCCTTCCTTCGCGGCCGCCGCCGCCGGCCAGAGATCCGATGACCAGTCTGAGGTCGACGATGACCGACGTGGGAAAGGATCCGAACGACCACTGCGTCATTTTTTTTTTCGTTACTTTTTTTTCTCCATCGCTTTCAGGAGTCTCGATACTCCGCAGCCGATGGAAAAAGTGCAGCATAATTCGCGAGACAAAAAATGACACAAAAAAGTGCACACCATGACTTTCATTCGCTTTCACGCGTTTGCTTATTTTCATGGGGCTCTTTCTCCACTCTCTCTCTCTCTCACCCCTCATGCGCCCAGTGTCAATAATTTCTCCCTTTCACCCCCATAAATTGTCGTGTGTACCCTGAAAAAAAAAAAAAAATGTTTGGTGTACAAAGCAACGTTTGCACAAAATCCATAATTTACGTCGCGAAATATTTATTTAGTGAGAGTAACGACGATTGTTGGATAATCGATAGAGGGGGGCGACGGAGGAGGGAAGAGAAAGCGAGGCCGAAAAAAGGAGCAACAAGTCAAAGACCCCGCGACGATGAGCCAACCGTTTGTCTTTCAACAATGAGCGGCCCTACGACGCATATTTATTGCGCGAACCCTTCGTCCTTGCGCGCCTGCCACCCGGTGAAACCGCACAAAATTCGTCGCTAGTCGTACACAGACGCCCGGAATACACGTTTACGCCCCGAGCCAACTCGGATTTCTCGTTGAATTAGCCGACAAAGTGTCGCCTCCACGTCGAATATATCGCTTGTATAGGACGCTCCGAGTCAATGTTTAACGGAACGAAAGAAGAAAAAAAATGTTTTGTCACGCACGATTCAACGTTTACATAGTTTTGTTGACTCAGAAAAAAGTGGTGTAAATTGTGGTAACTATAAATTATGAGCCACCAATTTTTCGTTGATGCTATTATTTTTATAATTTACGATAATTATTAATAGATATGAAAACAGCAACGTTGTAATCGTAGCTTGAAAAATATTTATTGAAATTACACAAAATCCTGTGAATAAATAAATAAATAAATAAATAAATAAAAATAATTGTCGATTGATGGTTGTCACTTTATAGTTACCAATAGTAAATTTTTCTGACAGTTTTGAGGAAGTTTCTGAATCGAAAAATCGCGAAATTGTAAAAAAAAAATATTTTCACGATTTCATCGCTGTTTCTGATCCTTATAGGGATCCGTATATCGATCCTTTTTGTACTTCCTTTTTCGTAATTGTTCGCGCATCACATACGGCCGCCCCTGCCGCGCTCGCACTTTATAAATAGCAATCGCATGTCACGCCGGTGATTTAAATACGAGCAAACGGACAAGAGAGAAAGCGGTACCGTAGTCCTAAGTTGATAAATAATAAATAACTGTTTAATGCAGCAGGCGGGATTCCATTGTGCATTGTATGGCCGCGGCGAAGTGCACACGGGGTGCCCTCGTCGGGCGGTGCATTGTGGGTCGAGTCGGAGGACCGCAGGGACATCGGAAATATGAAAATACATCCCTTCCCCTATTATCTCATTAATTCATATTGCCAGAAATTTATTTATTTGTTTATTTATTGGCAAATCGAATTTATTTATTTTTTTATTTTTTCGCAAATCGAATTTCTTTATTTATTTATTTTTTCGCAAATCGAATTTATTTATTTATTTATTTATTCGCAAATCGAATTTACTTTATTTATTTATTTATTTATTTATTTATTTATATTAATTATCTATCTATATTAATTGTCGTTCCTATAATTTTTCTGGGAAAAGAAAAAAAAACTAGAATTCATTCCCCGCGGCGTGCAGCCGACAATGGATACTATATGGGGTCTTGAAATAAACGCGGAAAGTTCAGGGTCAAGAGCGAGGATTTTTATGGCGATTGGAATTAATCGAAAACCAGTACGGGCAACTTGTTCCCTCGAACACGACGCGAGGGATATAGGCTGCCGGGGTCGTCTCTCGTGTACACGATAAATCCGCTGCGTTACATTGTAAAGCTTATATTCAAATAAATTCAATTAATTTCCATAGCACGAGAACAATGGCTCACGTGTAGTCGGGCGGTGCAGTAAGCTGCGACCGATGTTATGTTCAACCCGTGCGGACACACAGAGGCCTCGCTTGTGTCTCTCTCCCCGCTGCCGCTGTGTAAGCGCGGCTGTAACCCGAGAGGGATTATTCTTACCGAACGGCTCTCTTCCTCCTACTCGACCTCTCGACGGACTCGACGCGGAGTGCATTCTGCTTTTATTCGAGCGCGCTTGAACTCGACCCGGAAAGATCCAGAGACTTCGATGCCTGGGACTGAGAACCTTGACGAGTCAGCGCGCGCTGCGCTTTCTCTCTCTCGGCTTCCAGTCATCGCACTCGAGTGCCAACGGAGTTTCCTCAGATTTTCGTGAAAACTGTCGCGTTTAGAACAAAATTCATCGCGAATTCGTTGTGCACGGGTAAAAATATATCAAAATAAAGGGTTACAAAAAAATAAAAAAAGTAAAAAGTGTTTTTGCACTTTTTTCGAAATTTCGTGACTTCATTAAAATCAAGGTTACTCTTTTTTGGATTGACCGAATCTGGATTTTCGTCCTTGGTTCGAGAGAAAACACGATAACGAAGCGAATGTCGCAAGGCGGAATGCGCCTATCTTGATTTCCGAATGTTTCACTGAACTTGAAAGTCGAACCCTCAAAAATCGCAAATTTTTCCATACAAACACCTTGCATTTTTTTGCGAAAAAAAATTCGATTTCGCAAAGTTTGAAACCCCTATCCGATGGGAAATTTCCCTATGATTCCGAAAAGCACCGTTGTTTGCCCTAAAAGTAACAAATTCGACGAGAAAAACGCAAAAAACACGACCGAAGCTGCTCATTGCTATAGTAACGAGTTGCAGACAACCTGCCCTGACAACACCAAAAGGTCCATTTGTGAGCATTTAGTGCACTAAAGTCCACTAACTGGGTTTCCATTTTTAGGCTTATGATGTCCAAAAAAGCATTCGTTGTTGGGTCCTAATCTTAGTATTGCGCCTGCAAAAGTTAGACCGCCCATTCAAAAGCGTACTTTTTGATTCCTAGATGAGACCTACACCTTGACGTCCATTCGGTGTTATCAGGGCTGAGTATGAATAACCTGACACCAATTCTATAAAAAATACGAGAAATTTCACCCACCATTTTTTTTATCGCGAGTGAATAAACCTCAGCATTTCGCATCATCATCATATACGATTCGAAATCCGCAAGTCGCCCAATCAGGTGTCACCCTGATTGGCAACTAGTCGAATATGGCAGCCGTCAAGCCCTCCACAAAATGGTCGTATAAAGAAGGTGTTCTCCACACTGCAGCTCCCCCTTCATCCTCCTAATTAATGGGGCGCGGCAAAGCTCGACGGCCCCGTCTCTACTTCCCTCATACCCCATCGAAAGTCACCACGATTCCCGATCTCCGCGTCGCCGTCTTCGTCGTCGTCGTCATCCACTGTATCCAAACCACCGTTCCAAAGACCGGCAGTGTCTTTCGGTGCCTACGGGACCGCCGAGGCCCGGAACTCTCACAACGTCCCGTGAAAAAACCACCCCGTCAACAATGTCTCCCCCCCTCCCTCTCGCTTCCTTCGCCCGTTTATTTATCGTTGTGGGGACCTTAATTCGAAACGTCGACGCGGCGCGGACGCCGCGGAATGCGGCGCCCTCGGTCGCTCCGCTACAGGCGCTGGATAGGCAGTCGCACCACCACAGGCACCACAGCCACAGTTATACACAACCGCGTCGCCATAGCCATAGCGATACAGACATAAGCCAAAGCCATAGCCACAGATCGCCATAGCCATATAGCCACTGCCACAGAGCGCAGGCAGCGAAATACCAGCCGAGCTCTTCTCGCTTTCTCTCCTCCTTATTCCGTCCTCCTCCAGCTTCGGTGCTCCGGTATGCTCGGTATATACATCGGTTTATATATACAGGGTGATCCAGAATCCCCACACCAAACGAGTCCGGGAAGTCCGAAATGGCATCAGGAACGCGTGTGCAGAATTTAAGATTTTTGTTCCCAGTAGTTTTTGAATGAGAGCCAATTTGCGATAGCCAATCGGAGAACTCGCCCTCAACTTACTCTCAACTTGCTCTTAATTCGCCCTCAACTTGCTTCCAGCTTGCTCTTAATTCGCCCTCAACTTGCTCTCAACTTGCTCTTAGTTCGCCCTCAACTTGCTCTCAACTTGCTCTTAATTCGCCCTCAACTTGCTCTCAACTTGCTCTTAATTCGCCCTGAACTTGCTCTCAACTTGCTCTTAATTCGCCCTCAACTTGCTCTCAACTTGTTCCTAATTCGCCCTCAACTTACTCTCAACTTGCTCTTGATTCGCCCTCAACTTGCTCCAACTTGCTCTTAATTCGCCCTCAACTTACTCTCAACTTGCTCTTAATTCGCCCTCAACTTGCTCGCATCTTGCTCTTAATTCGCCCTCAACTTGCTCTCAACTTGCTCTTAATTCGCCCTCAACTTGCTCGCAACTTGTTCTTAATTCGCCCTCAACTTGCTCTCAATTCGCTCTTAACCTACTCTCAACTTGAGTACGAATTAAGAGAAACGTGAATGTAAGTTGAAGGCGAATTATGAGAAGATTGAGACTAAGTTGAGTCAAAACTTACTCTCAACTTGCTCTTAATTCACCCTCAGCTTACTGTCAACTTGAGTAGGAATTACGAAATTCGCCGTCTCAGCTTGAGGGCGAATTAAGCGAAAATTGAGAGTAAGTTGAGGGCGAATTGAGGGAAAGTTGAGAGTAAGTTGAGGGCGAATTGAGGGAAGGTTGAGATTGGCTGTCGTAAATCGGCTCTCATTCAAAAACTACTGGGACCAAAAATCTCAAATTTTGCACGCGTGTTTCCTGGCGCCATTTCGGCTTTCCGGACTCGTTTGGTGCGGGGATTCTGGATCACCCTGTATATATACCATATATGCATATATCCAGGTATATAAGACACACATATACAGCGAAGCTGACACTCCGGATCGCGATGCGCCGCGCCAGGAACGCTGGACGTGCCTCTCGTTTCATTCGATCCACCGGCGTGTATTACCACCGGTAATTAATTTAACTTCTTGCCACGGGTACGGCGGCTGCTAATGGTTTTCTTGTAACGCTTTGATGTCTCTCGTCGCCTCCTCTTCTTTCGCGCTGCGCGCGGCTTCCAGTCGGAGACGCAGGATTCTCTCTCTCTCTCTTTCTCTCTCTTTCTCTCTCGCTCCGTCCCGCTGCATCTCCTGGATGTAGCACCAAGAGACGCAGCCGCACGCACAGCGTTTTACCTCGCGATCTCCCCGCGGTTATTCGCGATAAGTCGCTGCGCCTTTTATTGACGCCCGCGTTCCCCGCGTACGACGGACGGGGGGAGTCGCACGGAGAGAGAAAAAGAGAAAACGCGGCTTCTTCTCACTAGATATCCGCGCGCGGGACTCTCTCGTTCCTTTTCGTCCTCCGCAGAATCCCTCCGTGTGTTCGACTCGCTTCGCGTCATCCGCAACACACGCACCGTCTGTATAACGTTCGTCGGCCGAGACTCCCGCGTTGCACTTTTGCCGCACGACGAGCGACTTTGTCGCTCTCTTATACGAGCGTCGGAAACGCCGCCGCGCGGCGCGATAAAGATAATGCCGAGTAATTGGCCACTTTGGGTCTCCGTCGCACCCGCGGTTTGCGCCGCGTGTACCGCGCGGCGGTATTATAGGTGCACCGGACGATCCGCCGCGCTCTTACGCGCATCGCGACCCTCATTAAAGACCTGGCATTTTTTTCCACCGTACCTTCCGTGCTGCAGCGAAGATGACGGAGAGAGGGACGTTTTTTTCGATCGTTGCGAATCGCGGGTGAGTCGCACACGAGCTGTTGAGAGATCGAGGGAAATGCCGTCAATGATATTTATTTCGCGTCTCACGGTGCTTCGTGACATTTTTCGCGTTGGGATCCTCGCAGTCGACTCCAGGCGCTTGGAAAATTCGGGTGCGAAATCCCTGGTGCTACTAAAGTAAAAACTTGACGTATTACAAAAAGTGAGCATTTTTTGTTGTTGTAATAATTGAGAAGTAATTAATATAAAAAATCAATTACTATTATAATTAGTGATTACCGTAAATAGAGAAGCAATTATTATGAGAAATTAATAATAATTATTAGTATTATTGATTACCGTAAATTGAAAAGGAATCATTATGAAAAATTAATAATAATTATTATTAGTAATTATCGTAAATTGTGAGGCAATTATAATGAAAAAAAAGTTTATTTATAGATTATTATTAGTGATTGACGTAAATTGAGAGAAGCCTTCCCAGAACATTTATTTAGGAATTTATTTCGTGGACAAATAAATGTTCACCAAATATGTGGCAATTTTCGTCACATCCTCCTATACCGTGTGGAATCGAATCGAGCGTGAATTCGTTCGCGACGCAAAAGGCGGGTCCGATCCTCGCGCCTTTTCCGTTGATTAACAACGGCGGAGGCCGCGCGCGAAGATATGTCGGGGCGGCTTATACGATCATCCGGATCCAATTGAAACACGTCGAGCGTACGTAGGGAAGGCCGCTCGCGTCACGCAGGGTAAGAGGTGTTGGTAACTCGCGGTGGAGACGCGCGCGATCTCCGTGCGCGAGGGATCGCCGCGTATAAAGACTCGAAGCGTGTTATTTTGCCCGCGGGGCGTTAACGAGGCGGGCAAACACGAGAAAAACGAAGGAGAGCGAGGAGGGAGCGAAGGGCTGGTCAGCAGCGAAACGAGCGCGCAAAGGACGTGCAACGAGAGGAAGAGATCGCAATAAGAAGAGGAAAAGGACGAGAGGAATACACGAGGGAGAAGGAAGGAGAGGAAAAGGACGAAAGGAACACGAGTGAGAAGGAAGGAGAATTCCGCGAGGGCTCCATGCAACAACGTGAAAAATAATAGCGGTGCAACTGGAGCGAAAGACGTTGCTCCTTTTCGCTTTTCATTCGGACGTCAAGTGTGAACTCGCACGGATAAAAAAAGTTTGGTTGTGCCAACTAATCATTCACATTGCTGTACCTCAGTTTTTTGCAACTAGTTGCAGCAACTTACACATTTATTGCCGAAACCACTTCGAATGGTTGTGGTAACTATTCACGATTTGTTCTACATAACCTAAAAGCGATATTATTAAAGTTACGATTGTGCCGCTCAAGGCGCGAGTCGAATCTGTACATAACCTAAAGACGATATTATTAAAGCTTTAATTATGCCGTTCGTGAAGCGATTCGCGTTAATTTGTCATAAGGATTGTACAAGTAGTGCAATTCTATTTTGAAAAGCAATGACACGGTTGGTATAGACAAGTTACACGGAAAAAAAAGTTTGGTTCTGCCAACTAATCATTCACATTGCTGTACCTAAGTTTTTTGCAACTAGTTGCAGCAACTTACACATTTATTGCCGAAACCACTTCGAATGGTTGTGGTAACTATTCACGATTTGTTCTACGTAACGTAAAAACGATATTATTAAAGTTACGATTGTGCCACACAAGGCGCGCGTCGAATCTGTACATAACCTAAAGACGATATTATTAAAGCTTTAATTGTGCCGTTCGTGAAGCGATTCGCGTTAATTTGTCATAAGGATTGTACAAGTATAGTGCAATTCTATTTCGAAAAGCAATGACACGGTTGGTATGGACAAGTTACCGGAACTTGTGCGCCTGCCTACACGAATAGTTGAATCAACCATTCTTTTGGTTGCCGCAACTAACAGTGCATCTACCAACGAAACTTTGTTCGTGCAACCAATTCCTTTTGGTTGTCACAATTAATCCGAGTTGTAAGGACATTAGAATAATCCATTGGTTGTGACAACTGATTTCTTGGTTGTGTCAACTAATTATTTTTTCCGTGCGGTGTTGCGGACGTTTTTCCCTCCGCTTCCATGTCCCAATTCCTCATGGGAAAAAATAATCGAGGAGTGACAACAATTTTTTGCAGCAACGAATTTGCGCCGCTGTCGCAGCAAATCTTGTAGCTACTGCAGCAAATATTTTTTTATTCATCACTCCGAAATTGTTTATCTCTGTGATTCTAACTCGGCTTGAAGCTATCTTTTGACTTAACCATATTTTCTTCTGGGTTCATTTTACCATATTTTTTCGCTCGGTATATCTGTAATTCTTTCTGCTTTTGAGCACTGAGAAGTCGTGATTTAGTCTTGATTGATTCACGATATTCACGCGTTATTTTTATGCTCTCAATTAATAACATCAAGTAATTACAGCCTGTGGAGTTCCTGCATGGAATTCGTGACAAGAGTTTAATCTACAATCCGTCAAAAAGTTTCACGGATCGGTCGACCTGCATCCGCTCAAATAGCGACTTATCGTGTCACCGTCTTTTCGCCCACTATAATGTTTACCCCAAACATTTTTTAAACCGCGTTGTCCCGTCAACTAAACCGTTCGAAGGTAAAAAAAAAAAAAAATGCCCGTTGTGCGCTGCTCGAATGTCGCGCTGGCTGCTGGCGAACGGGACCCCGAGATTCCGGCTCGTAGACTAAATAATTCAAGCGTCTCGCTTTAGTTGGTTATATTAATGCGATTATAGCGTATAATGCGGACATCGGTACAGCGAGGGAGAGAGAAAAAGAGCGAGAGGGGTAAGGGGGGCGAAAAAAAGACGTAAAAAGCAGAGACGAAAAAGGGTGAAACGCGATCATATAGGCGCGCAAGAACTGCAGAACGAAGCGGCGGGAACGTCGGAGAGCGAAGGAAGCCGATCCGGCGGCCGCAGCAGCAGCAGCAGCAGCAGCAGCGACGGCGGGCAAGTTGATCGCGCGCGCGAGCGCGAATGCACACACACACCTTGTTTATTTTAATCGTGCTTCACGCCGAGAGCACCGAGATTGTTTCGTCTCGGCCGACTCGATGTTTAGCTCGCCGTTTAATCGCCGTTAACGAGCGGTTATCGTTCCACCAAGTGGAAACACGATGAAAGCTAACGAGGCGATCGCGGACCCGAAGCGCGTATGCCGCGCGCATGCGCGCTGCTCCCTCCTTTCCGCACGGGCGCGTCAAGTGCTCCTCGTACAGCCCTCGTCAACTTCTCTCATTTTTTTTTCTTTTCGTTTTTTTTTTCGCTTGTTTCAAAAAAATATTTCTCGAGTCCGCCGTTTCTCCTTCCTTCCCACCTGATTCGTCGGGCTATCGCGGTTATCGCAAGCAGAATTAAGCTCGTTATGGGTAACGAGGATGGGAGAGTCGGTGATAATTCATTTAAATCGTGCAGCCCTCGTTGCAACTTCTGTTTAATTATTTTTCTTTTTTTTTTTTGCTTTTTTTAAAATATTTCTCGGATCCGCCACGTTTGTCTTTCTCGCTCGATTCATCGGCCTGATTCGCAGCTCGTTTTATGTGTAAAGATGATAGGAAAGTCGGTGATAATTAATTTGAATCAGGTGATTAGGGTGGATTTTTTTGTCCCAAAGAGAAATCGGATTCAATCGTAATTCAGACACCTGTTCGTCGTTGGAGTATCGAAAGGAACGCAATTTAATTAAATTTATTATTAAATCAAATGAATTAAATTTATTCATTTTATTTGATTTACTATTAAATAAAATAAATTTATTGTAAAATTATGTTGAAAATAAATATGCGGGAGTATCGATGGATATCGCAATCGAGTCGACACCATTTTTTCCAGCCTAAGACGTGATAAATTTAATCACGAAACTCCTTCCATGACTCGAGGTCTCAGGACGTTTTTGGAAAGTAAGTCAGGGTCGAATAAAGCGCAAGTGAAATAGAAAATCGGCAGAGTACCGGTGATCCCAGCTCAGAAGCCCCGAGCTTCCGTTTCACCGTCAACGTCCCATTGTCACTATACAGTAAATATGGCCCAAAGGCCTGGACGGTATATAAATCATCCCTCGGCGCTACCCAACGACCCCGCTGCGTGGTTGTTGTGCAACACGGGGGGATGTTTTTGCTGCGCCGGGTGCTACACGAGAAATAAAACAATGCGGAACAAGGCGAAGCATTATAAGTGCGTTCAGAGAGTAAATCGTTTACGGTGAAGAGGAAAAATGGAAAACGGTTCTCCGGGGTATTTTGGTCGGATGGACCCGATGGACCCGGTCCGGTCCATCGGGTGCGTCGAGGCAACGAGAAGCCGGAAAATATTATTCGGCGGGCAGTCGGACCGTGGCGACTGCTTTAGTTTCGGACTTGACGTCCGCTTTCATACTCGACTTCTTCCCGACCTTCGCTCCTCTTCCTTTTTCCCTCTCGTCAGCCGCCGTCGCGCTGTGTATCGACAACGTTTCTCGGGGCGTCCGGCGCCCCGGTGACAGCGTGACGGAAGGAGAATTCGTTCCTCGACTCGGTCGAAACGACTCGACGACGCTGCGCGGAAGGTCCGCGCGCGACTAATCGCGCCGCACAAATATTTGGGACACCTCGCGACGTGAATATAAAAAATTGACGTTTCCGTCTTGGTCTCGTTGCCTCTTCTTTTGCTGTTGTGCCGAAGGGGCTGAGTGTTTGCTGGATTCGAGAAACGGAGTTGCAGTTTTATTTGGCTGGTCTGGAAGACATTCGGAGACTGAGGGGACCGAGGAACAGGGGGCAACCTGGCAGCGTGGATAATCGCGATTCTCTATATAGGGGGTGGGTGGGCAAAATGGGACACGAGCGAAATATGATTTCATGACGACGACCAAAATGTGTTTTTATCGTATTTTTATTCACCCAATAATTCGATTCCAATCGTCGGTTTTGAGGGTCGGCATAAAATGAAAAAAAAACAAAACAAAAAAGTGGGGCAAAATGGGATAGACCCCCAAATTCGGGAATTCGTGATTTTTTTATCTGGGTGATACGCGACATCATAAATAATGATTATATTAAACAAAAGAAAATAAATGCTGTAAAAAAATGGTAATTTTTTAAAAACCAGATTATGTTTGAAATACTCAGAATGATTGAAAAACGTTATATTCGTATAGTCACGATATTCCCGAAACGGAGTTTTGTCCCGTTTGGCCCCATGAGATGGAACCAAAAAAAGGCTATCCCGTTTTGCCCGGTTGTCCCATTTTGCCCGCCCATTCCCGCAGTCACCGACTAATCGAGCAGCATAAATATTTTGGACAGTTGGCACGAATACCTGTCGGAGCCCGAGCTGCAACGCGCCCGCCTCTTTCATCGTGCCCTTTTTTTCCCCGAGGAGGCCCCGTTTTCGGGGGTTTATCTGGAACGAAAAGACCGAGAGCGAAAACATGGCAAAACACTGACCCTTCTCTTTCTTCGTCACGGGGCAGAACGAGGCACGATTGCTATCAATTTTTGAGCCTCTTGTTTGCCTCCAGGCTGTTACCGAGCGGGGCTGCGGGGCCTGTAGATCCCTGTGTAGATCTCAGATACAGATGTCCGGGTATCGAGATCTCGGCTTAGAATGAAAGAATAAAATTACAGAAAATTCGAAAAATTTGTATCTATTATTGTCTATTTAATTTCGAATTTTTAATACAACTTTTTCCGAATTTTTAATGCAATTTTTTTATCATTTCTTCCTGGTAGAAAATCTTTCGCGTTACATCGGATCAGATTTACATCAGAATTTCTACACTGTTAAAAATGTGGTGTTAAAAACTACACCAAGACGGTGTCTATATAAGTCAACACCGATCAACGGTGATAACGAGCGGTGTTAAGGGAGTATGAAACACCGACTTTGTACCTCAAAAGTTCGGAACTGCCGTTTTTCGCGAATTATGAACGGATCGAAGCGAACATTGAAATACAGACGCCAGTAATGTGAATCTCGTTAATGAATTAGTCAGAATTTTGATACTCGAAAAAAAAAAAATACAGATCGATTACCCGTAGAAAGAATCTGTAATGAAAAATTCGATTTCTTTTTTTCAATGTTTCAATGAAAACCAAGAAAGGCGACTAATTCATTCACGAGATAATAAAAAATCACACATGAAACGTGCATTCGTGCCCTTAAATCGAAGAGCGTTACAATGTTTCGTCGGTAACACAGGAATAAATTTAACGAAACGGCTGGTGTTAATTATACACCGTAAAAAGTGTTACTGTTAACACACTGTAATAAGTAACACTAGGAAAAAGTCCACACCAGCAGCGTTTGACACCGTATATTTTTAACAATGTACTACAGCACACGGAGAGAAGGATTTGATACTTTTTACCATATTTCTAGTAAAAAGTATTGTAAATTTCCGGTAGAGGGGAGATATAACGCGATCTATCGAGAAGAACTAGAACGATAAGAATTTTTACCACGAAATATAGTAAAAAATATTATATATATGTTAGAAATTCTCATAGTTCTCGTACTGTTCGTCAGGTGGCGGTTATGGTTTTTCAATACCAGGCACATTGGTAATTTTTACTATCGCGTTTGGTAAATTTTATCAGATCCTTCTCTCCGTGCAGCTTATCGCAATAATTTTAGTTTCACTGCTCCTGGCGTTCGCGTCGCCCAAGGAGTCAACATTTTCAAGCGGATCTCGCGCGGCGAATGAGTGCCGGGAGGAATAAAGAATTTTTCACGGTTCGCCCGCGCGGGTTTTTCGTGAAAAGCGCGAGTTTTACGGGAAAAGGAACGCCGGGCGTTCCGCACGAAGAGCCCGAAAATTGCTTCAAGACGCGCACAGATCGCCCACTGCGTTGTTTGTACACAGAGAGTTGCGCGGAAGGCACGGAAGTCACGGTGGACGGTAAATAAAGTAGCAGTCGAATGCGGGATCCCCGCGGGGAAATCGTCACGGCGAGCCAAAGGGCCATTTTGGCCCTTTGACGCTCTCTGACCCTTCCCGACGGATCTTCGCCTCTTCCTCCGGCTTTTTCTTCTCTCGAGTTTTCACCGAGGATCCTCGCGCAGCGATTATGCACGGCTGCTGGGCAGCGAAGAATTAGAGCCGCGACCTGGCGACCCAGCGACTACCGTAAACGCCGCGCGGTAAGCACAGAAGGCTCGGCCACTCACCGGGCTGCATCGCTACCTCTCTCTCTCCTTCTCCTCGCTGCGCGACGACCCTAAATATTTGTGCTCGGCGATTAGCTACGCGACGAACGTTTCTTTACACCGCGTCCGATTTTACACGCTCCCTGACAACCTGGAATAGAAAACAGCCGAGGAGAAAAAAAAGAACAACGAATTGTCGTATTCTTTTCCGTGGAGACAAGAGATTTGAGTTCCAAGCGGAAACTTTGCTTATCGCAATGTTTTTTTTTTGGTTCTTGTTCAACAGAATCGTATTTTGTTATTGCAATAAAGATGTGTCGAATAAAATCGAGGCATAGTATAATAACATTTGTTTTAAAATGTTTATCTTTCATTTTTTGTTTGGCCTTTCATTTTTTAAGTTTATTTGCTCTTAAACTTTATAAATTTATTTGTTCTTAAATGGGCCGTAAATAAAAAAAATGTTTAATTAATGCACGGATTGGGCGAGTAAAAATTGGCAACTAATAAATAATTTCATTCACGTGTACCAATTTCACAAATATCAATTGTTAACAAATAACACAAATAATAAATAACAGATATCACGAATACAAATTGTTACAAAAAAGTTTAAAAAATGTAATTTACAAAAACTCTACTGGTGGTAAAAAAAAAGTTGGCAATGAGCTCGAGAGGCAGAGCCGAGGCGGAATCAATGAATCCAGTGGTTTTTGCGGCGAGAGTCCTTCGGCTCGACGCCGCAACGGAGCGGAGAGCGGCGAAGCCGGGCGAAGAAGCGCCGAAAGTATCCGGACGCTCTCGAGAACGGTACACGTAATAATATTCGTCGTGCACGGAGCCCGGGGGGAGCCCGAGGTGCCCGGTGCGCAGGGGACGTTATATTCATCATCATCATCGCGTTACGATCCTCGTAAGGTTTTACAGCGGTCGTAACGGTGCCCGAGGGGCTTTATTGTTGCGCGGCGCGTCCAGGCGGCGCGGCCGAACGCGCAAAACTATGACGTATCCGCAGCGCTCGCGTCTCCCTCTCGATCTCTCATTCGCGTCCGGCTGCCCCACGTATCCTGCCTCCCACGCTTCCGTCGATGCGATGCGCGCGGCGAGAACCCGCGGCGTAAATTATCGTGCTGGTTAAGTCAGCGCGCGCGCGCAGACATCGGGCGCGGTATTGTTATGGATTTATAGAGCGAAATATCGCGCGGCCTTTCAGTCTACAAAATGTGTGGGGAATCTACAATTTATTGTACGACAAGTAGACCCGGGGGAAGTACCGGTTTTCCTCTTGGCCACCTTTGGTCCGTTCCAGAGCGGTCAGCGAGTTCAAAAGCACAAAATATCATATATAGAAAAAATATTGAAGCTAGAAAAAAATTCATGTTAGAAAATAACAAATTTAAGTAAGAAAATAAAATATAAAAGTTAGAAAAAAAATGAAAGTTAGAAAATAAATAACGAAAGTTAGAAAAAAAATGAAAGTTAGAGAATAAATAACAAAAGTTAGAAAACCGACAGCAGTTGGCGTGCGGTCGGTGCATGGCTTCGGCGATCTCCCATGTTAAGCAGCTCGACTCACGGTCGCTACTTGGATGGGTGACCGCTTAGCCGTGCACTGATTTGCACGTCAACTGTTGAGCGGGAGGCAGTTTTTCTGAGTTTCTGATGTCTCATGCAACATCTCATGCAACAGACACTCAGAAAAATATAGCCGCCTGTATCGGCACAGGTTTTCCGCAGTTTCCCTGTGCCCTCGTGCAAATGCGATACAGTAGTGCATTAGGAAAGAGTGGCTGCGGGTAACACTCTGGGGGGGAACTCAATAAATGACACGGAGGGGAATACAAGGAATGAAAGGGGATCAAGGGGAGTGGGGAGAAAGAAAAAAAAAAAAAAACGTAAAAACCTGAAGAAGGTATACGTAGGAATCAAAATAAAAAAAAATAAAAAAAATAAAAAAAAAAAAACAAAAGTTAGAAAATAAATAACAAAAGTTAGAAAATAAATAATGAAAGTTAGAGAATAAAAATGATAGTTAGAAAATAAATAATGAAAGTTAGAAAATAAATAATGAAAGTTAGAAAATAAATAATGAAAGTTAGAGAATAAAAATGAAAGTTAGAAAATAAAAAAGAAAGTTAGAGAATAAAAATGAAAGTTAGAAAATAAAAAAGAAAGTTAGAAAATAACAAATTTAAGTTAGCGAATAACAAATTTAAGTTAGAAAATAAAAAAGTAAGTAAGAAAATAAAAATGTAGGTTAGAAAACAACAAATTTAAGTTAGAAAAGGAAAATTGTAATAAAATTACTCGTATTAGTTAATACGAGTTATTCCATTATAATTATTTTTTCTTTTTTTGAACTTTGCTTCACTTTACTTGACGTTTTTTCTCAATATCCATTCGCGGCGCGACCACGGCGCCTGCGCCTCGCGCATTCCGATCGCATCACCTTTCAAATTTCGACTCCTTCGACCTCGAGGTCCTTAAAACTCAAGCCCGCCGGTCCGCTCCGCGCGCCTCCTTCCTCTCTCCCCCCGCGTTCCTCCTCCTTTTTGTTCTCCCTCCCGGCATTCTCGTTTTGGCCGCGCGTGACGGAAGGCCCGAGACATAAATCCCGTTGACGACCGCGCATCGATCTCCCCGGGCCCGTGTTGCGCATACACCAAGTGTAAAATATGCCCGAGTGTATATTTTTGACGGATATAAAAGATTGTTGTTGATAGAGGTCGAGACTCGTGCGGGAGCACGAGGCGACCGAGGCGCCCGAGGATCTCGATTCTCGAGCCTCAAGCGCACTGTAGAATTTTTATATACACTCGTCGAGAATATATCGACGAGAGTAAAGTTGGGCTACGTGATAATGACACAGACAATATAGCGTTTTTTTCTCGATCCATTCACACGCCGAAAAAAAAAAAAAGAAAAAAAAGACAAGTATCAACTCCAACTCCTACGCTCGGTCATTCGAGGCTCCAACTCCGTCTCAGCGGCAACAGAAGCATGTCGTATAGAGTGGGTCCTTAAAAAAATCTCTTCTACAACCAAACAGCGTCGTTCTCACACACTCGATTCCCTTTCGTCCTTTTTTATTCTCCCGAATTGTTTATCTCTATCCTCGTCTCTTTCTCTCTCTCTCTCTCTCTTTTTCTCTGTTTCTCACGTGGTGAACGTGGAGGAGGACGCGGGCGAACGACGGAAGGCACGAAGCATAAATCCCGTTGATGGTTGGCCATCGATCAGCGGGCCGTATTGCCTCCCGCTAAGCCTCCCCTCGCCTTGGCCTCCGCTGCCTCTTTCACATTTATTCACCGGCTCCCTCGGCTCTCGCACTTGGATGTGGCGTATGCGGCGCGTCGATGAAGAGGCACTCGGGAAATTGTAATAAAATGCTTGTACAGGGATCGAACGAAGGTACTGCCTGCCTGCAGGTTACGAGCCGTCGATTTGTCAACGCGGTTCGGTGGCCCCCGATTTTTTTCTGGCGCCTCGCGCTGCTCCCCCCCTCGAGTAGTTATGGTTCGATGTGCTTCACGCGACAAATCAATTCGGGATGGCCCGAGTCAAAATATTTTTGATCGTCTTGCACGCCTGACGGATGTAATGAACAAATGAGCCGCACGCGCCGTGAGACCCTCCATCAAAACGTTTCGATACACAACGACTTCACACCTGTCAACCTGTGCAGAGGGAATTACACCCATAGAAATTGTTTTGATGGGATCTATTCGAAACAAATAAAATTGATTCGAAAGAAATTAAAATTTATTTCAATGAAATACATTTTATTTGATCCAAATAAATCCTAGTAGGTCGGCCAGTAAATAAATCATTTACTTAATATCCGGCCTACTAGAATTTATTTGGAACAAATAAAATTGATTTCATTCAAATATTTTGCATGAAATGAAATTGATTTCATTCAAGTATTTTGGATTAAATAAAATTGATTTCATTCAAATAAATGTTATTTGTTTCTAATAGATCCTATCAGAACGATTTCTCTGGGTGTAAGAGACTGTTGGGTCAATAAAGTCCTATGGTCACCGACTGTCAAATAAAAAATGTTTGGTTAGAGTAGTGAAATGTGATTCTTTGGACGGAGAAAAAAATCGAGATGTGATAACAGGTCGATTGTTGTATAATTTTTTGTTGTCGCAGTAAAATTTTCAGCTACTACAGAAAAAATGTTATCACTCCGTTAAAAATAAATAAATGAATAAAAATAAAAAAGGTGACCGCTGGATTTGTTAAAGCAACAAATCTCTTTTGTCAGGGTGTTGCTGTTGCTGTTACTGCTACAGCTTCAGCTTCAATATAGGTAGAGCAACCCATTCGCACTGATTCGACCCGCTGCGTTTAAGCGACGTGACGTAAAAATTGGCTGATCGAATGCGCAGAACTAATTCGGCCGTCTCGCACACCGAGAGATTCAAAACAGCTACAAACAGCTCCACGTCGGCGAGGACTGCAAAAAATTGACACGAGTTTAAGGATTTCAAGAGAAATCATTCAATTGACTTTTTGCATGAATCCGTATTTTTAGACATCTTCTTGATTTAGCTTCAATACTTCCTTTTTCGTGTATCTGACGCAATAATTTGAATACAAATTTCAACGAAAAATGACATCTTTCTCATTGAAAATTGAAAACAAAAATTAACTTGTCTTTAAGCTCCTTCTTCATCGAAAAAAATCATTTTTTACAAAAAAAAAAAAAAATTCGTTCACCGCGAAAAGTGGCGACTTTCATCCCAAATTTGTCTCCCGTCGACCGTCCGGATTTTTTTAAATTTCCTTCACCTGCGAAAACTGGCAACTTTTATCTCGATTTTTTCTCCCGTCGCCCGTCCGGAATTTTGTTAAAAAAATTTTTGTTTCACCTACGAAAACTGGCAACTTCTATCTCGATTTTTTTTTTCTCGTCGCCCGTCTGGAATTTTGTAAAAAAAAATTGTTTTTCACCTCCGAAAACTGGCAACTTCTATCTCGATTTTTTCTCTCATCGCCCGTCCGGAATTTTGTTCAAAAACAATTTTTTTTCACCTACGAAAACTGGCAACTTCAATCTCGATTTTTTCTCCCGTTGCCCGTCCGGAATTTTTTTCAAAATTTTTTTTTTCACCTACGAAAACCGGCAACTTCAACCCCGAATTTTTCTCCCGTCGCAGGACTCCGGCAGGTAGTGCGCCAAACACACGTTTCGCTCGGGCAAAGTGTAGCGCGCGCGCGCGCGCGGGACCGCGAGTTATATATTCAACACGCACGCGGGGTCGCGAGGTAGAGATGGTGAGTGCGAGATAGGGAGCTACTTAGCTTAACCCTTGCTCGGTGCGGGGGCCCCGTGTAGCTCGTGCGCGCGGCAGCGGTGGCGGCGGCGGCGGCGAAGGTTCGACGCGGCGAAGGTTCGACCAGCAGCAGCAGGAGCAGCGGCAGCGGGAGCAGCGAGAGCCCCTTAGGACCTCGCGCGCTCCGACCGGGGGCCACACACCAAGAAAGACTAATAGCCAAGGAGATAACGCTCTTAAACACTTTGCCCGGCCAATGCTTCTTCGCAACCTGCTCCTTCGCCCTCGCCTGCTTTTCTCCTCTTTCCGTCGGTTTCGTTTTATTTTCCTTTCTTTCTCTTTTTTTTCTCTTTTTTTTTTCTTTTTCTTCTCTTCCTTCCACGCGCGACGCTCGCGATACACGACAAGCCTTCCTCCTTCTTATTTCCTCGATCTACCTGAGAATCCGTGCGCGCATGTTTTGTCCACCGCGCGCGAGGCTCGCAGGTTTCCCTCGTCTCCTCGTTTCTCCCTCCTCCCTCGCTCTCCCCGCCTTCGGAGCTTCGACAAGCGGCTACCTTTCCGCCGATAAGAACGCGGTAACCTTCCGCACCCGAACCTACTCGGACGCGACGTCCCACGCTTCGTCTCTGCCTTCCCTCCTCCGCGCCGGGAGGGAGAAAACTCTCTGAGCCTCCGCCGCCCCGAGGATTCTCGCTCCGTGTGTGCAACGAACGTCCTCGGGCTATAGGCTGGCTTCTCTGCGCGTCCCTCTCGCTCGTTCTCACCTTATCTCGTCCTCGCGGTCTTGGACCCGGGTTATATTCAGCCGTGTGTTGTGTCGGGGAGATTAATAATGGGGATACCTGAAGCGAGATCTACGGTGGCAGATGCCTCGCGTGGTGCATCGCTTTCGCGGATTTGTATGGCGCGTTAATAAGGACTCGGATTTTCTTCGGGTTTTTCGGAGTGAAGTTACGTTTGTTAAAAAAAACGGCGTTATTGAAAGAAATTCGTTGTTTAAGAAAATCATGATTAGAGAAATTCGTTATTAAAATAAATTGTTATAAAAAAAATTCATTATTCAGAAAAATTGTTATAAAAAAAATTCGTTATTGAAAAAATGTGTTATTAAAAAAAATTCGTTATTAAAAAATGTGTTATTAAAAAAATTTGTTGTTAAAAAAAATAATTATTAAAAACATTCGTTACTAAAGAAATCGTTATTTAAAAAATCGTCATTAAAACAAATTCGTTATTAAAAATTCGCTAAAAATGGGTTATCAAAAACATGTGTTATTAAAAAAATTATTTAAAAAACAGTTAAGTCAATCTTTATTAATTATTATTCATGTAATATAGTCTTCACTTAATTTGATTGAATTCGCAAAAAAATGTGGATATCGTATATCGACGTCCGCACTTTAGACAATGCGAAGTGATTTTTAGGACCGAAACCGCTTTCTACGCTGACGCGTTTGCAGCTATTCTTGCGCCTCGATGATTTCATTCATTGTTTCTCGGGAGTTGCGAAATCGCGGTGCGCTCCGCGCGTAGGCGAATAACACGCGGTACGAATGGCGCGAGAGAACAAAGTTTCGCTGTTTTATATAAGCTCGGAAGATGCGCCCTTTCGTCTTCCGTTCCGGGAAGCGGAAGACGCGGCCCCCACCGTTCAATTCCTGCCTTTGGGAATGTCCGCGCCAAGTACGCCTTCGTATAACGACTCGATTATCGCTTTATGACCGCCGCAAGGGTTAACTCGACGGTTTTACGGCGCCGAAGAAATTCCTGCCTGCACGTTGACCGACGACTTCGAGCCATCAAAAATCTGAAATACTGCACGCATTCTTTCCCAGCTTCCACGTTTTTTTTCCCGCAAAACGTCGTCGAATTCCTTTCGCCCGACCGAATGAAATATCTAAGTTTCATAATGAATCATATTCACCGATTGAGAAACTTGGTACTTCGTTTGGTATGTCGAAGTGATCGAACGATAACACAAAAAATCTTTTTCTTGTCTTCAATCACATTTCTCGATTGTTAATTAATTACCAATTGCGATTAATTGATTATTATTATTAATCACGATTAATTATTATGATCATTATTTAATAACCGCGATTATTAAATACTAATCAATTAATAATTATTAAATAATAATTAATTTGTCAAAATTCTGAAAAATTCATACGTATTCAGAAAAATTAATGAATAATTTTCATCAGAAAAAAAAGTTGGGTTGCCGGATTAATTGTTGAACAATTTATTTTTTCATGAATTTGTTATAACATTTTGATATTATTATTATGTAAAATAAATCCTTTCAGCACCTTCAACGTGCTTGATTTTTTCAGATTTTTATCCCATCGAGAAGTGTTCGAAATATTCTTTGAAACTCACGTTTAGCGGGACTGTACAGCTTGTACTACCTTAAATTCGCGAGTACTCGAGCCGTTGTTTCAGCTCCAGCGAGATGAACCGACTGTTCGCGCTCGGTATAACCCGTCAGGAAGGTTCGTCTTCTTTTGGTAACACGATATTTTTTCTCGAGGTTCGTAATTGACGTGCTCGATCATCCCTTATCCCTGAGTCTATCTCAAAAGCCGTCGGTTTTCGTCACCCCCTCGAAACCACGCAGGGTTTTTCCTTTCGGAAAATAACAAAAATATTTTCAGCTCGTTTTTCGTGTATTTTAAAACCCAAGAAAATTGAAAAGAGGCGCCGCGCGGCCAGATGAAAGATTCGATAAGGCCCGGAGTGTCTCTCGATGCTGTTTGCGGCGTCGTAATTATCATCTCGAATCTGTGAAACATCTGAGATGAGTCGAGGAATGTCCTTGTCGCGCGCGCGGGCAACATTAAGGGGAGGTGAAACCTGCTCAGTCGGTAACAAAAACTGTAAACAATTATTCCGACGATGCCCAACGTTTATGGAAAAAAGAAAAGTTTTACATCATTCCTCTTTCAATTCTGAATGACGTGAGACTTGTATTTTATTTTTTAAAGAAAATCAGTGGCGATACATCCGGCCCTGATCAGGCCGTGATCACGGCCCGAGCTGGGCCTGACTCGGGCCGGATTTAATGCTACTGATTTTCTACCAGGGTTATTATTACGAAAATTATTTGCTATCCCACTCCAGTGTCGTAAGTCCCCATTACTTTAAGAATTTAAGTTTACACAACAGTCTATGTTCCAGTTACGATTTTATAACGATGACCTATAGCGATTATAAAATGGTATGTGATCTTTTGAATAGCCGTAAGAAAAAGAAAACTTTTAATTCAATTTTCGAAGAAATTGTGCGAAAAATGAACAAGCAGTGTCCTCCATTATATTCCCAATGCATTAAAAGTATTTCTCAATTTTTTCAATAAGATTGCCATGAAGTTTTATGGGAAATTAATATTTATGGCTTCTTTTAAGTTTCTTCTTAAAGTTCTTTAATTTTTAAGTTTACACATCATATTATAATCATTACGAGTTATTATTATAAAAACATAATTACAAATCCAATCGTACCATCAATTTTATTTCTATAAAAATTAGGGACTTACAATTCTGTCCCAGTCGCACTTGTGGAGGTCTCACGTCGCCCTGAGGGAATCACGAGCCTGAAAAGAATGCAATTTTCGAGCGCCGATCCGAAGGCGAAATATCGCGTCAGCTGCAACAGTCGCACAATCTCGGTTTCTGTACACCCCACGTTTCTCGAATTTTCCACGCGACCTTCGTCGTCGCGAGGTTACAAAAAAAAAGAAAAAGAAACCAAGTTTTATTGATCTTGCAAACGAGTCATTCGTGTAATACGATTTCTTGCCGCAGGCACGTTACGCGTAATCTACAATCGTATCGCGATTATCGGGTACGTGTCCAAGTGCACAATAACGAAACGCCGTTGGGGTCTAAATAATCACAATACACATGGAACGACTATATCTGCGCTGATCGATAAGCTCGGCCGTGACAGTCGGACGGGAGTTTTGTAAACCGGTGGTTGATATACGAGGACTGCGGGCGGCAGAAACGACGCCGCGCGGCTCGTTCGGTTCGTTCGACAAAAACTGCGTTTGCTCGACGCAAAATTGAATGAAAAATCGTGATACCAATAAAATTATTCGGCAATGCGATAACGAATTGCGATTCCATCGGCAAAAACGTCGATCGAGGCCACGAAAATCTCGTTCGATTAAATATCTCGCGGTATTCTTATCGTACGATTCGACGTGTAAAATACCGATCGTGTCGTTGAACGATATTTTTTATTTTATAACGGAGACAAAAATCTTTTATCACGGCGAGTATCGAATTCTTGTAGGATTTCGTTTGTTTTTTCTTATTAAATAATCAGCGCGAAAATTATCCACCGCGTTAATAAAATTAAAAAATACAAATTTAAAGTTATTTCATCAATCAGTATGTTTTGAATAATCGAATATATTTCGTATAAAAAAATTAGTACCTAAATCAAATTTTCTTGTGACCCATACGTTGTGAACCATTTATCGGTGAAACCATTTATTAATTAATCAAGTATATTTTTTTTACGTAACTGAAATTCCGCCTTCCTGATTGAAATTCCCTGTGAGCGATAAAAATGGCTGTCGCTGATTCACACCATAGTGCACCGGAAATCGGTATTCATAATCTTCTCCTCGATCGATTTACACGCGAAAGCGACGAAATTCATCGGTTCGCACCGGATGAGACACAATTGACGGCATCGTCTGACAACGATCGTAGCTCGAAAAACAGTCGGGGTCCTCGGAGAGTCACCGAGACCGGTCGACGTGTCACCTATAATTATCGCCAATAAACTTCCGGCCCGATTGTTCCTTTTGATAATAATTCGAGTCGTTTGCGATTTACCGTACACGGAAAAAAAATCGTTGATTCAATAAAACCTTGGATTGCGGGCTGCGAAAAACATGTGCAGTCAAATCAATGTCACTTCCACTTCCTACAATTTCATAAGATATTGAAACGATAACTCCAAAATAGGCAAAAGAATATTTTATTGTTGCAATGTTAAATCGGATTGTGACAACGATAACTGGAGTTCATTTAAGGTAGTGCTTGCGGATAATATTAATTTCGCATAAATTCGAGGAATTTGGGACAGAATTGCAAACACTTCTCGGTGGTATAAAAGTCTGAAAAAATTCATACGTATTCGGAAAAACGAAGGAATCATTTCCATGAAAAAAAAATCTTGGATCATCGAAATATTTGTTAAACAATTGTTTTTTTCATCAATTTGTTAATAACATTTTCGAACTATTATTATGCAAAATTAATCTTTTCAGTACCTTTAATGTGTTTGAATTTGTTCAGATTTTTATACCACCGAGAAGTATTTGCAATTCTCTCCCAAATTCCTCGAATTTATGCGAAATGAATATTATCCGCAAGGACTACCTTAAAAACATTGTTTTTGGCAGCCCGCAATCCACGGTTTTATTGAATCAATGATTTTTTTTTCCCGTGTAGGCCGTGAAAATCGGTTGAATTTTATTCAATGTATCCACGTAACATGAAAGCAGCCTGCATCGCGGGGGCGCGACGGGGGCGACGCTCGCCGGTCTGCAGTATCAGGGAAGGTCCACAGCCTCTCTGTCGAGTCTCGCTCAATTAGCGCTAATTAGCGTGGCCGCCGCGGCGCGTCCCTTTTGCCTGATTGATTTACCCGACGCCGGGCAGCTCGCCCGGAATCGACTACACGCATATAGATATAATGCGCGTCTACTAGCCAGACCAGAACTGCTCCTAGTCACGAGATGCGCGGAGCTCCCAGCTCGTCAGCAGGTGAAGCTGGGGCCGATCGGCTTCTATGTATCAGACACATAAATACGCGAACGTACCCGCGCAGAGAAACTAGTATTAAAAGAGTATTTCTGTAGTCTGAATCGTCGAAGTATCTAAAATATGTCGTATTGGACTCAAAAATACTAATTTCATACTAAAAAAAATCGAATTCTCAATCACAAGAATATATTTTTATAGTACAATTTGCGACTTGTAATAGAAATCTGAGGTCAAAAACTGAACATTTTTGAAAACCTACAATTGACGAATCGTCTATTCTAAGTTTTTGAAAATTTTCAGTTTTTGGCCTCGGACTTCCATCACTAGTCGCAAATTGTACCCTAAAAACATATTCCTGTGATTGAGCATTCAATTTTCTTTGGGTATGAAATAAGTATTTTTCAGTCCAACACGACGTACTTTGAATACTTCGACGGTTCATACTACAGAAATACTCTTTGCATGCTATTTTTATTGCGCGGGTAGTCACCACGCGAGACATGAATTTTCCAATGGACCGAGAAATCGTGGAAATTCAGGTAACTACAAAGTGACACCTATCAATTTTTAGTTCGTGCTGTTTTTTATCACGGTAATAACTCAACAGACGTCATAATTGCGACACAGTAACCGCAACGTGAAAAACAGTTACCGCACGGAGCAAAATAATTAGGGAGCGATAAAAAATCGATTGGAGTATTAACGAATTTTTTTCTTATCGCCACAGAATTTTTTGCTACCACAGCAACATTTTTAACTGCCACAAGAAAAATGTTGTTGACATTTTTCTCTGTGCGCAACGACACAAAATAATTGTCACTTTATGGTTACCAATGCCGGATTTTTATTCCTCACTGCAAGAGAAGCGCAGCGGGTGACCGTGGCGCAGAAGCCGCCGAAGCAGCTGAGAAATCTACGAAGCATCGCGTGTATAATAGTCAAATAAAGCGACGCTGTTGAACGCGCCGCGCGGAGCGAGTAGCACGACTGGAAGATGGATCGTCGACACGACAATTATTCGCGCTTCTAACCCGCCGTGCGGGATTATTGCGGCAAAAACGGGTCTCAATAAAAATCATCTATTAAAAAAAAAAAAAAAAAAAAAAAAAAAAAAAAAAAAACCTTATTAATCGCCGCAACCGCAGCGCGATAAGAATCGCAAACCGTGCATAATAAACATTTATTGCGCTATCGGACGAGCAGCAGGATTTTCCTTTTTCACTTAGCCTCCTGCCAAGTTGCGCAGTACGTTTATCATTCCTACTTTGTTGCATATAATTAACCCGATAAGAGCCGCTTTGCCTGGTTATTACATGAAAGCCGGAATTCTAACGCAGCAGCGGCAGCTATCGATCGGTGATTTATATTTAGGCGGCGAGGCGAGCGTTAAATAACGGACCATCGATCGTGGCGATTAATTCATTGGCTATTTATCGCCGCGCGGTTGATTGATACATACAAGTATAGAGGCGACTGCGCGCGGCTCCCGAGCGGGAATTAAATACGATCGAGCTAAAAGTCGACGTCTCAATTATAGCGCTGCAATCGTAGAACCGCCACGCGAAGCTCCGCGGAGCTATAGACGAGTCTGGGCGAGGAAAACGTATTAGTTCATTGGAGTAATTGGCTTCCAGCGGATAATTCTATGAATCACGCTATTATTTCTTACGCGAGTGCGATATACGACTAGGATATGTCGGTGCGTCGTTAAACGACGGGCGCACCTGACTACCGCAACATCGTAACCTCGGTGTGTGTTATACAGGGTGACTCAGAATGATTCCGCAAATTTTCACGAGCGATAGTCGAATATTTAACAAAATTGTTGCCGGTATTTAATCGTCAGAATTATATAAACTCGATTTAATTTAGTTTAGTTTTAATAAATTCATTAAAAAAATAATTTCGTGGCTCTGAGAAACCCGAAGGACTCGATTGGTCCACCTTTTAAAATTTATGGAGTAAATAATTACCCGAATAAATAAAGACCCGTTTGGTGCATCCGTTGACTTTTTTAGTACAATTAAATAATTGTGACAAATTAAAAAAATTGCGGCGAACATTTGTGCAACATCAAAATGTGGGACAATCATTCTGAATCGCCCTGTAGATGTATATATATATTTTGTATATATGTATATATGGTCCGTGGAGTATCGAGTTTCAGCTCCTCAAGTTCGTTGTCTCCTCTCGCGCAGCCGCGAGAAAATTGCTTCTAATTTCAAACGGCGACGGCCGAGGGACTTAGCGCCGTTTAGCGTGCGCGAAGAAACCCGGCCTACGGAATTGGAAATTAGAAACTAGAAAGTCGCTCGCCTAACGGACTTGCGCGCGGCTGTTATTTATTATGGGATGATAATGACGATAATGATGATAGGCTGGAAATCCAGTGGCAGCCCGCGCAGAATTTACTGCGGAGAAACGAGGACTCGGGTTATTAAAGCAATTTAATTCTTGTTGCATCTTTTTTTTTCTGCTCCCTCGCTATGTAAATTTTGCAGCTCTTGTATTTTTTGCTTCTCTTACGATTAACAGTCTGTAATAGAAAATAATGTGTACGATATACTCGGTCCATTATATTTGTCAGAGAATTAATACGTGGCTGCCTGCAAAATTAAGTTCGATAACTTTGATATAATTGCAATGCAATTGTAATTCAATTGCAATTCAATTGCAATTCAATTGCGATTTAATTCGAGGACATTACGACACTAGTGCGGGAAAAAAAATGTCGACGAGTTTTGTACAAAATGTTGATTTAAAAACGGGGTGAAAACACCCAGAAAAAAGATCTAGTTGACTTAAATAGATCCTACTTATGGTAACTAAATTTTTTTGCTTGATGGCCGGCCTAGTAGACTTGTAGTGATATCAAATAAATTTTTTTATTAGACTTGAATGGACTTCAATGAAATAAAACATTTATTCAAATCTACTAAATGTATATTTAATCGAAATATAGCTTTTGGTTGTTTGAAGAAAAATATATGTTTCAGCGAAGTGATTTTTTTCTTCGTGTTGAAGAAAGAAATATTTCACTGAAATACACTTTTATTCACATTTACCAAATATTTATTTGAATCGAATATAATTTTTTAATATTTTTCACCTAATACATATTTCAGTTGAATATAAGTTTTTATTCATTTAAGAAAAATATATATTTCAGTTTTTCCGCTATTCGGCACCGGAAATGCCTAATAATTGGCCCATGCCAATTTTTGGACATACAATTTTTTACGGTGGGTTCCGAACCACCGGAGAGAGCGCAGAAAAAACACAGAAAATTCCATTAACATTGGTGTCGGCGGGAATCGAACCCGGACCCACTGCGTATGAGCACGAGCACTCAACCACTGTGCCACTGCTCCTCGACGTTTTTAATAATTTTTAGCAAATATAAGGGATCGTTTGTCTCGCGAAAATGACATATGCACGGTGCTACTGAATGTGCCATTGACACTCTGCGTACAATAAACTGTCTAGGTTTATCATATCTGCGTGAATGTATTTTCTGCGCAAATTGATGCTTTCTGTTACAGTAATATATTCTGTAACCCGTCCAGGTACTGACTTCTATCGTCAAGCAGACATTTTAGTATGGACCCTGAATGTTGAAATTTCGTTCATACAACAAAAGTTTTTCTTTAAACACACAAGAAATCTAGTAGTACTAAATATAATATTTTATCTCTTGCTATTATCATACAAAAGTTGCTTTAAATAAATCATTCTATTTGTGACAAATATACTGAATAATTGAAACAAATAAATATTAATTTAAGCGAACGATAAATCTAGTTGATTTGAATAAAAAAAATCAAATACTTAAATTACGTCAATTCAAATAGACCTTTATTCGTATGAACAAAATATGTAGTCACAACAAATATATTATTTATTAAGTTGAAGTTATTTCATTAAGGTCAATTCGAAGAAATAAATATATACAAATCAAATACAACTTGTAATGAAACGAAATATATATATATTTACCAGAAAGACAATTTTAGTTACTCCAACGAAAAGAAAATCAACTAAAGAAATTTATTTGATTTAACTTGACCTTTTTTCTGGGTGAATGGTCGATCGTCGCACCAACCGAAGTAAACACAGTTATTGTTGACGCCTCGCGGTTTCAGTCGATCATATTTCCAAGTATAATGCTGATAAGTACTATGAACGGTCGGCCGATATATCAGTCGAGACTCAATCGATAGAGTCAATTACGCGCAATTAGATACGCGTTAAAGGTTGCGAAATTGCGATACGGGATAGTGCGTCGCGCGAGGGCAGATAAAACAATGACAAATGCGTCGTATTCGCGGTGCCGGTGCTACTGCGCATGCGCACGAGCGAAGCGAAGATCGTCCTGCGCACGCGCGCGCGATCCATCGGATTGCGCGCGTCTCTCTCTCTACCATTTGAGATAATAATTCATACCGAGAGACTCAGCGACTATGCGTTGTCAACCGGTCCCATCTGGCTGGAATTCACTCGCACCTGTTTTTCAAATCTCGTCGCCGCTGCTTTGAATTAGTCTTCAACATCCGGAAGAAAAATATGACACATAGAAAAAAATGTGTGCTGCACTTAGAAAAAAGTTTGACGCGTTTTATTTGTGACTCATCAGATCAGCAAAATATTCGCGAGAAAAATATTTTTATTTAAACGAATAAAAATGGTCGCCATGTTTTGGTCCACCATAAACATCGTGTTTTAAGCGTATAAAAATGATTCCTCTCATTTTAGCGAAAAAATAATTATTTCACGCGCGAATAATTTTTTGTAAACGAATAAAAATGATCGCTACATTTTTTTTATTTGTTCACCATAAACATCGATTTTTTTTAAGCGTATAAAAATAACTCCTCTCGTTTTGGCGAATAATTATATAATGATGCATTCTAATGACTCACTCGTCGCGCTCTTATATCGTATATTTTTGTACTCCGCAGCACTAAAACGAATCCAACTAGTGTCACGAGATTTACAGTGGCATTTACGACCGGCCGGCCGGTGTATATGAATTCGTGGGCGAGTGCGGTGAGTCCCAGTCGTTTCTCGAGTGACTCGCTCGCTGCGGAGTCGTCGAAATATACGTAACATTTGTTATCGATAGGCGCGGTGGAGACGAGCCGGAATTAATTGCCATCGCAATTGACGCAATAAAAGAGCCGTGTCCACTCGAAGACGGATTATTCGATTCCTCGATCGGATCTCGTGAAAGACTGAAAATAACTCGCGTTGTCGTATCGCAATCGAGCGTAAAACAAATATACGATGTTTGTTGACGGACGGAAAAAACGCAATTCCAACGTGTTTCAGTCACGCGACGTTTATGAGACGTTATTATATCAACGTGTAATAACAGCAACCTTGCAATAAAATCCAGTTGCGTAATTCGCATTCAATTATTCTTCACCTTTCCTTTCGTTTCTTCATGGATCCGAGCGCTAAGTTAATTTCAGCGATAAGACCGGACGTGAGATTCGATCCGCGCGCGGCGATTAATCATTTTTCTATCTGGTCGCCTGTCAACAATCGATGACCGTTCGTGTTTAAACTGCACATTCTTTGATATAACGTTTAAATCTGACGATGACGGGAGGAAAGAAAGATTCTCAATGTTGGTTTGTTTGTATTGAATAGATTCGATTGTCACCGCCGCTTCTCAAGAGAATCTACAGTCTTATCTTCTTTGGTTCATAATGAAAAAAACTTTGTGTTGGAGCTCAGAATGTAAAAAAAACCTTGGACGACCACAACAGCACTAAATATTTACTTTACAAAATTTTAAATATTTTTATCGATATTTACTTTATAAAATTTTAAATATTTGTATAAATATTTACTTTACAACATTTTAAATATTTTTATCAACATAAAAAAAAAGTTGGATTTCACAAAGTTCCAAAGCCCTATCCAATGGGAAATCTCCCGCTGATTCCGAAAAACACCGAAAAACACGTTGTTTGCCCGAAAAACAGAAATTTCAACGAGAAAAACGCAAAAAATGATTTTTCACTTTTTTCGAAATTTCGACACTTCGCTAAAATCGAGGTTACTTTTTTCGATCGACCAAACCTAGATTTTCTTTTTGGGTTACAGAGAAAACTCTATAACAAAGAGAATGCCGAAAGGCGGAATGCGGTATCTCATTTTTTAAATTTTTTACAGAATTTTTAATTCAGACCCCCAAAAATCGCAAAAATTGCAAAAAAAAACCTTCTAAAAATTTGCGTCTTTTGAGGGTCTAACTTTAACATCTTGTAAACAATTCAGAAATCAGTATATCGTGTGCCGCTTTGCGGCATTCTCTTCATTATAGATTTTTCTCTCGAACGCAAAAAGAAAATCCAGGTTCGGTCGATCGAAAACAAATAACCTCGATTTTCGGGAAGTGACGACATTTCGAAAAAAGTGAAAAATCATTTTATGAATTTTTCTCATCGAATTTGATGTTTTTCGGGCAAACAACGGTGCTTTTCGGAATCACCGGGAAATTTCCCATCGGATAGGGTCTTCAAACTTTACGAAATCGAAATGTTTTTTTATTCTCGATTTCGTAAAGTTTGGACGTTAATTTCACGTTAATTTCCTTGACGATCGAATTTTGATTCGAGCCACAGTAGAGCTAAATATTTACTATTTACACTCCAGCCGTATTTTTTCAGACCAATTTAAAAAAAAAATTGATACAATGTAGCACAATCGACTGATCTGCATTGGAGATTTCCTAAAGTTTGGACGTTAATTTCACGTTAATTTCCTTAACGATCGAATTCTGATTCGAGCCACAATAGAGCTAAATATTTACTATCAACGCTCCAGCTGTATTTTTTCAGACCAATTTAAAAAAAAAAATTTGATACAATGTAGCACAATCGGCTGATCTGCATTGGAGATTTCGTAAAGTTTTGACGTTAATTTCACGTTAATTTCCTTAACGATCGAATTCTGATTCGAGCCACAATAGAGCTAAATATTTACTATCAACGCTCCAGCTGTATTTTTTCAGACCAATTTAAAAAAAAATTTGATACAATGTAGCACAATCGGCTGATCTGCATTGGAGAATGAGCGCGCGGTGAGGGCGACAGGGCCCGGGGGTCCGGTACAGATAGCAGCATCGCGCGGCGGAGAGGAAGAGACCGCGGCGGGCGATAAGTCGTCGCGTTATTTTTAATCCGTTAGTATCGACGTCCCTCGTGCCGCGCGACCGGTCAAACAAACAGCGATTAAATCCATGTTAAAGGCGCGGTGAACGCGGTGCGCGCGGCGCTCGGAATAGGGCAGCAGGAATCCCCGGCGCATAGCGCGGCAGAAGAGGCGAGAGCGAGGCGAACGCGAGGGACGAGGAGCGAGAGGGAAAACGCGCGACGAGAGAAGCCCCGGCGGTCTCACCGCGTCGGCATTACTGCGGGGGACTCGCCGCGAGATTTAAGACCCACGGGGCCCCCCGGCCTTCTCTCTCTTCCTTCACGCACACGCGGACGCCGCGCGGCACAGCCAAAGTAGTGACGACGACGCTGCTAGTGGGACCCCTGATTTTCTTTCTCTCTCTCTCTCTCTCTCTCGAGTCTTTTGCCTCGTTCGGCCAGATAGGATCTCGCGGCCCGCGACGTCGCGACCAAACGGCGACCAAACGGCACATCGAACGGCCGCGTAACGAGATTTTTCAATTTATTTCCTCTTTTCAGCGTTCTCGGCGACTGAGAAAGCGTAAAAAGTATTTTTTTTAAAGGTAGAAAATCTTGGTAGCCGGTAGAATTTATTGGAAATTAATTTTTGCCGCGGCTAAAATTTATTCCAAAATTTATTTTGGAATAAATTTTTAATAATTTTTTAAAATTATTTTTGTTCTATAATTTACTCTAAAATTTCTTTTGGAATACATATTTAAAAAATATGATAAAAGAATATATATGCGACTAAAATTTTAATGGCTGGTAGAATTTTTTCGATGCAGACATTTGTCAATTTTTTCTCACGGGTCATTTTATCTTTGCCTGCCAATTTAGTTGTCGTAGTTGACGCTAAAATATTAATAGACGATAAGAATAAGAAATGTCGAGCGAGCGAGAATCGTGATTAGCCAAACGAAATTCTTATATTGTTTCTGCGAAATTCCTCGCTCGGTGAAAGACGAAAAGAAAAGAAAAAAAAGAAAGAAAAAAATTGGGAGTAGTATCTATGTAGGAGGCAGGAAAAGGGTACCCGGTCTCTAATCTGGCCACTTTGGGAGTCCGGGGCGTGCGGGTAGCCGTGTTTTGCCCGGGGATCGTGTTAAGGGGATTTACATTCATTTCGATCCTAATAACCCGATCCCGAGCGATCCTCGTCGCCGGGCTCGCGCGCCTCCGGTGCCACCGCGATTTGGAACACGATATCCCGAGATGCGAGCGCCCATCTCGAGTCTCATCTCCTCGGCGCGCGCGCGCGCGCTCGCGCGGGCCTCTCCTTGACGCGCCGGCCCGTCAAAACTTTTTAACGCACCGCGCGAAACGAGCGGACTCATCTCGCCGGCTTAGCCGCCTCTCGCGATATCAAGCAGCGTGAAACCCCAACAGGTCGATCATCCGAGTCATCTCCACACGTACAACGCCAACACGGATATACACATCGACCGCGTTATATTCCGTGGGCTATCCTATTCAATCAAGGCTACATTATACACCGCATTCCGCTTGTTCCAGCCTCTCGAGTCAATAAAGCTAAACGTATTGTCGTGTCTGATATCGGGCGACGATAAATCCGAGTAAACACGACGTATCGGACAACGACTTTTCGAAATACATACAACGAGCTTTCGTACGAGCTCCGCGCGATCTACCGATTGCTTCTCCCGATTGAGTCGATTGATTCTCAACGTTTTGCGAGCCACGGAGAGAAATAATCGGGGAGTGATAACAAATCGATTGTTGTATTACCAATTTTTTTATATCTTATTTTTATTTTTAATTTTGTTATTTTTAAAAATAATCGAGGAGTGATAACAAATCGATTGTTGTATTACCAATTTTTTTGTATCTTATTTTTATTTTTTATTTTTGTTATTTTTGAAAATAATCGGGGAGTGATAACAAATCGAATGTTGTATTAACGACATTTTTTGTCACACCAACATTTTTAGCTGTCACAGCATATTTGCAGGTACTACAGCGAAGATTCTGTTATCACTCCGTTGATATTTTTCTCTGTCCTCAGGAGAGTCGAAATGACACTTTTGTGTTACTCGTGGAGCGACTCGTGTAACACACGAAATATAGGCATACGATGAGACAACTTTGTACGCCTATATCTCGAAATTTCCTAGAGAACGAAGACCAAAGTTTTGACTTTATAGAAATCTCTGAGGAGCGACGTATTTTTTGCTAATCAATTTTGCAACTTCTGTATATGAATATTGCTTGATTGTGTGAGGCAACTATTGAGAGATCAATCAAGTCTTATTTAGGCAAAAATTAATTTGCCTAAAAGTGCATTTTTTTCGAATTCCAGGTTAAAAAATCCTAGTTAAAAATGTTGGTATCAGACTTTATCGATGCAACGATAAAAATGTCAGAAAACCCCAGTGAAAATTAATTAATTATATCCCCTAGTAGAAAATCACCTCTGCCAAGTGAGGAGAGAAAAGTCTCAAAAATAGATTCACGATATATCCAGATAAAGTGCTCATTATGTGCCAATTATTTGCCAAAATTATAATTTTTGTGCTCTTTTGATTTTTCCAAGCACACATTTTTTAAATTCCTCGGCTAGCTTAACGTCAAGCTAGCAGAACATTCTTTACGTTTATAAAATCGACCTTTTCGTTACACAGGAATTAAGTGCTTTTTATATGCTTTCGAATCATATATTATTCAACTCCAAATTGTCAGCGGAAATATACTTTATTCCAGCCAAAAAAGATAACCTCAAGATAACTTAAAGTTATATTTTTTGCCGAAAAAAGTTAACTTAAAGTTATATTTTTTGCCGAAAAAAGTTAACTTAAAGTTATCTTTTTTAATCGCTTTTAATGTTAAGTTATCGCTTTTAACGTTAAGCTAAGCTTAACATTAAGCTAGCAGAGGAATTATAAAATTTGATTTTTCGAAAAAATTAAAAGAGCACAAAAATTAAAACTTTGGCAAATAATTAGCACATAATGAACACTTCATTTGGATATATCGTGAATCGATTTTTGAGACTTTTCTCTGCTCACTCGACGGAGGTTTGAAAATCCATGGCGTTACATCCATATGATGGCCACGTTGGCCCTGTCAGGGCCTGACCAGGGCCCGTCTTGGACCAGCCTTAATCCTACATATTTCCCACTAAGATCGTAGCAGGATTTTTCCGCGAAAAATGCCATGAAAAAAAAAAAGTTCTTCCCGCGCGCCGGGTAACAACGAGAAGCCTCGTAGTTTCTCCGGGGCGGTTTTGACGAGAGGCGTCATCACCTGTGCTCGGCTCCTCACCTCTCGACGGCGCACAAAATACATTATAATATATTTATCAGCGTCGCCCGGGTCTCGCGTCCGTCTCGATTTTTCACGTCTCAGCGAGTCCCGCGCGACGCATTATATACAGCTGCTGTATAAAATACGAGAGCAGGCAAAACAAGACGAGACGCGCGCGGGTTTCCTCGATCCTCGATCCAAGTGCGGCCAACGGGCTCTCGAGAGCCACCAGCTCGAGCTGCCAGCGACGACCTTCTTGTGTATATACATACATATACATATATTATTATAATTCCGTTCTTAAACAACTACCGATGCTGCCGTCGCCGCTGCTGCCGCTGAGGCCTCTCGGCGCCGGAGCCTCGATCCGTTCCCACAGACAAAAGACGATTCGTGGTCCGTCGACTCCGATCATTCTCATCATCCTCCCGACCCTCGCGATCGGCGCTCCTTCCTCTCTTTCTCTCTCGATCCATCGTCACGAAATATTCCATCACACGTGCTCTTGTCGTATCTGTGTGTAATATTATATATGTGTATGTATATATATATTTGCGTGTGGGGAGCCTCGTCGCTTCGCGCCCTCTCGATCTCTCGATTTCTCGCCCGCTTCGGGTAATAAGGATGTAACCCGAGACCCGCAGCCATCGGGAGACGAAAGAGAGCGGACAAGAGGACACCGCAGGCCGACTACCAGCGCGAAACCTCTCGGATATGTGCGAATTTGCCTCTGCCTCTCGAGAGCTGATTACCTGGTTGATGGAAAAAAAACGATTGAAAGTACTCAAGTTTTTTGTATTTTTCGTAAAAATTATCGCGTTTGGGAGAAAACTAATGGCGAATTCGTTGTTTACAGGCAATAATACATCGAAGTAAGGTGTTGGACTTGTTTTTTAACTAAAAGTGTTTTCGCACTTTTTTCGAATTTTCGAGACTTGAGTAAAATCGAGGTTACTTTTTTTTTATTAATCGAATCTGGATTTTCATTCTTCGTTCGAGAGAAAATTGTATAACAAAGAGAATGCTGCAAGGAGGAACGCGTTATCTTGATTTCTGAATTTTTCACAGAATCTCAGAAGTCGAACCCTCAAAAATCGCAAATCTTTCCATACATACCCCTTGCGTTTTACGCGACAAAAATGTTTTCGATTTGAAACAATGAATTGAATTCATTGTTCATTAAAGGGAATTGGATTTATAAAACAAAATTATAAACATATAGTTATTTAAACATAACATTTGTGATATGAATTTATAAATAAAATTCATATCATTGTTCATTAAAGGGAATGAATTTATAAGGGAATTCATTTGAATTCCCGTTGTTTGTTCGAAAAATATGAAAATTCAACGAGAAAATCGTGAAAAACGATTTCTTAAACTCATTTTTATTTTTCGCACTTCCAAAGCTCATTTAATACATTAATTAAGAACATGGAATAGAAATGTGAATTTTTCACGGTAGTCATTTGAGAAAGATTCGCAACGCAGAAGCGAATTTTACCGCGGCGAATGCCAGCTGTGACTCAGCCCCCGCCTCTTGTTCCACTCGCGACGCGCGTTAATAACTTGTTTAATTTCTCGTCCGCGCATCGACGCTCCTCAGTTTACGCAATCGGCGACGGGAATCGGAGAAGTCGAGGCGCGAAATGAAAATAGAGAAAGGCGAACGCACCGGTGCGGGACACACAGAAATGTCGCGTAGTCGTAGTACGCGAGGAGTCATCCTCTTGTCATTCTCGCTCACCTCGTGCCGCGCGCGCTATATTTATACAGCATCGAGTGTACATACAGCCCGCAAGTCGTGACTGTATAGTTATGCATGCGTGTAAAGCGCACGGCCAAAGCGCAGCTCTCTATCGCGGCCGATAATAAATCTCCGGGGCTGCATAATGCTCGCCGGTGATTTATCGTTCCGGTCTCTATGATTCATTCGGCGCGCTCTCTGTCCTAGCCTGTGTGTATTCGTTTGTGTCTCGTGCGCGTCCTGTGTGCGCCGGGTATTATATACGCGTATATACAGCGCGTTCGCATCTATCCTGCAGTCCTACGGGGAGACCGGGGCACGTCGGAACAGACGTGCCGTTAAAAATCGACAAACAGATGCGAATTTGTTTCAGTCATGTTCAAATCTCCACTCGGGAATACGTCTTACATAGTCAAGTTACAAATCGGCTCCAGCGAATTTATGAAGAGAGCGGAAAATATATCCAAGCTGTATTTTCGAAATATTTTTCGCTCACCGAAATATATTAAAAGTAGATCTTCGAAATAGTAGATTTTCGCTTTCTTCGAAATATATCAAAAAAATGTTTTCAATATATTTTTCGCTCTTCGAAATATATCAAAAATATATTTCCAATATATTTTTTGCTCTTCGAAATATATCAAAAAAATGTTTTCAATATATTTTTCGCTCTTCGAAATATATCAAAAATACGATTCCAATATATTTTTTGCTCTTCGAAATATATCAAACATATATTTTCGATATATGTTTCGCTCTCATCGAAATATATATTTTAAATATATTTCGATTTTGAATATATTTCTCCCTCTATTCGAAATATACATATATGTCGAATAATCGTCCTTATCTCAAGGCACTCGAGAGTCAAGAATAAGACACTCTATTGCCGTTATGTTTTTATGCAATTTTTTAACCATTCGAACTTTCCCCGAGGCCGTTCCAACATGCCCCGGTATTCCCTACTTCTGCTGCTGCTGCTTCCGGTTGTGAAAAAGTAGCTCCCATCGAGATCCGCGTGGTCAAGAAGACGAACAAGCCGAAGAAGACGAGGGAAAGCGCGCGTCCGGGTTGCTCGCAGTGTCGGAAGTTCGCCGGAGCTCCGCACCGCGGAGGTGGATCTTTTTGAGTCAGTAAAACTCTCGTCAAGCCGCAAAATCAATCGCACTCCACCTTCGCCTGTGCGCATAATTGACATCAGGCGCATGAAATATTCGCGGGGCAATAAGCGGAACAATTTATTCGCTCCTCGCGAGCGCGGGTAGTAAAGACGATGACTGCGTCAAGTGGGCGAAACAGGAGGGCGTTTATATACGTCTTACGGTTCGTCAGGATTGTTTTATTTTTTCGACGGAACTTAATATCGTTTATTGCTTCGTAAAATCCATATTAATTCGCTTAAAAAATGCCAGTTTAATTTTTGACTTCTCAAGCAAATTTCGTGTCGACCCAATTCTCGTTATTCTCAAAATGTATCACTAATTTTTTTACGTTTGAAGTACATTTTGGCGTGACCCAGTTATCGTTGCTCTCGAATCAAAAATTAAATTTTTACTTTTGAAGCCAATTTCGCCATTACCCATTTATCGTTGTTCTCAAAATCAAAAATTAATTTTTGACTTTCGAACTAAATTTCGTGTTGACCCAATTATCATTCTTCCCAAAATATAACATCAACTGTTTTCTGTTTCTATCTACCGTGCGTTTTAATAGCGTAAAAAAAAAACTTTTCTTCTATCCCACTCGCTATGCGCGCGGCGTTTTGAAGTCAATTTCGCCATTACACATTTATCGTTGTTCGCAAAATCAAAAATTAATTTTTGACTTTCGAACTAAATTTCGTGTTGACCCAATTATCATTCTTCCCAAAATATAACATCAACTGTTTTCTGTTTCTATCTACCGTGCGTTTTAATAGCGTTAAAAAAAAAAACACTTTTCTTCTATCCCACTCGCTGTACACTATGTTAGTAACGCGAAGACAAATGAATGGCTGTGGCTCGTTTCGGGATGTGGAAAATTTATCTCTCATTGTTGACAGAAAGCGGAAGAGCGTCGGAGTCTGTGAATGAATGAATGAACTTTCTCGAAAGCTGCGCGCGGCGCGCTTCGTGTCCGGCATGAGAAAAGGGTGAAACGCGAAGAGAGGGGGGTGGGAAGACGAAGTCGAGAGGAGACGAGAAGGAGACGCGCGAGACGCGCGAGGCGTGAGATAGGTCATCCCGCGGGGTCCGCGGGATCGCGGCTCGAGTCCCTCGCGAGCGGCCCGGAGAGCTCGGCAAACACTCGAAGGTGCTCGGTGTGCCCGAGACGTTTTTCGACCACCACGCCGTCCCTGGCGCGGCGGCCGCGAGACTCGACCAAGCGAATTGTTGCCCCGTCATCCTGTTGCGACGCGAGGCCCCGCCGGAATTGCCGCGGCTGCGACCGCAGCGGTCGCGCGATCGGGTGACGATCGCGAGCAATTTCGGCCACGCGTATCGCCGATATTCGCGGTAACTTTGATTAACCCGCTGACCTCAGCCGACCGCCTTGAATTCGCGTGGATGACGAAGAGATGAAGAAACTGCGAGCTCGTTTTACATTTTAATGCTCGATGTCGAAGGTTCTTTTTTTTTCTAAAATCTTATTTTTGTTTTAATGGATCAGTCTGGCGTTGATGTAACATTAAAAAAAAAAAAAAAATTTGTATGGCAAAAGGTTATGAATGGAAGCAGCTATTTCTTCCCTGCAGCCGAAATCACGTGACGATATATTTATCACCAAACTCAACGAATTCCCAAAACCCCCCTATGTTTTGTCTCAACAAGTGCCAACTTCGTGTCAGAAAAATTCTTGGAGTGTGAACCAAGAAACAAAACGAAAAAGAACAAAAAAGAATGGAAATGAATCAAAGCTGCTATTTCATCCCTGCAGCCGAAATCACGTGACGATATACATATTCATCACCAAACTAAACACAACCGCTTCCCAAAACCCCCCTCTGATGTTTAGTCTCAACAAGTGCCAATACTTCGTGGCAAACAAATCCTTGGAGTTGTAAACCAAGAAACAAATAAAAAAAAAATTTAAATAGAAATGAATAGAAGCTGCTGTTTCATTCGTGTCAGAAAAATTCTTGGAGTGTAAACCAAGAAACAAAACGAAAAAGAACAAAAAAAAATGGAAATGAATCAAAGCTGCTATTTCATCCCTGCAGCCGAAATCACGTGACGATATACATATTCATCACCAAACTAGACACAACCGCTTCCCAAAACCCCCCTAAACCTCTGATGTTTAGTCTCAATAAGTGCCAATACTTCGTGGCAAACAAATCCTTGGAGTTGTGAACCAAGAAACAAATTAAAAAAAAAATTACAAAAATAGAAATGAATAGAAGCTGCTGTTTCATTCGAGTATAACCAAAGTCGTGTAGGCACGCACGAGACGTGGAGGAGACCCGAAGGGGGGAACAAGAGACGAGGACGGAGAGAGAGACGAAGAGAAAAAAAAATAGAGAGAAACGAAGTTGGAAGCAGCCGGGCCGTGGAGGGGTGACGGGGGGGGGCGAGGGAGGGGAGTCTGATGGTGGTTCGGTCGTAAGGACGAGGGGGGAAGGAAAAGCGGAGCGCGATGAGGGAGAGGGGAATAGGATCGCGCGCGGCGGGGGCGGGGCCCCGCCGTCCACGGGCCCTGGGATGCCGGGATGGTGGGCCCCATTCTCCTTCCTCCTCGCGCGCCGCATCTTCCATCTCGCGCGGCGCGCATGGACCGTGGGTTAACCCAACCCCCTCGCTCTCACGTCTCTGCGCCTCGCCAGTCGCCCGTCCGCACCGGGCCCACCTTCTCTCCCAATTCCCTTCCTTCATTTTTTATTTACCGCCGCCGTCGCCCCCTTCTCCCCCCTCCAACCCCCCCCCCCCCCGTGGCAGGGGCCCCGCACTGCGCTCCCCTATGTCGTACCCACTATCCGCGCACTTTGTGTTCTCCATATTACACACTTCACGCGTCCATCTCGGCTCCGGTGCCCCTCGTGACCTCCTCACCCTCGTTCGCCGCCCCCCCCCCCTCCCCCCTATATGTGGTCCACATGCTGACACCTTCGGGATCCTCGAATGTCGAGACGGAGGAGGTGACCTCGTTTCAAACCGCAGTGCAGTTTTATTGCCTCCCTCCCCCGCCCCCGTCTTGGGGGAAACGCGGATTTTTCGTGTTATTAATTTTGATCCTGGAGGGGGGGGGGGGGCGGATTTGTGGAAGTGTAGACTTTGTTTTACCTGGTGATTTAGTCACATGAATAATTATTATAATTCTTATAAGTCTTACAATTCCTATAGGTCTTATAATTCTTATATTTCTTATAATTCTTATAATTCTTATACTTCTTATAATTATAATAATTTTAATTCGTAAACAAAAATTACGAATTATTATTATTATTTATCCTTCCCTTTGAGAACATTACAGGAGTTTTTGATACACTTAATATCGGCTAATCAACGACGACGACGACTTAGAGTTAGTTAAGATAGTAAAATATTCAGTGAGAACAAAAAACACCAGAAATAAAAATAAAAATGCCGACAGAAAAACTGGTTTTTCGTTAACATTTTTGCTACACACTCGACATCCGGAAACAATCATACCTCAAAATCCCTATATGAACCATCATCCCATCGACGAAATTTCCTATTTCCGCTCGTACATCGATCGCGGCAAAAATCTTCTCAACCGCGAGGATGTATCAAAAAACATCTATAAAAGCACTAGAAATATAACAAGTAAAAAAAAATCGCGGCTACACAAAACCTGATTTTTCGTCCTCATTCACGCTACACGCTCAACATCCCGAAACAAACATACCTCAAAATCCGTACATCAACCATCATCTCCCATCGACGAAATTTCCTATTTCCGCTCGTACATCGATCGCGGCAAAAATCTTCTCAACCGCGAGGATGTATCAAAAAACATGTATAAAAGCACCAGAAATATAACAAGTAAAAAAAAATCCCAACTACACAAAAACTGATTTTTCGTCCTCATTCGCGCTACACGCTCAACATCCCGAAACAAACATACCTCAAAATCCGTACATCAACCATCATCTCCCATCGATGAAATTTCCTATTTCCGCTCGTACATCGATCGCGGGAAAAATCTTGTGAATCGCGAGGCTGTATCAATGGCCCGGAGGAGCGCAGCGTGAAATAAAGCATGTGGATGCGGCGGTCGTGGGGGCCGCGCGGGGTCGATATCGCGCGGCGGGAACGGGACGGGGGAAGGCAGGGATATAGAGGTGTGCAGGGTACGAGAGGCACGTACCATCGTAATGCATGGTTATACGTCGCGGCGAGTAGGCGTCGCGCGCGGTACGTGTATGATTGACACGTTGTAATTAGCCGTGGTTTTATGGGGGAAATGGCGAAGAAAGAGGATCGCAGCGAGCGACGAGGATGCAGCCTCAGGGGGTCGGAAAGGGGGAGGGGATTCCTCGGTGGGGAAAAGAAATGAAGAAAAGAAGAGAGACGGACGATTCCGAAGGATGATGAGGCGCGCGGCTATCGCACCGGCCCGGCCATATATATATAATATATATGTATATAAAGATGCACGTGCACACGAATTAAATGCCATTCCCACGTACGTAAATCGCGTCATCCCTTCGGGGCCGGGCTCATGAATATTACCATCCGTATAGCCGTCTTCCTTTTATCGAAGTGTCCGATGAGTCAACGAGCTTCTCGTTAACTCGTTAATCCCGATACCATCGCGATATTAAACGGCGAGTATCGTTTATAATGAAATTGTTCGTTATTATACCCCGGAGCAACGACGCGCCTGTAATTTCGGTCTCGCACTTTTCTTCTTTTTTTTCTCTGTTTTTTCCAAACACCTAAATATACTGGGGGTCCCGAGACAATAAAACTAATGTCGTGAGCGTGAAATGTGGAGGAAAGTGGGATGGAAATCCGGAAAAATGGGAGTCTTGGGTCGAGTTTTGGTGGATTGCGAAGTAACGAATAAAAATAAATTATTTAATTATTATTGGAGGCCCCGAAGCGCGAGCAGGAGTGAAGCCATTTTTTTCACGAACATTCTGTCATTGATAATTCATAGAAATATTTCATACGTGTAAAATACTTCTACGCTCAGAGAAATCGTGTAAGTAATGATGATAATAAAGTGACGACTATCAATTTTTCGTTGGTGCTATTGTTTTTATTTTTATAATAATAATAGTAAAAATTATTTTTATAGTTTACGATAATTACTCGATGCATATGATAACTTCGACCGTAACCATAATTCGACCGTAACCGGTGGTAACCGTAACCAGAAAAATAACTACTGTAGTTACTATATAAAACTATGTTACTATGTAAAAATAATTGTCACTATAAATGTCACTGTAATTTTTACTATGTAAAAATAATTGTCACCAATACCCGATTTTTCTCTCAGTGTAGCTCAGATCGAATTTTTATGTGTTGCTTATTTCGTGTTGTATTAATGTAATAATTATTTTTAATTATTAAATTAAAAATAATACAAAATTATTATTAAATTAAATTACATTTAATTATTAATACACAACACGTTGATAAATTCATCTGGAGCGAGTAAGGAGAAAATAAGCCCCGGTCTCTCATTTTCTCATCACAATATGGCGCCCTGGATTCAAGCCGAGTGAGAAAAAAAAAGAAAAAAAAACCGAAGAAATGCCGGAAAGGTGGGGATGAGAGGTTGGAGTGAAAGAAAGCCGTGGGGTTGTTCCCGCGGCGCATAAGTGCCGGGAGGACGCGCGGAGGATCCATGGCAACAGCTTCCCGGCAATGGCGCCTCGGGTCTGCGGTTCTCGCATGTGGATGCGCGTCGCGACGGGCGTGCGGCGCGTCGTCCTCACCTGGACCGAGAATTTCGGCGCAGCTCCTTTCAAGTCACCGAGACGCGCGGGCAGCTGTTTAGAGTAAATGGGGCGACCGGTGGTCGAGAGGGGGGCGGGGGGGATGAACTACATGCGGCGAGCGATACACGCGGAAGACGAAGAAAACGACCGCGAGAGGCTCCGCCGGAACGGGCGAGAGTCCTGCGAGGGCGGAGGTTTCTTGCCCTTCTCGTTCCTTTTCACCGTTAATGGATTACGGGTCTCGGCCATTTTTCACTCGAAATGGATTTTCACGAGACCCACTGCGCCGCTCGCGCAGTCGAACCTCGCATTCTTCGGCTTTTGGTCGACACATTTCTCTTCCGCTCTTCGTACTTTTATTTATTTATTTCTCCAAGAAAAAATTAAATACACACGAAGCAGATAATGCATAATGATAATGATATATTTTCGTCCAACTTGAGTGAAAATGTATGTCAGTCCCTGTGCAATTATTTATTTATTCATTTATTTATTTATTTATTTATTTATGCATTTTTTATACATTTATTTATTTATTTATTTATTTACGTATTTATTTATCCAGCGAAAATATTAAATACACACGAAGTAGATAATCCATAATGGGAATGATACATTTTCATCCGACATGGATGAAAATGCATATCGTGTGCAATAATATATTTCCTGCTTTTATTTATTTATTTATTTATTTATTTTTTCATCCAACCAAAAAATTAAATACACACGAAGCAGATAATCAACAATGAGAATGATGCATTCTCATCCAACTCAGATGAAAATTAATATCGTGTGCAATAATATGTTTACTGCTTTCATTTATTTATTTATTATCATATATTTCCCTGTCTCTTCTCTTCCTCTTCTGTTTTCTGCGCTACAACGTGACGATGATGCATTCGCCGTGCCCGTCGCGACCGAGGAACGCCAAAATATTTGTAAATAGATGAAAAGTCTGGGAGGGGCCTTGGTCGTGATGCCCCGCTGGGCGAACAAGGCGCCCCATCGGGAGCTCCAGGCACAGCCAGTCTCGGGGCCCGTCCGCGCCATTCTTCCCTTTCTACATAAAGAATATATATATATATACATACATATTCCCGAATATATACGACTACTCTCCGGTCTTTATCTTCCCTCTTTCCTTCCCTTCTATTTCCCTCGATTCTGCCTTCTCTCTCTCTCTCTCTCTTTCGCTCTCCCGGCTTTTCGGAGGCTGCGGCGATGTACCATTCGCGATACGAGCAGCCGGGCCGCGTCGTTACTTTTTCCACAAACCGCGCGCGGACGTGAGCGAATCTTCCGAGAGAGAGAAATAAAGATCGAGCCGAGAGAGGTAAAAGATGATGTCGAGAGTGAAAAGATCAAGTCGAGAGAGAGAAAAGATGAAGCCGAGAGAGAGAAAAGATGAAGCCGAGAGAGAAAAGATGAAGCGGAGAGAGAAAAGATGAAGTCGAGAGAGAAAAGATGAAGTCGAGAGAGAAAATATGAAGCCGAGAGAGAAAAGATGAAACCGAGAGAGAAAAGATGAAACCGAGAGAGAAAAGATGAAACGGAGAGAGAAAAGATGAAGTCGAGAGAGAAAAGATGAAGTCGAGTGAGAAAAGATGAAGCGGAGAGAGAAAATATGAAGTCGTGAGAGAAAAGATGAAGCCGAGAGAGAAAAGATGAAGCCGAGAGAGAAAAGATGAAGTCGAGAGAGAGAAAAGATGAAGACGAGAGAGAGAAAAGATGAAGTCGAGAGAGAGAAAAGATGAAGTCAAGAGAAAAAAGATGAAGTCGAAAAGCCGAAGGGACGAGCGCGTATTAGCCACGCGCTGCGGCCTCGAGAAGTCGCGCCATTCAGAGCCGAAGATCAAAGCCGCGGACAATCGCGAGAGAAATTCTCGACGGCGTTTTACACGCGTCAAGTGGTGGGAAAAGGCGAGTTGTATACCCGCACGATTTCCCGTTTATAGTGTCGCGCATTTTCGCTTTCAACGCTATTGTCAATGATTTCAAGGGACGAAGGGCGAACACGCCCTACGGAAATTTGTCGCCCGGTCGGCCCTCAGGGAATCCGCCACAATGTGGACCACGATGACACCGGCGATTCGCACTTTTCGAGCAGACTAATCGCTCCCGCGTGAATAACGTATTGAAAACCCTTTCGGGGTGAATTTTATACACTGAGAAAAAAAAATCTATAGTATATTGGTGACTATAGAGTGACAATTATTTTGCATTGTTATTATTGTAACTGTTCATCAATTTACGGTTACTAGTTGCGACGCTGTTTGTCATAGCTATTAAGTGATTGTCGTATAAATAAATAATTCTCCCCTTTAGGGGAGAATTTTGTACACTGAGAGAAAAATCTAGTATTCGTGACTATAGAGTGACAATTATTTTGCATTGTTATTATTGTAACTATTTATCAAACTACGGTTACTAGTTGTGACGCTGTTTATCATAGCTATCAAGTGATTGTCGTATAAATAAATAATTCTCCCACTGAGAGAAAAATCTAGTATTGGTGACTATAAAATAACAATTATTTTTCCATAATTATGCTAACTATTTATACCAAGTCACGGTTACTGTGATACGTTTTTATCATAGCTATTAATTCATTATTGTATAAAATATGAAAATAATAGCACGAACGAAAAATAGAAAAATAGTTGTCACTTTATAGTTACCGGAAATTACACGATTTTTCTGTGTGAAGCTTACGATTTTTTTTTTTTTTTTTTTTTTTTTTTTTTAATGAAAAGCACGAGAAAAACGCGGTTTAGGTATTCATAGTGAGCGTAGACATGTCGGCCGCACGAATGTCGGTCGTTATTGTCGTTACGTCACCCCCCGAGAGCTTCAATGGATCGCATTTGTGGAACACGCGGTGTGCAAAGAACGCGCAGCGTGCGAATGGCGAGTCACAGTCGCGACTGATCCCTCCGAGTCTTTGACTTCGAATATCACCGTTGATCCTGTAATCCTCCTCGCGACTTTTTTTTTCTTTAACCACTCGAGCCACTCGCGCTCGGTGACAATAATAACAACAGCGTGTGTAACCCGATATCAATGGGTTGCTAATTAATGTCAACATTGCCGGCGCGTAATCTCGCGTCTCGTCGACGTCTCCGGAGAGGATTGACAATTTATATCGCGCGGGAATGAATGCAACTGTGGGCGCGGTGCAAGAGTTGGCGACCTGTGCAATCGTGATAAATGATACTTTACGTCAATTCCGTGCGGCCTGCGATTCATTATTTCGCGAAGAAATTGAATTACGACGTGTCGAGGCTATTAAATCATCCGTTGGTTCGATAAAATCAGCGAACATGCAGTTCTGCAAATTCATACCGACTGGTAGAATTAGCTGAAGGTTTTAATGAAAGCCTCGAAGTCAACAATCGCGGGTTTCATTGAGTCAGAAAAGAAAATAGTAACATTATTTCCTCATCAATTTCTGAAATTATTTTTTTTATCGACAAATCTTTTTTCACCCACTTCAAAGATTAGCAAGGAAGAAAAAAAAAGTAACTTTCTTTCCTCATCCCTTTCTGATTTTTTTTTATTCACAATTTTTTTTTCGCCCACTTCTGAGATTAACGAGGAAGAAAAAAAATAGTATAACATTATTTCCTCATCTCTCTCTGAAATTATTTTTTAAACCACTATTTTTTTCCCTTCCCTTCCCTTTTTTTCTTTCTTCTGAGGAAGAAAAAAAACAAAAATAGTAACATTATTTCCTAATCCCTCTTTAACATTTTTTTTAATCCCATTTTTTTCACCCACATCTGAGGTTAGCGAGGAAGAAAAAAAAGTAACATTATTTCCTCATCCCTCTCTAACATTTTTTTTTAATCCCAATTTTTTCACCCACTTCTGAGATTAGCGACGAAAAAAAAAAAAAAATAAAAATAAAAATAGACCCGCATAAATTTGTAAAGAAAACGAATGTTAATCCTCGTGCGGCGAGAAGTCAAGGGGTTTTCCCGGTGGTGGCGTCCGTGGGTGCCGAGGATTACAGCCCGGGCTTACACGGGTCGACGCTCGGGGTTTCTCTCGTTGTCGTCACCCGGCCGCGGCGGCGGCGCGGTGAAAAGCCGCAAGCAACGCAACACACGCCGCGCCGGTGAATGAGAGAAAAATAGTAAACGCACAGGTAGACATCGAGCGAGAAGAGACGGACAAATATTTGGACACATCCGCGGCGGACGGAAACGGTGGACGCTGGGCGACCGTTGGAAAAATATCGTTGGCTCTCTTTAACCTGCTCGCCGTCAGCTCGAGTCAGCCTTTCTCCACTATTTATACTCTTGTTTGCCCCCTGATTCGCCACGGCCGCTCTCGCTGCTGCAGCGGCGGCAGAAACGCGGGGCAGCCCCCGAGACGGCCCGTAACGTCGCCTTCCGTCCGTCCATCACCCACGGTCAAAACAAGCATTTATTCTCCCGCACCCCGGGTCCACCGTAACAGCATCAACGCGCCGATCCTCTCTCTACCTGTCTGGTCCTCTCCCACAAACACCCTGTTCTCACCGCTCAGGACCACCCCGACGTCGCTCCGACGCTCTTTCAACTTTCCGCGCGACCTTCTTGTTCTTCGCCGACGACTCCGGACATTTCGCTTTTCCCACTTTTTTCAAACTTTTCTTCGAATTTTCGATAAGGTCATCGGTCAAAAATGCACAGTTTTTTTTGCATTGTAAAAATTGTATTATTCTAATAATACAAATTTTACAAATTTGTAATAATAATAATAATAATAATAACCCAAACTCTAATACTAATTACAAATTAAAAAAATAATTTTACAAATTTGTATTTAAATTGTACAAATTTTACAAATTTGTATTTAAATTGTACAAATTTTACAAATTTGTATTTAAATTGTACAAATTTTACAAATTTGTATTTAAATTGTACAAATTTTACAAATGTGTATTTGAATTGTAAAAATTTTACAAATTTGTATTTAAATTGTACAAATTTTACAAATTTTATAAATTTTACAAATTTGTATTATAAGAATAATACCATTTTTTCGAGATAACACAAGTTTTTTTTTACTTACATTTTTTAATTGTGACATGTTTCTACTTTACTTTCGTTAGTAACAAAAAAAGTTTTTCCGAATCTTTTGATATGAAAAATCAATCCGATCAAGCAGATCGGTATATCGATTGTGATTCTTATCGATTGTGATTTTTTTTTCCCAAGTATTGAATGTTTGTATAATTTGGATGTTTTTTGTTTGGTCTATTTCAGAGGTGCAAGGAGAAACTTAACACTCTGGCGATTTCTGTGATGAACCAGTGGCCGGGAGTGAAGCTCCGGGTCACGGAGGGCTGGGACGAGCAGGGGAAGCACGCGATGGACTCGCTGCACTACGAGGGCCGAGCGGTGGACGTGACGACGAGCGACCGCGATCGCTCCAAAAACGGCATGCTCGCGCGATTGGCCGTCGAGGCGGGTTTCGACTGGGTCTACTACGAGTCCAAATCGCACATTCACTGCAGCGTCAAATCTGGTTAGTATTTTTTTTATACATTTCAAGAGGCGCCGATTTCAGGCAATCGGATTTAATTTTTGTAGCAATTTTTGGCAGATTTTTTATATTTTGTATTTTCAAAAATGCTTCTCAATTTGGGATTATTACTTTCGTTCCCTGGTTTTTTTTTCTAATCATCAAAACGACATTTCGAATAGGCAGCTGATTAAAATAAAAAATAGTATTTTCGGCTTGAAATCGATGACTCGAGTAATACATTTTTATCGAAAAAGAAAAACGTTGACAATAAATTGTCAATATTTTTCAAAATTAAACCGTTTGAATAAATTAAAAGAGTCGGGCTGCGGCCATCTTCACGACTTCTCGGTGTCCGTAAACTCGTGTCTCGCTGCACCCCACGCGCGTTGCGGCGCCGAGGTGGTACGAGAGGCTCGAGATCTCCGCCGCCGCGCATTAAGTCTCTGATTTAGTGGAAAGCGGAAGATGCAACGACGCCGAAGCCTCTATGCACGCGTATAAAGTATGGAGGTGTATAAAAACGCCGGGAGGAAACCGCGAGGCTCCCCCTCTGTAATTTCGTTGCTCCATTCAAGTAAATTCTTATTACATTCTGTTAATTCGTCGATAATTCAACGATATATAAATCAACGGTGCCGAAGCGGGCGCGTTACGACGTCGTAGAGTTCGAAACGAGCGACGCGGCTATATTGGCTCTCCGGAGCCGCGCGGCAGCGATACAGACTCTTTTCGACGAGCGACCGGAGACGCCGAGTCTCGATTCTCACCCGTTTAAAGTCCCTCCTCACCCCTCGGCCTCAGAAACGACGACCTCATTAGCCTCGAGACCGCGCGATGAATTTTTAAAAATCAACGTCGGACCTCTGTGGTCGCTTTGACAAAAAAAAATTAACTACAGTTTACGTCAGATTTATTCAATAAAAAATGAAACTGCTCTTAATTATTTTCAACTTTATATCAATTGCGAAAAATTAATGAATTTATTATTGAATAAAATCAAGAAATTTATTACTGAATAAAGTAAATAAATGTATTATTGAATGAAATCAATAAATCAATCAAAACGAAATTAAAAAATTAAGTAACGAAAAATATTAACGATGACAAATATTTGTTATTCGCGATAAAATTTGATATGAGGTTTCCCGGTAGAAAATCTGTGGCATTACATTCGGCCCTGGCCAGGGCCACGTTGAGCCTACTAGGGCCCTGAATGGGCCCGACTTGGGCCGAATGAAACGCCACGAATGTTCTATCAGGCTCGTTCATTGGGCTTCACCATATTTAATCCACACAATTAGCAAATATTATCCCGAACTGCTCGTCGCGATTGCGAGCTAAAATTAGAAAAATATGTTTGTTGCATTCCGATCGAGTTACTCGAGCTCGATCAATATTTTTCTTAACCGTCCGGGAATTCCACGATTAAACCGCGGTGGCTGAGGGGAATCACAATGAGATTCCGTGTAACGCGACCCAGTTTCGCTCGTCCTTGATGACGGTTATCATTTTTTTTGTGTCCACAAAAGTGTCAGAGACTCTTTTGTACCGAGTCGTCTCGAGCGTTCGGAATGCGTCTCGTCGAACTTCATGGCGTCAAACGTGTCACGCGGATGTCGATAAGATTTCGGAATGTCGGGGGGGAAACTCGGGAACGACGGACGGAGCTGACAGTCGTCGCGATAATACCTTGAATTTCCGGTCGCGAAATAAAATTTTGCGCAAAAAAGGCGAAATCGGGCATTGAAGCGTCGAATCTCGGCTGGACGATCGCTGATTTTATTTTTCGATTAAAAAAATCGTCAATCACGCTGCGTGAATCGTAAAGACGAAATATATAAACGAGACTCTCGCGTCGTGCTCGATGAGAATTGAGGATCAATTTCGATCCACCTTGTTGAGATAATCGGGAAAAAATATACGTAACACCTAACGATCGTTTCGCAATATTTCGCGCAATTTGACAGCCGCGCGTCAATCTCGCGTCAATCACTATAATCAGCAATGCGTCAGCGTTGGCCTCATTCGAGTGCACATTTTTTTCCTGCAATTCATATTTTTACCGCGTCGAATCGGCAAGAAAAATAAGTAACTTTTTTTTCTTTTTTTCATTTTCAAAAGTCAACAAAAGATCAACAAAAAAGTCGATGAATTCATTTAAAAAATCTTGCTGGAATAATTAATTAATGTTAGTAGAATAAAATATACTGGAGACTCCGATTTTTCCGTGAAATTTTTGCTCCATTTTTCAGAAAGTATTTTTATTTTATCTCGTGCCATGCGAATTTTCGCAAGAAAAATCCGTGAGTCGCGCCACGTGCCACGCGACGGCTGAGAATTCCATGGGAATTCCCTACCTCACCGACTTACGGATATCCTTCGCGGGGCAGCGGGAAATCTTCGCAAAGGAAGAAATCCCGAGAGCAAACGCGCTAGAATTTCTCGTGTGGTACCCGATGGTACGTGGAGGTCGAGGGTTGCAAAATTCGTCTCAAGATGGCATAAATAGTGCGTCCAAATTTTTTTCCTAATCACTCAGTCGAGTCGCGGTTGTAAAAATTCGACGGAAATTCGTGCAAATTTTTTTTTGCGACTCTTTCGATCGATTTACAACGCGTATCAATTTGCAGCCCTGTATAAATCGCGTCGCGTTCTCCGATTACAAAATAAATGGTGAATGCAGGAGAGCAACAAGGGCGACGCCTGCCGAACCGAATTAATAACAGAACGCACGCCGTTCACGACGAAGGAAATCGATACGATCACCAGATCCACGCGTCGATTTTTTAACGCGTGGCCACGTTTTTTTTCCCCTCGTCTACGAACGCGACACGCGGTCTCTCCGATTCCCACGAGACAAGCAGCTCTCACTGAAATCCTCGGCTTCGACGTATAATTCATGCATATGCATCAAATCGACCTCGTATCGAGTCCTCCAATCTACGGATCACAACCCGACACAAACGAAACCCGAATTCATCGTCGATCTCTGCGTAGAACCGCCAAAGACTATTTTTGTTCACTTACAAAGTGAAAAAAAACTAAAAAAATCAATCATAAAAAACACCGTAACAGATCTCGAAGATGATACACAAATTCGTATTTCTCATTAATAATTAAAATCATATGGAAAAAAGTAAAAACAGAAATAAAAAAGTAAAAATGTTTCATCAAGTAAAAAATAAAAATAAAAAAATAAAAAATGTATCATCGCGGTGCATATAATCAAAATTCCGTAGAAAAAAGTATAGACATGAAAATAAAACTAAAAATCGAAAAATGTATCATCGCGGTCTGTAATTAAAATTCCATAGAAAAATCGAAGAAATAAAAATAAAAATGTATCACCGCCCAAAATACGATATAAATGAAGCTCGATGGCTCTAATAAGCCATCGAGAAAAAGGACACCGAGGAGACGAAAGACGCCGGGGGGGAGGGGGGGGGGGCAGAAAAGACATCGGGTCATCTTGAATATCGTCATCTCCTATTTCGACGGGAAATTTCGCTTGTGGTGTATAATTAAAATGACACAGAAACAAGTAAAAATAAAAATAAAAAATGTAACATCGCGGTGCTTATAATTAAAATTCCATAGAAAAAATTATAGACATGAAAATAAAACTAAAAATCGAAAAATGTGTCATCGCGGTCTGAAATTAAAATTCCATAGAAAAGTCGAAAAAACAAAAATAAAAATGTATCACCGCCGAAAATACGATATAAATGAAGCTCGATGGCTCTAATAAGCCATCGAGAAAAAGGACACCGGGGAGACGAAAGACGCCGGGGGGGCAGAAAATACATCGGGTCATCTCGAATATCGTCATCTCCCGTTTCGACGTGAAATTTCGCTTGCGGTGGGTCGTGTGGGTGCGACGCGATCCGATGACGGTGCAGGAATGTCGGGGGTGCCGCGCGCGGCGCGATGTCTATTAGAACTCGTTTGTTCGGGCTATCGCTTTCCGTGCAGCGTTAAATAGCTGCGCCGGGGGACGGATGCTGGGGGGGGGGGGGGGGGCTGGATGAGCCTTTGGGCCGAGGATTAAACGGGGAATATGCGTACGGCGATCGGGACGAGCGTGTAATATGCGCGCTAGAAATTCCCACGGTGACCGATCCCGCACCGAAACTTGTCCGCTTTCGTTTGCGTCACCACCTTCCGCCGGTATCCGCGCGTCTCGGTGCCTCACGGCGACGACACCGCGTCGGGGATCCGATTACCTGATCGAGCGGCCCGATTGGCTCCGATATCTCGATGCTCGCGCCCCGGGGCCACGATACATCCATCGGGGTACCTACGCCAAATTCCTCCGGACTATTATAGACGCGCGTCGCCCCGCGCGGTACGCCCGTACGGATCGTCCGCGCGGCGTCGATATACACTTCGAGAAATCCGCACTTTTTACGAAAATCTTATTACAATAAATCGCCGAGGGTCTCTTAACTTGATTTTTCTTATACCAGAAACTAAAAAATTCGGTTGATGTACAAAAAATATTTGGAAAATCGAAAATAATGATTTTTGTGCTTTTTGCGAGTACCGTTGGGTTTGGAAGAAAATTAACGACGAATTCGTTGCGTACGGACAAAAATACATCGAAACGAGGCGTGGGAAAAAAATAAAAGGAATAAAAAGTATTTCCACACGTTTTTTCGAAATTTCGTCACTCGAGAAAACGAGATAAAACTCAATAACGAAGAGAATGCCATAAGGAAGAAACGCGATATATCGTGATTTCTGAATTTTTCACCGTATTTAAAAATCGAACCCTCATAAATCACGAATTTTTTCATAATTTTTCCGTAATTTTCCCTTGCGTTTTTCGCAAAAAGAAAATCGATTTCATAAAATCCGTTAAAACCCCGTCCTCTGCCAAATTTCCCGCTGATTCCAAAGATCATCATCACTCATCCAGAAAGTCATAACCCAACGATAAAAATACCAAAAAAAACAATTTTTTTTCTCCACAAACACAACAAGAACAAAAAACAATATCTAACATCCGTCTGTCCTTAAATTTGCAGAAACGTCATCGGTGGGGAAATCCGGCGGCTGTTTCCCGGCGCGCAGCGTCGTGAGAACGGAGAACGGCGGTACGAAGCCGGTGAAGGACCTGACGATCGGGGAGCGCGTGGCGGCCTTGGACTCCCGTGGCGACCTGGTGTACAGCGAGGTGATAGCGTTTCTGGACCGCGCGCCGGAGGAGAGGCGGCAGTTCGTCAGGCTGGCAACGGCGTCGGGTCGCCAGCTGACCCTGACGCCGGCTCACCTGGTGCCGGTGAACCGCGGCACCGACGTCTTCGCGGCGAGGGTCAAGGTGGGCGACCGGATCCTCGTGAGGGACGACGCGACGACAGCGACGGAGACGAACGAGGTCGTCGAGTCGTCGCGGCTGCGTTGGGACCGGGTGGTCGAGGCGACACTCGTCCTCGAGGAAGGCGTCTACGCCCCCCTCACCACCGAGGGGACCCTCCTGGTCGACGACGTCGTGGCCTCGTGTTATGCGATCGTCGACAGCCAGGCGTTGGCTCACTACGCCTTTCTGCCACTTAGGCTGCTCAACAGCGTCGAGTCGACGTTTCACACGATCGCCAGGCACATAGCCGACGGCCTCGCGATTTCCAGGACAGCCGAGACGAGTCACGCAGCCGGGAATTCGACGGGAGCGACGAGCAGAAACGACGTCAGCGGCGTCCAGAAGCTCAGCCAGCAGCCACGGGGCGTTCATTGGTACGCCTCGGCACTGTACAGCATCTCGTCTTACGTACTACCTGGATCCATGATTTATTGAACGCGAGGAACGAGCGAAATTAAACGGGCGAGAAGATCTCCCAAGGATGACTCCTGATGCGCCGCTTCGGAACAGACGGGGACGAGGGCGGACACGATTGAGTGTAAAGGCGGATTTTCCGTGGAGCTTCGAGGGTTTTACCGGGGATGGACCGGGAGGAATAAGATTGGGCCGCACAAATCTTTGCTTCTTTGGCGTTGCGAGAGAGAGAGCAACGCTTTTTCTATGGTTTTATCCGTGTCTGTAGGAAAATTCTCATAGCCGCTGTGCAACCGCCCACGTGTGCTCACCACCCTCTTGACCTCACTCGAGAGACACTCGCGGCCAAAGTGCCTCGTCCACGAGGACGTGACGAGGGATCTCGGGTGACGAGCTGAGCTACCAGCCTCCTTTGCCTTTTCGATTTACTCGCTGTTTATTTGGTTTTTGTACTTTAATATTGATTGGTCTTCATTATTTGACGACGCGTGCGGAGCTCAGGGTTGCCTGTCGAGGAACTAAAATATTTTGGCGGAAGAAAAAAAGAATTAAAAAAAAAAACAAGAGGTCTACCAAAAATCTCGAAGTAGCCTCGATGGTTTGAAATTGATGGAATAATGAGGATTTTTTTACATTTTTCCGAATGAATCTTCGCTGTATTTCTAGAACCATAATTTTGGTATGAAACAAATAAACACTTGGAGAAAGATTAAAGGTGACAGGAGGCTAGAAATCCTGGTGACGTGTTTGGTGAACCGAAAGAAAATCAGGAGAATCCATCGTCTTTCTCAGAGCTGACGATGCGAGCTTTTCGCGCCCCTCTGTCAACATCGACTGGACGTCAGTCAGCTCGAAGCTACGAGCAAAGCGATTTCATTCGAGTTCCGCGTTTAAATAAAAAACGAAAGAAGCTTTCGGCTTCTTCGCGGTTATCGTCAAAACGTTCCGTTTCGTCCAAGACGCTAACGTATTATTATTATTTAGTAGGACTCTGTGTGATGCCATCGCGGCACAACGAGACTTGAAATGTTCGTACATATAGAGTATATATATTATATATATTGTATTATTTTAAAAAGGATGAAAATGATTGGGTGGAGAGAAGTCGTAGACGAACTTGGCCAGTGTCCCCACAAACTCCCTTTAAAAAAAAAGACAATTATCACGGTCAACCCAACCCTGTTCACCGAGTGACACGCTGTACTTTGCTCCGGGGAGAATCGAAGCTTTCTTAGACATACTTGCGTATTTGTAATATATATTTCTTCATTATCGATGTAACGACGTTAGTTGGTAAAGAATTATAGGATTTTTTTAAAAGTTTCGCGAAGCCGCTCGACGACCTCGAGCGAGTTTCGTGTCGAGTCTTGGATCGCACGACGAATTGCACTCTGGCTTAAAATTCTTACCGACGGCATCTCGAGACGAAAAAAAAAAAAATTCCGTCGTCGATGTAGAATAGAAGGGGATGTAAAATTGTGTTTTTTTTTTGTGCTTTAGCGATTTTCGAGTGACTCGCCGAGTACAATTCGTCAGTCGCGTCGAATTCTCATTGTAAATATTCCTATCACCCCGTGCTGTAAACAAAATCATTAATTTTATTGTAATTCAAGTCGTATAGGTATATATAAATATATATATAAATATATATTTGTATTATATATATATATTTATATATAAATCTTATTTATCGAGTGATGCTTAGAGAGGGAGATATAATCAATTGACGAGCCACACGTCGCTGTATAGTAAACGAAGAAGCAACAAATCTCGTAGCTAATTATTGTAATACGTTTTATATATTAATATAATAATCGCGCATAGTCGTTTGTTTAATTTCTCTTTCATTGATCGCGATTAAAAAAATAACAAAATAGACGCAGGAAAAAGCAGTACCGCCATCACCACTACTATACACTACTGAATACCATCGAGTGGAGCGCCTATCCTAGTAACATATTAATTATTCCTACGATGCTTAAGTTATACACGAGACAATACGTTATTATAATATATAAATATATATATTGTCGAATTATCTATTATTATTATTATTAATATTATTTGTATGTAGCGCAACAACAAATTATAAATTATGTATATAAAGCCGATAAATTCAATTACACCTTTAAAAGAATTTTACTTACGTCGTTATTATTCAATTTTATTCACGCCTTTATTTCCTTTCCCAAAAAAATGGGATTCAGTGAGAAAAAATGTGTTGGACACGAATTTCTTAGCCCAGGAAAAGATGATATTTTTTATTTTCGAGATCAGAGAAATAGCTTCTTTTGCAGAGATCTGCAATAGAATTTCAGTGCCTAATAACACAGGACAAACGTCAGAGCTCCGAGGCAAAACAGGCGAAATTTCATTCACGAATTTCGTCCTAGTTTCCGTTCATCCTACGTAACAGGCGAGCTGGAGGCTGCAGAGAATTTAAATAATCGTTATATTAATATGGAAGAGACTGAAGGAGATGCCGAAGCACCAAAGGAAGACGAGTTTGACGACGTAAGTCGAGCCTTCGTAGGTTATAAGTCATTGAAACGTCGTTCAGTCGGAGACAACGAATAAAAGTGTTTCGCAGATCCCAGGAGTGTTTCTGCCGCAACTCGAGGAGCTCCAGAAATACTTCTTCGACCTAGTGGCGAAAGGAAACACTCTGGAGGTGAAGAGCTTCCTGCAGGAACGCCCGGAAGGATTTAACGTCAATTTCGTGAATTTCCAGGTAATCAGAATTATCGAAAATTGATACTCGGGGTTAATTGATTTATCGACGCCGGGGGGCGGCTGTTGATAACCGCGTTGAGCGGAGGGTCCAACCCAATCCGTTTCCCCGTTGACATTATACGCCGAGCCTTGACCTCGTCAATTTTACCATCGATATGCGGCGAGGCAATAGGAGCAAAATCCTAGGAGCAAAATCGAGTGGGCAAAAGTTTCACAAAGACAAAAATATTAACGGAATGATAACAAAGTTTTTGCTGCGGTAACTGCGAATTTGCTGTGGTAGCTAAAAATGTTGCTGCAACAACAAAAAAATTCGTTAATACAACAATCGAATGTTGATGTTGAAGTCTGCATCGTTGGAATGAACCGAAATTCAGAAAAAAATTAATTGTAATTAAACAAATGATGAAAATATATATAAAAAGTCACCGCAACAACTAAGGGCACGAAAAAAAACGTGCCCTTTATCATTCGGGCTAATTACTTTCAATTTTCTTTTTTAACTTCAACATCGTACAATCGATTGTTTATCGCACCCTGATTATTTTTCTCCTGTGCAGATTGTCGATTGGCCGCAAAAAAGCTGCGCCTGTAGCCCAGTCGTAATAAATAAAAGGCCTTAATTAAAAATGGTCCATCGCCGATGGTTTTTCTGTCTGTGCAAGCGATGTGGGGTGAGGCTAGGAGGAACTGAGAAACGCGAGGTACAAGGAAGAACACGGAGGACAGGAGAAGATGACGAAGGATAAAAGGGAAGAAAGGGAGCAGCACCGAGTGCGAGACGAGGCTGCGGACTCCTCGTGTATCTCCGGCCATATTTCAAGGCCCTCTTTACAAGACAATGGTTTCAACCCGGAGCGCGAGCGATAAAAATTATTCAAATGACCGAGCCGCTGTAAATTCCACGGCGGGAATCCGGGCCACCGCGTGTCGTCCGCCGCGTCGTTGCTCTTCCACTCCGGGGTGCTACCGACCCCCCCAATCCCCCCAATCTCCCCGTTTCCTCTTCCTCACTCGTCCACCCACATTTCGCCACACCACTCGTAGTCTTTTACGGCAAAACGGCCCTAGTATTATTACGAACGTTCCTCATCCTGCGCTCTCGCGGTTTTCGTTCGAAAAGTGAACTATAAATCTTCAACTATTCATATTCCGCCGCTCCTCGCCGTACGCCGTAATCGTCGTCCCTCGGGCTTAATTAATTTTTCGTTCCTACCTCGTTTTTCCGAAATAATTAATCCGGCTCGCACCGCGAAATAAATGTTGTAAGAAGTGATTGTTACGCAAAAATGATTTTTTTACGTGGTATGCGGGAATTTCGATTTTACGCACTGCCTTCGGTGTGTAAAATGATTTTTTACGCACAGTGCGTAAAACGAATTTTTGCGCACAGTGCGTAAAACGAATTTTTGCGCACAGTGCGTAAAACGAATTTTTACGCACAGTGCGTAAAACGAATTTTTGCACACAGTGCGTAAAACGAATTTTTGCGCACAGTGCGTAAAATGGAATTTTTCGCATACTACAGTGTAAAATGGAATTTTTGGCACTTGTGGCATAATATACCTTTTTTTCGTCTTTTCTTAAGAATTCTATTTTGGTTTTTGCAGGCTACATTTCTGACACGTAGAACAATTTTTGTGAACATAATTTCGTTGTGTTCGCGAAACGAAATAGCTGAGTTTTTCGATGAGTCTACAAGAAATTTTGTTTTTGTTTTTTTTTTTTTTCATTTTTCGTCGCTAATGTTACAAAATAAACGCAAAAGCGCCGTTAAGAATGTGCTTTCAAGCGTGCCCGACACACCGACAAACTTTTTCCCTCATTATCGGCCACGCCATTTAGTTTTCACGACCCCCAAATCAATTCCACAAAGGGCGCTCGCGATTCCAACGCAAACCTTTCGGCTCCAGCGAGCCCATTGATTCTCGCCCCGATCCGGATTCCCTTTCACCAAGTTCAGAGGCCAAAGAGGCCGATTTGTCCCCTCGCAATTTAACCGTGTTTTCCCCGTGGTTCTTTTTCTCTCGGTGTTTCGGTGAAAAAAAAAAAAAAAAAAATTGACGACTCGGGTGGAAAAGAAAAACAGCGGTGGACAATAAAAGAGCTTCGAGCGACTCAGCAAAAGTCGGTTGAAAAGTCACGAGTCAAGGAGTGCGGCGTGTATTAAGCCCCGGAGGACAAGACACTTCGGGTTTGTATATCGACGCTCGGCGATGGCAGCTGGACGCCTGTGGCGCGTAGCCAGCGATCGTGGCTCTCGTTTGCGGCTGCCATATGGTCGGACGTCCCATTGACACCGACACCCCGGTGGCTCGACTCGTTGTCTCGGGAATATTGTGACCGCGGTTGACAATGAGCCGCGCGCCTCCCGAGAGGATTTTTTCGCCCCATTGTGCGCGGCGGCTTCGTAAACGAGCCGACGAGGAAGAGAGACGCGCGGGATCCTCTCGTTCGCGGCTACTAAACGGCCCAGACGTGACGCCGCGCGCCAAGTCGCACCAGCTACGGGAAAGGGAAATGGGAATAAATGAATGGCTTTCGGAGGAAAAGAAAATATGTGTGGCGTAGCTGTTTATACGCCGGAAACCGAGTTGTACCGCGACTCCTAGATTTCTTCATTGGAGAGTCTCGTCGGCGATCTCAATCTCCCCATACGGAAATAAAGTACACTCAGCAAAAAAATTAAGGGAACAGTTGAAATTTACCTTTTTTTCATTGATTTTTGAAGCGCTGTAATTTTGTGAAAAATGATCGAATCGTAATAAAACAAAATGCGTTTTAAAGCTCATGTATTGAAGTAAAAAAAAAAAACCCTAGAAACATGAATCATTATCGCAATATCTGCCAAGTTGACGTGGATTTTCCAAAACGGGAAAAAAGTTCATTTTTTTTGGTCTTTTTAAAATCAATATTAAGGTTACAAAAAAAAATCTCAAAAGTACCAGAAGGTACTTTTAAAGCATTTCTTCCAGTTTACAAAACCCACCTTTAGCTCGATGTGCGATCACATCGATTAGTTCATGAGATATTGCTGATCTACGAAAAAAGCTCCTTTTTTCTTTGAATACCAATATCTTAGCAACAAATGGTCGTATAGAGATCCGCAACAGACCGTTTTAAAGCTAAAGAACCAGGCTAAAGGACCCCAGTATTAATAAAGCAAACACTTTTTTTGTGCCCGTGGACGATTTTAAAAAGGACAACAATTTTGAAAAATGTTTCTTCCCGCTTTTCCTTAGGTTCATGCCGAGCGTGTTGCTTTAAAAAAAAAAATTACTGAAAAGATTTTCAAATTAGATATATTAAGCTTTCAAACGCATTTTGTTTTATTACGCCTCGACCATTTTTCACAAAATTACAGCGCTTCAAAAATCAATGAAAAAAAGGTAAAATTCAACTGTTCCCTTAATTTTTTTGCTGAGTGTATATGCGAGATATATAAAAAATCTATTCCAGACATAAAAGATCTATTTCTCCGAAAAATTGTATATGTCGGATCTATTTTAGGATGTATGCGAAATCTATGCGAGCAAAAAATAGATATAAGATATATCCAAAATGTATTTTTATCACATTATCGTCCGAAAAGTTGTATAGGTATTCCAGATAAATTTTCGTATATACTTCTTTTCCGTGGGGGTCACTACACGATAAATCGCCTATTTATGTTTCCTATTTCTAGTTGCAAGAAGTTTTAATATAGTGTTAATTTATTTTTTATTTCGCAAGAAGGCGTCTTATGGCTGTTTCGGACGACCCTAGTAGAAAATACGTAGGGTTAAATCGGGCTCAAATCGGGCCCTGACGGGGCCACTCTGGCGCTGATCAGGCCTTAACCAGGCCATGATGTAACGACACAGATTTTCCACTGGGAGATTATATCGAAATAATCCTATCAGCTAAACATTTTTACATTTACGCGAGTCATGGTTTACGACATCCCAAAAAAAATGTAATGCGCGAGTACAGCTTGAGTAGTGTAGTTTTTATACGATGCAAAAAGTTCGGAAATAAACTAAAAATATCCAGTCACAGATTTCAGAGTGAAAAGAATTCAATTTTTTAAATGATTGCCGCCAAAAATACAGACTTACGAATCCAAAAAATCCATACAAAATTAGCAATGAAATATATAAAATATATATAAAATATATCACAGCATTACAAAATCTCGTTCATGAATTCTATTTCCCTAAAACATGACTCTCGTTCAAACCCACCTGTAAATAAATCTCCGACCCCAAAGCCAGCGATAAAAATATCAAATAGCCTCGTATTAACAACCGCAGCTGACAATAAGCGACTCCGTAAATCGACCTTAAAAGCGACGTCCTACGGCGCATTTGGAGTTGCGTGCGTTGAATCGAAAACCCCATTCACAGTTTCCGTCTCCTCGGCTGGGAACGAAAAGTCGGAAAAAGAATGAGAGTCGCAGTCGTATTGGTGACGCCTCGGTTTAAGTGGCCCATAAACCAACCGCGTTTTCCGCAGCAGGTCCGTCTCGCACCTATCCTTCCGTACACGGAGAGAAGGGTCTGATAATTTTTAACATATTTCTAGTCAAAAGTATTGTAAAATTCCAGTAGAGGGGAGATATAACGCCATCTATCGAGAAGGACTAGAACGATGACAATTTTTACCACGAAATATGGTAAAAAATATTATATATATGTTAGAAATTCTCATAGTTCTCGTACTGTTTGTCAGGTGGCAACTATGGCTTTTCGATACCAGGCGCGTTGGTAATTTTTACTATCGCGTCCGGTGAATTTTATCAGATCCTTCTCTCCGTGTACGTCGATGCGCCTCGGCGACGGTTTTCCGCTCTTTTTCCACGGATCTCGAATGCACGCCCGGGCTGGATATCGTCGCGATAGACGAGTCGCCTTTGTTGGAATCGAGGCCGACAAATGGTTACACGCGTTCTCGGCTCGTACGGAGCACCCGCGGCGGTTGCCACGGGACCGTCTGGTTCCGAACCGAGAGGGACCGAACTTTGGTGTCCCTCTCTCTCTCTCTCTCACTTCGTCTCTCGCGGCTCTTCGTCCTCGGACCCCGCTGACTTTTGCCTCCTTCTCGCTCTCCGTACCCTCCTTCCTTCCTTCCTCTCTCGACCGCGCGGGACTCTCCCACTCGCGCGGGCCCAGCGGCGAGTCCACGTAGGTGGGACACCCCGCGCCGCGCACCGCGCGCCGCATTACACACTCGACCAGTCCCAAAAGATACGACTGAAGAGGCGCGCCGCGATCTCCAATCGCTTTCAGAGAAGCCTGATTCGTGGCTCCGCCGGATCGTGGCCATCACGCTACCCGGACACACCTACTTCGGGACCGCCGAATTCCGAACGGAAATACCGCGCGACCTTTCGTACTTCCGGTCCCACGTGGACTCGTGACGAATGTCTTCCGGGAATCGTCTCGAAAATATGTCCGTCGGTCGGTACCGCGGCGAGATCATTTGAGATTTATTCCTCTTCGGAAAATTCGGGGGTAAAATATTGTTTGCGGAAAAAAAAAATTTCGCGTTTTTTTCGTGGAGTTTTCGACTTTTCGGGCAAATGACGGTGTTTATTGGAATCAGGGGGAAATTTTCCATCGGATAGGGTTTTCAAAATTTACGGAATCGAAAAAAAAAAAAATTCGCGAAAAACGCAAGGGGTACGATATTTTTCTTTTTTTTTCTTTTTTTTTTTTGATTTCGTAAAGTTTGAAGACGATATCCGATGGGAAATTTCCCGCTGATTCCGAAAAGCACCGTTGTTTGCCCGAAAACACACAAAATTCGATGAGAAAAATGCAAAAAATGATTTTTCACTTTTTTCGAAATTTCGTCACTTCGCTAAAATCGAGGTTACTTTTTTTTTATTGACCAAATCTGGGTTTTCTTTTTGCGTTCGAGAGAAAACTCTATAACGAAGAGAATGCCGCGAGGCGGAACGCGATATCTTCATTTCTGAATGTTTTACAAAACTTTAAAGCCAGACCCCCAAAAATCGCAAAAAAACGTAAGGGGTACAAATTTGCGATTTATGAAGGTTCGACTTTGAAATTCTGTGAAAAATTCAAAAATCAAAATATCGCGCTCGGCCTTGCGGCATTCTCTTCGTTATTCAGTTTTCTTTCAAACGAAGAAAGAAAATCCGGATTCGATTGAGCCAAAAAAAAGTAACCTCGATTTTAGCGAAGTGATAAAATTTCGAAAAAAGTGAAAAATCATTTTCAGCGTTTTTCTCATCGAATTTTTTATATTTCAGGCAAACAATGGTGTTTTTTGGAATCAGCGGAAAATTTGCCATCGGATAGGGTGTTCAAACTTTACGAAATCGAAAAAAAAATTCTGGATTTTTTAATCTGAGCTTTTTTTCAGGGTTTTTCATCTGGATAAGCGCGCGTATGGACTACCGGAATAAAATTACCAAAAAATCTGTAAAACATGCGAGAATGTTTATTGAGTGACGCATCGACCGTTTCAACCGTAGAACGTTTCACCACTGCACGTCGCGGTTCAACAGAAGAACATCCAGATGGTTGAGCTGCTGCTCTCAACGCCCGAGATTGATTGCAGCGACACGGCACTTCACGCGATTCGCGAAAACGAGACGGCGATCGCGGTCATGATACTCGACAAGAAGCGCGAAGTCTCGAGGGTCTCGGAGTACGAGCCGGCGGTCGGAAGTTCCGAATTTCCGGACGAAACGACACCTCTCGACGTGGCCGCCCAATACGGACACTACGAGCTCATCAAAATTTTGTCCGAACGGGGTCACAGAATACCGGATCCTCACAAGCCCAGCTGCAACTGCGAGGAGTACTGCCAGTAGGATTAAAAAATTCTACAAACGCATCAAAAGAAAAACCACCCGGTTCGTTTTTTTTTTTTTTTTTTTCTTTCTAATAATTTGTTATCCGCAGACCCCGAAGAGCCGTGGAGGACCCGCTGACAATCGACAAATCTCGTCTCTCACGCTACCGAGCGGTCGCAAATCCGGCTTACATATGTTACAACTCTCACGACCCATTTCTTGCGGCTTTTGAACTAAGTGTGGTGCTCGCCGCGGCTGCGGCTTACGATCGAGAATTTTACAAAGACTATAAGGGTCTCGCTGAGGTATTTTTCCGTTTCACCTCAGCAGATCGATGATTCTGGCAACTTATTTTTCGTCGTCGTTCAGCGGTTGAAAAGTGTGGGAATTGTTTTATCGTGACAGAACGTTTCCCAATTCGCTACCGATCTGATCGGTTGCGCCCGGAAAGCGGAGGAGGTGGAGCTCGTTCTGCAGCAGCGAAGAGGCATGAAAAGATCGGTAAATTTCGTGTTTCCAAGGCTTCTGCTGGCGATGGAGTGCAAGCAAAAGACTTTCGTGGCTCATCCGAACGTCCAGCAGGTGACGTAACCGATTTTGTATCACTCAGTCCAGCTTTGGACGGCAAACAAGCGCGCGACTGAGTTTTCGCCTAATGTCCAATTTTGCTTCCGTTGTCAAGGTGATTGAGAACAAGTGGATTGGGGACTGGTACGAGTGGAAAATCACGTCGATGCTGAAAAAGATCGCGTTCGTCGTAGTGCGAATACCGATGTTGCCCTTTATCGCCATTGCCCTCATATTCCTGCCGAACTGCTCGCGAGCCAAGAAGTGGCAGATTCCGGTCAACAGATACGTTTCAGGGGTCGCGAGTTACTTGATATTTTTGGCCTTGTTGATGATGGAGTCGAACATCGACAAGACCGAACAGCTACGAGGACCACCCAGCAGTGGTAAAAAGAGGAAGACAAAATAATAATTAAGGTTCCATTATAGTCGACTTTGGCGTCGTCCATATTAAAAACTTTCCATATTAAAAACCTTCCATATTAAAAACCTTCCATACTAAAAACCTTCCATATTAAAAACCTTCCATATTAAAAACCTTCCATATTAAAAACCTTCCATATTAAAAACCTTCCATATAAAAAACCTTACATATTAAAAATCTACCTTATTAAAAAGTTTCCATATTAAAAATCTTCCATACTAAAACCTTCCATATTAAAAACCTTTCATACTAAAAACCTTCCATATTAAAAATTATCCATACTAAAAACCTTCCATATTAAAAACCTTCCATATTAAAAAACCTTCCATATTAAAAACCTTTAAAAAATATTTGGATACCAGGGCTTTACAGTGCGTGTTCTCGAGAACCTAGTAAAATTCATCACCAGAAATAAGCCTGAACATTTTAGAGGTCCATCTTCCCCAGAATTAACCAAGCCACGTTTAACAAAAATTGTGTAACGGTCTCTGCTCCACAGGTCTAGAAATCTTCCTGGTAATTTACGTGATATCCTACATCTGGAGTGCGTTACGTTTATCGATGGCTCACGGCCTGGGCCATTACTTCCGCTCCCTCTGGAACTGGTACGAGTTCGTCATGCTGTGTCTCTTCCTTCTGACATTCGTGTTCTGGGGAATCGCGGCGATCGACGTGAGCCGCAACGGTCAACGCGAGCTCGAGCGAAAGTATTGGTACAAATACGATCCGACTCTCTTGGCCGAGGGTTTCTTCTGCATCGCCACCATAATGGCCTTCTTCAAGCTCATGTTTGTCTGTCAGCTCGACTACAATCTCGGCCCCCTGCAAATGTCCCTGGGAAAGATGATCAAAGACGTCACGAATTTTCTCATTCTCTTCGCTATTATCCTGCTGGCCTTTTCGTCCGGTAATACTTTTTTCCTCGTACAAATTAGCCTCGCCGTCGTAAGCAGCCCCCGCGGCTGATAAAACGTCGTCAGTCGCGGTTCCGGGAAAAAACGATTTTTCTTCCCTCGCGCAGGCCTCGCGAAACTCTATCAGTATTACGACGGAATGGTGCAGATCGACGACGAGTCGAAAATAAAGACCCAGCAAGTTGGCTCGTTTGTCGACTTCGCGTCCAGCGTCAAAACCCTCTTTTGGGCGATATTCTGCATGAGTGCGATCGAAAGTGCCGACGTTGTCATCGAAAACTTACCGGGCGATAGCGACACCGAGACCGTCATCAACAAGCACACCTTTACGGAGATGATTGGCTATATAGCTTTCGCCTGTAAGTCTTTCTTCAATATTCTTTGTACGATTTCGTAAAATTCATTAAAGAAAAAAAAAGTCGTCTTCAAGAAGGCATTAGAAAATATTTGTTTCTGTATGATGCTGTTTTATTTTTAGAAATATAAAAAATATAAAGATATAGAAATATAAAGAGTATAAAGAATATAAAAAATAAGTAAAATAAATTAAAAAAACCAATCAAGACAAACATTTGACATTTTTTTTTATTCTGATGCACTTTTGTACAAAATTGTTGATTTATACTGGTCGATACGAATTTTTTACCCAACGTTTCAAATTTTTCGTGACAATTTCGTCTCCCGAAGGTTTCGAGTTCGTCTCGGTGATCGTCGTGCTGAACATGCTGATAGCCTGCATGTCCAACACATTCACACAGTTCACGGACAACGTGGACGTCGAGTGGACCTTCGGAAGAACCGAGGTATCACTTTGTGACGAATAAAACCCGAAGAGTGTGTTTTACGCGTCTTCATTCGTCAGGTTTACGTCGACATAATGGCCCACGAAGCTTTGCCGCCCCCATTCAATTTACTGCCAACGGGAAACGAGATCCAGCGTGTCTTCGAATTCGTTAAAATCCTTATCAAACCAACCGAAGGCAAAAAAGCTCGGTGGAGCCTCAACCGCTGCTGGTACATCGTGAGTTTAATTTTCATTTTCCACCAATTAATTCCTCGCTCGTGAAGTAACATCGTAAAACTATTTATTTCTCGTAACGAGTTTTCAGCACGTCCATCGAATAACCGTTAAAAAGGTCTTTCAAATTATGTTTCAACACTACGGATGTTGAAATTTAATAGCACATAATGTCACCACCCAACTTTCGTTTTACGAAATTTTTGCCCAAACGAGCAGTGAAGAATTTTACAATTCTCATTTTCAAATTTTTTGTTCCACCGCTGCGGGGTTCGTCGTGAATTCGTGGCAACCGCAGGAAAAACCCGTCAGGGAGGACAGGCAGAAGTTTCGTCTGCTGATGGGCCAGCTGGTAATGCGCTACTTCCGCAACAAGGAGGTCGAGGCCGAGGCATCGGATACCGAAGGACTGAGAAAGGATCTCGTGAAACTCCGGGATTTGGTGCGGGAAGCTATGGAGACGCCGGTGTGAACCAAAGTCCACCGAGGAGCGTCTCAAGCCCAGGGAACTCGGGCTCCATCTGTGACAACCGACTCCGGAAGGAAGGACGCTGAGCGAGAGCTTAAAACCTCGACTAAATACAGCGAGTCCCAAATCCGCTGATTTTACAACGCAAGATATTTCACTCAAAAGTACTATTTTTCTTACCCTCAGAAATTTTAGAACAATTATCGTAAGTTAGAAGAAGCATCGACTGTGCGACACCAGTCAGGATTATTTGTTAGTAAAAAAAGGAAACAATAACACAATAAATTAAGAAAATGACATGTTTTGATTGAACCTGTATTTTATGGACTCGCTTCAAAGCAGCAGGGTAAGACAATCCGGTGTTCCTAAGGATTGAGACTACAACTTTTCCCGTCTGTCCCGAAGAAGCAGGAAATGTGTTTTATTTTTGTTTGTAAATATTTTTAAAAATCGTATTCCAGCGAAAAAAATATTTTCTTTACTTGAGAAATGTTCGGATGGTGATTATAAAATCGATTTTCGAATATCATTGAAGAAAATCTTTACGATACAAAACGATGATCTAAATAATGATTAATGTTGTGGATTTTGAAGCAGCGGGTGTAAATAATCCAAACTTAGCAAGCTTTTAAGCTAACTGAGAGTCTCACAAATATTAGTGTGTATTGGTGACAAAAAAATACCTAACCAAGGACCATAGAAACTTTTTATAAATTTCCATTACAATCTATCGACCGTAGAACAAAGTTGGAAAAGTTTAGGGTTCGCCCGAGGCTCGCCAGGCTGCGTTACGCCGTAATCACGAAAAACGATCACTGCCCACGTCAATTATACTCGGTTCGCGTAGAGCGAGTAGAAAAAAAAATCGTTGTTACGCTCGGTGCAGAGCGGACTCCGAGGTTTTTCCCTGCGAAAGTTTCGCGGGAAGAAAAGTTTTCAGCCCCACAGAAACGACGCTATCTCTCTCGATCCGTAACTCCCGATGTCATTGGACCAAAGGAACAGCATTTCCGAGCTTTTTTTTCCTCCCGCAATCAGAACAAAAACCACTCGGGAATGCAGGAACAACTATCCTCGTCAAACCTCGTTATTCAGTCCACTGCAAATCGTATTAAAAGTGGTGGATAAAAATGTAACTTCCCTCACAAACAATATTTCATGGAAACAGCGTTCCATTTATCACAGAAAAATCTTAACAATTTTATACATTGCTCTACCAAAATATTAAACATCTTTTAAAATTTAATTTCGTTGAAATAAACACAAAAAAACTTAATTTCGCTGAAACAAACATAAAAAAAATAATTTCGTTGAAAAAAACATTTAAAAAATTTAATTTCATTGAAACAAACATTTAAAAAATCGTTGAAACATACATATTTAACAATTAATTTCGTTGAAACAAACAAAACAAATAAATTTAATTTCGTTCAAACAAACATTTTTTTGTATTTTAATTTCGTTCAAGCAAACATTTGTGTAATATCTAAACGAAAGTAATATTTCAAAAAATGTCATAATCTTAACATCGGAAAGGAATAAGAAAAAAGCACAGCATTTGCGAAGTGTCTCGTAAAAGCATCAGCGTAGGTATTGTCAGCCTCGGCAGGAGTTTTTACACCGAGAGAAGAATATTAAATGACGAGAGGGGACACGAGACATACGTTGTTGGTCGTTCCGAACGGTTGCGCGACGAAGCGCCCGGTGGCGGAAAGGCAGGAGTAGTGAATAAGAGGGTTAACGATCCCCCGGCTGGGCGAGGGAGCGGATTATCAGGGTGCAAGCTTCCTCCGTTCCCTCTGTACGTGTACACGCGTACACACAGATTCACAAACGCTCTCTCGAAGAGCCACGGGAGAAGAGCTCGAAAGCTTTTAGCGTTCCAGCGGTGATTTTCTTCCGCGGAATATCGGATTAGCGTGAATAAATACAAGGACGACGCGCTCTTTCAGAGCGTCTCGTGGCTTCTTTGAGGAGCAGCCGGGGAACATTGGGGCTAGAAGGAGCTAATTAATACCGAAACGTCGAAAGAAACGTCATTTTCTACTCGCCCGCGGACAATTTTCTTGCACCGCGCGGGCATCACCCCGTGGAATATCCTCGAAAAAGAAACTCCTTTCCCTCTCTCCTCCTTCCCCCCTCCTCCCATCCCTTCACCCTGTCGCCAAGCCCTTCGCCCTTCCCCCGTTTTTCGACACTTGAACATTTATAAACATTAATATAAAATAACGCGAAAAAAATTAAAAATTAGAATTCGCTGATCGAAACCCAATGTGCATTTTTTAAAACCAATGGGTAGTGTTATTACGGGGAATATGGACCATCAAAATGTTACGGAGTGTATCTCCTGCTTCTAGAGACGAATTATTATGGTGGCAGGAAGCGGGAATTCATTCAGCAATATCCTCAAGAAAGAAACCCCTTTTCCCACTTTCTCGCCCCCCCCCCCCCTCTCTCTCTTCTCCCTTTTTCCTTCACCCTCCCCGCGTTTTTCAACACTCAAACATTTATAAAAAGACGATAATTTCATCCAACCTACAAATGAAATAACGAAAAATAAAAAATAAAAGTTGTTTCGTTGATCGAAGCCCAATGTGCATTTTTAATACCAACGGGTGGTCTTATTCCGCGGAATATGGACCACCAAAATGTTACGGTCTGTATCTCCTGCTTCCAGAGACGAAACTTCCCTGGTAGAAAATCTGTAGCGTTAAGTCCGGACCAAGGAAGGCCCGACTCGGGCCCTGATCAGGGCCTAACCAGGGCTGCCTACAACGCCACAGATTTTACCACAGCAGCAGGAATCAGCTCCCAGCAACTCATTCATCAATATCCCCTGTTACGTACTGGCCATTTTTCCGTCTTTATGTATAATTATTTTTATATTAATAATTTGTCTCTCTGCTATTCCCACATTCCAACCCCAGCTCGATATCCTCTATTCACTTTTAATCCTGCTTATCAAATTCCTCATTCAAATTATTGCGAAGACCTATGTCTTAATTCTTTCACAACTTCGCAGTAAGTTCAACGGCCAAGCGCGCTGCCATAGTCAGCACTTTCGGGACTATGTCGACGACCCCCCACATTACACATACCTAAGCCTTCCTGTTGACCCTCACTCAATTTACTAATCAGTCTTCAATCAACCTCCAATCAATTATGTCTTAAATATATTAATATCGTTTAGATTTAGAGTTTAAGTTCAATAGTATAATTGTTAATTGCCATAACCGGTGGCATATAAGAAGTTTTATCCCGATTTATCGTGTTTGTAACATCGTAAAGTGTTCGGTCATTTAATCAATATAAATAACTCGCGAGACAATTCGAAATCTTGATTTTAATCATTAATCGAACAACGTACCCAAAATAAACATTTAAATTACGTTTCGTTAGCTCGATTCGTAACACCCAAAAAAGGGGAACCCCTTTCTCCCCTCTCGTCCCCCTCCCTTCACCCTGTTACCGCGAAAGCTCTTCAGCCACCCCGCGATTTTCGCCATCCTCTCACCCCCTCCCCGCAGCGTTCAAGCACAAGAGATTTGTTCCTTCGAAAGTTTATGACGGCTGCTGCCGCGCGTAGCGTGGATGTGTCTTTGGTTTAAGTGCGCGCTCGGTGCGGTGCGGAACGACGAGTCGCTGAGAGTAACGCCGAATCGTAAAAAGCGAGAAGCCGAGGAGCGGGCGGGACAGCTCGACGAGTCGCCCCGAGTGCGCCGCGACGTTTCGTTATACTACACGTCTCTCCCCCCCGTTTCCCCGTCGCGCTCGGACACTAAATTCTAATCTTGGCACTGTATCAAGCTCCATTTACGGTGGATTCCTCCCTGGCGATTCGCCGCCAGCCACCGGTGTACAAAACTCGTTTGGCGCTCTCGGTGTACGTATGGACGGCGTGCGCCTGGAAATGTGTGCGACGGGGGGCTGGCGGGGTTCGCCCGCGGAGGACGAGATGGGAACCAAGTCACGGTCCAGGAACGACAGGATCTCTCGTTACTCGACGATGAGGAACGATATCGCGGTATCCGACGCTCGCACACTATTCCCACTACGCTACGCTGCCGTCTCTCCACGTTTCTACAGAGCCATGCAGAATAAATGCTCAAATATTCGCTCTAGCAGGCTCCGGGAAATTATTATACCGGACTTTGTTTCAACTTTTTCTTCAGGCTCTCAAAAAGTTATCGCGACGAGATTGTCTTTGCTGCCACGTGCCGTGTTTGCCACCGTCAGACAGTGACGGATAACTTGATTCGTGTAAACCAGGATGTTTGTGAAATATTTCGGTTGAAAAGGTCAGTTGGATCGACCTATTTATGGGTATGGATCGATCGAGCCATTGAACCAAGATTTTACCTGCAGTCATTTCGGATTACACAAATTCGACTTGGTGGTAAAATTTAGTATTAGTTTTAGTATTTATTTTGATCCTGAAATATTGAATATCCTAAGGAGCAGAGAACATAATTATGAGGAATACAAAAATAAGGAGCAAAGGCACAAGAATTATAATGAGTAACCCCTAAAAAAAATTAGACGAAGCAAAAAAAAAACGTAACAGTAAACTGGATTGAATTGAATTAAAAAAGTGCGACTTTAAATTTTATTTACCATAATAAAAGCGAAAAAATAAGGGGAAGCAAAAATAATATAACAATAAACTGTGTTGAATTGTATTAAAAACGTGCGATTTGAATTTTATTTACCACCAAACGAACACGTGTTTTGAATAAACCTATCTATAAATGTGCACGTATATACATCGCGCCATATTTCTTGAGCTTCTCCCAGGAGGAAAGTTGCGATTGCTTCGTAAATCGGGGTGGGAAGGGGCTTAGTGCTCGGTTCGCGCACGGAGAAAGGCGATTTGGTCTGATATGCTCGATGCGGTATTCCCCGAACCGTCGCGACGGGTATCAGCAACATACACGTGAAAAGTTTCCCGCAGATCCTTCTTCCCTCGTCGTCCTTCAGTGTGCACTTTGCTCGGGCTTTCACGGAATCTTGATAAAGAATTGAATGCCACGTGCGAGGCTCAAATAGCTACTTTCAATCGCGTAGGATTCGGAGCTTCGCACGTGAAGAAAGTGACGTCGAGGTGGATTTGCAGAAAACTCATGAAATTAGTCGTGGAATACAAGAAAAATAAGGGAGGAACGTCGGGCAGCAATTCAGTAGTAACAGTCTTGGCTGATCAGACAAGTTACGAAAGTTCAATAATTCGTCATCGAGAAAATATAGTTATGGGTACACAATGGAACCAGTGGTTCCCTAACATTGGCTTTTCATCGGAATCTAGATAAAGAACTGAGGGCCACGAGAGGAGCTCAAATAGCTATTTTCAATCGCACAGGATCCGAAGCTTCGCACTTGAAGAAAGTGACGTCGGGGTGGCTTTGCAGAAAACTCATGAAATTAGTCTTGGAATACAAGAAAATAAGGGAGGACCGTCAGACAGTAATTCAGTAGTAACAGTCGTGGCTGATCAGACGGAGAAAAGATGTGAAAGTTCAATAATTCATTATCGACAAAATACAGTTACGTTTACAGAATGTAACCAGTGGTTTCCTAACATTGACTTTTCATCGGAATCTAAGTAAAGAATTGAGAGCCACGCGCGGAGCTCAAATAGCTATTTTCAATCGCACAGGATCCGAAGCTTCGCACTTGAAGAAAGTGACGTCGAGGTGGCTTTGCAGCAGGGAACTCGTGAAATTAGTCGTAGACCACGAGAAAATAAGGGAGGAACGTCGGACAGTAATTCAGTAGTAACAGTCTTGGCTGATCGGACAGAGTTTGAAAAGTTCAATAATTCGTCATCGAGAAAATACGGTTATGGTTACAGAATCTAACCAGCGATTTCTCAACATTGACTTTTCATTGGAATCTAGATAAAGTATAACATGTCGTGAAATACGAGAAAATAATGATAGAACGTCGGACAACAACTCAGTAGTAACAGTTCGTAACTAGTCAGACAGAGAAAAAAGGTTAAAAACTTCAATAATTCGTCATCGCTAAAATATGGCTATGGTGAAAAATAAAAGGGAAAAGCATGAAACATCAATTCAGCAGAAACAGTTCGTGTCTAATCAGACTGAGAAAAAAAAGGTTCGAAGCTTCAATAATTCTTCATCTAGAAAATACGGTTACGGTTGCAAAATGTAACCAGATGTCTCTCAACATTGACTTTTCATCGAGTTTATTCAGCGACAGTCTAGCGGTGCAGCCAAGACTAAAATATGGCTAAGGCGAAAAATAAAAGGGAAAAGCATCAAAAATCAATTCAGTAGAAACAGTTGGCGTCTAATCAGACTGAGAAAAAAAGGTTCGAAGCTTCAATAATTCTTCATCTAGAAAATACGGTTACGGTTGCAAAATGTAACCAGGTGTCTCTCAACATTGACTTTTCATCGAGTTTATTCAGCGACAGTCGAGCGCGGTGCAGCCGAGACAGAGTCGCATCGCTCGGTCGCTATAAGTGCGGTAACTCACCGGGCAGTAGTAACGGTCGCTACGTGGTCAGACGGGGTCGCTCTCGAGCCGTGGGGCGTGCGAGGAATGAAGAATCTTTCCCGCGAGCGTTGGACGGTTTCGCTTCCGGCACGGGGATTGAGAAAAAGATGGGGAAACGGGCACCCAATGTATCCAGAAGATAGCGCGAGATATATATCTATCACTGTGCTCTCGCGCGATATATATGTATCTAAGTAGTTAAGGACACCGGGACGACACCGAGCCCGGATATATCCCACAGGTTTTATATATCACTGGATCCTCGAGGCTCGCCATCGGCCACCGAGAGCTAAGTGCGGAAAATGTATTTATGTCCTCATCGAGATAGAGAGGACAGCCGGAGCATCTCGACTCCTCTACTCTCGGCCGCTCCTTACATAGCCATCCCTGTGCCTGACACAGGGTATATAACGCGCTCGCGTCCTGGCTAACTGGAGCGAGAATCCCCGGCTTCCGGAATCGCGGGATCTCGTAAATTCTTCCGATACACCCGGTAATTGTCTCGACACCCCTCACTTCTTTCCGATCGACTCTGCCTCTCGGGACTCTAGTCCTTTTTTATTCCATTTTCTTCGCTTCCGTAATTCGGATATTTAATTGCGGTTTATTTCAGTCCTTTTTTTCTCTCGCTGTTGTTTTATATCGCCTTTGTATTATAAAAATATTTCGCCACCGCCGCCACCGTCGTGTAGGATAATCGAACAGGCCGGGGTCAAATGATACAACGAAGCCAGAATTTTTCCCCAAGGGACTTGAAGCTAATTTTTTCCCCAAGAGACCTGGGGATCAATTTTTCTAAGTCCCGCTTTAGGACCTCCGGGGCCAAGCTGGTCGGGGTCAAATGACACACCCAACCCGGAATTATTCTAATAATTCACGGGAGCCACGTAACCCTCCATTTTTTTTTTTTTCGAATAATGTAAAAAAAATGGCACCAATACATTTTTTGTTTGGGAATTATTTTACTTGAAGTCATTGCTCTCATTGTGTGTAATAATAGATGAAAAAAATGGACACTTTCGTCAGAAGTTTTGATGAAAAGTGTCGAGTGAAAAATTCCACGTGAAAGGCATGAATCACTCGTGGCATGAAAAAGTTTCTCGCTCCGTGAGCCGAGATTATTTTCGCGTTAATCGCGATTTACCGGATTTACGTCACGCTATTCGCGTTTATTCCAGTCCCGGGCAGCGTTTTGGCTTCTCCGCGGTTATTTATCATCGTCGTCGGGAGCAACTGGAGACAAGAAACGCGGAGCACACCGAGATATACTCGTGGTTTCCAATTTGCTAACGAGATTCCCTTAGTTACGAAACCCACCGAGCTCTCGAGGTTCCCATGGGAATTATGCGCTCCAATCTATATCCCCCCGGCGCGGCTATTTTACATTCCGCCTTTTTATCCCTTATTCTCGTCTTTGTTTTCTCCTAATCACGTTGGGGCTAGGAATACAAAAACTCGCTTCTCTAACAAGACACGCCGTAAAGCGGTCGGCTCTCCCATGCTTTCCAGAATTCTCAAGAGGGTTTCATTATTGGAAAAGAAATGGATGCGAGGGTGCCGGGGTCGTTGCAGCGGAATACGTTCGCCAACCCCCCGCGACGCGGATGAAGCTCCACGCGTTTCCGCTCGAGAAAGAATGACGACGAGGGCTTTGAGGGGTTCCGCGAAAAGCAATTTTACATTCCATCTGTTTCACTTTTTTTATCTCTCTATATTTATACTTTTCTAATCATACTGAAGCGCCTGCCAGGAATGAAACTTGCAAGACAAAAAACTTCTCGCTTACACTTTCCACTCTCAAGTTTGATTATTAAAAAAAAAGAAAACAAAATGCACTCGTCGGTCGCTGCAGTCGCAAAGTTTTCCTCAACGCATACAAAACTTGACGCCTTTGGGAAAAACTCGCATTTTATGTATTTAATTTCTTTTCTCCAAATCCCATTGAAATCCTGATGCTTATTTTTCCGTAATTTTTTCCAAAATTCCGTCGACTAATTTCTACACCTGTTTTTCGTTATACGAAAAGAATAAAGAAATAAAAACTAGTTTTGACGGTCGTTGCAGCGGTCGGTTGCTGCAGTCGCAAAGTTTTCCTCAACGCATGCAAAACTTGACGCGTTTGGGAAAAACTCGCATTTTATGTATTTAATTTCGTTTTTCCTAATCCCATTGAAATCCTGATGCATATTTTTCCGTAATTTTTTCGAAAATTCCATCGACCAATTTCTACACCTGTTTTTCGTTATACGAAAAGAATAAAGAAATAAAAAATAGTTTTGACAGTCGTTGCAGCGGTCGACAAAGTTGGGCTTTGCCTGAGGCAACGAAACTCGCGGTGTTCCGCTCGAGAAGGGACGACGACGATGGGGTTGGAAGGGGTGCGCGTGAATCTGGCAACTCCAGCGGCAGCTCGGTTCCCCGGCGTGGCAGTTCGCACGCGACCCTCCGCCGAAGCACGCCGGCCGAGGTAAACGCGCGCGCTGGCCCTCGTCGCGCGTGCTCCGATACGGCCGCGAGAACTCCCACGAACTTCACAATGACGCTCCACGCTCCGGCGCAACTACTCGCAAACTCGATTATATTTTCCCGGCGCTCGCGCCCAGCTCGCCAGCTTTCGCTCTCGTTTTCCTCCCTGTAACACGCGCGCGCCGAGTCTCCCGATTATCGCCGCGACAATTTGGAACCGCCTGGTGAAAAGTGATCGCGCCTGATGTTGATTAAAATCGCTACGGCGTCCAACACCGAGGCCGGAGTATCGAGGTATCGGAAACTCTACCTCGTTTAAAGAGGCAGCGTCGCACGGAAAACAAATGATAAAACACCGTTTTCGGTAAATATGCGAAAAAATGTAATAATTATTAATAATTTGGGGAAGCAGAAATAATAAATTCTTTAGTCAGTAAATATGAAAAAAATCAATGCCTTTCGTAGTTGATTTGAATATTTTTTTGAATATTCCGTAGTTAATTTGAATATTTTTTTGAATATTCCGTAGTTGATTTGAATATTTTTTGAATATTTCGTAGTTGATTTGAATGTTTTTTTTATATTTCGTAGTTGATTTGAATATTTTAAAAAATATTTCGTAGTTGATTTGCATTTTTTTTTAAATATTTCGTAGTTGATTTGAATAAAAGACGACAATTTCACCCGGCGTTGAAATAAATTAACGAAAGAGATTGAAAATTCTGATTCCTTGATCGAAACACAATGTGCATTTTTTTATACCAATGTGTAGTGTTATTCCGGGGAATATGGACCACTAAAATGTCACGGCCTGTACCTCCCACTTCTAGAGACGAATCTCGTTGTGGTGGCGGGAATTGGTTGCCGGAAAAACTCATTCGTCAAAATTCGTTTTCGCGTTCGCTGTGTGGTGGATCCGCACGTTTTATAGACCACCTGAAAATTGCTGGTGATCCGATACGTTCTGCGAACTCGGCACAGAAGAAAAAAAACCTGCAAAGTAGAACCTTGCAAATTGCTTCCTCAGTATTCTACACTTTTGACGATGCTACCTCTATGAGGAAGTATGTTGATCAATTTTGGCTTCCTCATAGAGGAAGCATCGTCAAAAGTGTAGAATACTGAGGAAGCAATTTGCAAGGTTCTACTTTGCAGGTTTTTTCGGCTGTTTTTTTTTAATAAATAAAAATGTAAGATTTTAACCACCGAACCGATTTCCCTCAAATTTGTACCCAACCCTTGGTTCATGATAGTGAATGTGTGGACCAAATTAGAAGCCGGTACCTTGTAATTTGCATGATCCAGCGTGATAACGAGATTTTTCAAAATGTTCTAAATGCCATAAAATTTGAACGGCTTTTCAGATCCGCGTCAAATTTGTACTCGAAACGTGGTCCATGCTTGTCCATACGTGAATCAAATTTGAGAAAATTCTGCAAAAATTTTTTTCCGATTTTTTTTTGGGTGCCGGCTTTTTTTTGTTTTTCATGCAGCAAAATCCAAATTTACCGACATAACGGTAGTTTCCTCGACGAAACTCATCGATAATAATCAATGAACGTAATGACATGTTCGAAATTGCAATCGGATGTCTCATAATTTACAGGAGCTATAGTAATTACAGACATTTGAAAAAATAATGAATTTGCAATAACATGAGAACTGCTTTGCCGATTTTCGCCAAATTTGATACAAGTCATGGTTTTAAGGTGGTCTATTGTCGTGCAAAATTTCATCCCGATATCTCTCAATTTGCGGAAGTTATTGCGCGCAAACGATTTTTGCCAAATTTTCAAAATGCTGTAAAATCTGAATTTCCTAACCGATTCGCGTCAACTACAATCCCATAATGTATTCTATGATAGCGAACGTGCGTGCCAAATTTGAAGAACATTCTTAAAAAATTACGGCAGTTATCGTGTAAACAAAAAAACGTGTACATACACACATACACACACACACACATACACACACACACACACACACACATACAGACATTTCGCACAAACCACTTTTCTCGACGTTTTGGACCATGCTGAGTGTACTGACATGAAAATCTCGAAAAAAAAAATTTTCACGAAAACAAGGCTTCCTCTATGAGGAAGCAAAAAATTAGATTCTAAATCTCCCGAGCACCAATTGCTAAAAATCGTCGTATCCTTCGTGGATCCATATTAAATTAAACATTTTATGTTTCGGTATTGATTAATTGGCGGGCGTTATAAGGATCCCAAAAATCAATACCCATCATCAGTACATTTTTTCGTTTCCCCAAGTGGATCGATACTCACTGGTCCATCATGCCCCACCGTTCCACGTTCCCCGGAATTACGCTATTACATTTCAACCTGATAAAAATCCACAATCTCCTCCTCAGTGATAACAAAAACGCCACCGCGTGTTATCCTCAATGTCTCCGGGTCTCCCCCGCTTTATGCATCGGTTTATGCAAATCTGCAACTTTCGTTGCATCAAAATATGCACCGCGGTAATCAAGTGCCGCGCATAAACTCCCGGCAAACTCGAAGCTATTTTCGCATCCAAAAGTGCAAAGACATTCTGTAGAAAAAAAAAAAAAAAAAAAAAAAAAAACCGAGAAAAAAATGTCCAATCTACGTTGCAGCAGCAGCGGCGGCGGCGGAGGATCCGGCGAGGGAGTAGAATGAGTCCCTCCGGTTCGATCGGGCGGTCTGAGCGGGGTCGAGAATTCGAAGCGAGGGATGCTGGTGGCCGGAAGCGGGCTGCGAGTCCGCCGGAATCAAAAGAATTCGATATGCTCGGTGATCTCGCGGTCGAACGAACGCGGAAGATAAAAGTAAAGCACAACGACGACGGCGGCGGCGTCGGCGGCGGCAGCGAGATAAGATGTTACGTGGCTGCTGGTCGAGACCCAATGGAGAGTTTCAATTTGGCGTAGGACGAGGCAAAACTCGAGCGAGAAACGGCATCGACTCCCGGTCACGGATAGAATAGGAGGTGATTCTCGTGAGACGTGATCCCGGTCGAGGAAGCAACCGTCGCGACTTGACCCCAACTTTCCCTCCTGGAACATAAGGTATAGTCACTTAAGTAAGCGCATGGGGGTCCAGCATGGACAGGGGGGGTAATATTAACCCCATTACCAACCCACGCACGAACTCGCCCTTCGTTATATCCTCGTAGAGACCGTGAGATCCGCTTAATTATACGCGAAACTTCTTTATCGGGCGTTTAAAAGGGATCGACGAAAATTTATGCAGCCTGAGACGTCGGCTAATGGACAGTCGGATATTCGTTGCAACAGACGACTCAAAGACGCGGACAATTTCGTACACGTAAACGGCAATTTAATTACAGCCGCGACGGGAGTTTAATGAAAATCTAATGAAACAAGAGGCGACGAAGAGATTTCACCGCGTTGAATTTTCGCGTTAAAGTTGAAAGCTATGGGCTTTCAGCGGGATTCATGGCGAACTGTATCTGCTCGCTCTATTTATCGGCTAATTAACTCGCTCACGAGGTCGGCGTTGGCGGTTCTGTGGTATAGCGAGATGCATGCAAGTTTCCACGTCGCGTCTAATGGCGGTGGAGTTTCGTGTCGTGGACGATAAACAAATTAATGTCAGTGCATTGATAAAGACGTTGCGGGGTCCTTCGAGGTTTATCATTAACTGGGCTGAAATCGTAACCTATAATTTGTTATTTGAAAATAAAAAAATTAATGTCTTATTACCTGAAAACAAACAAAAATTAATGTCTTATTACTTGAAAATGATATCAAAATAATGTCTTATTACCTGAAAATAACAAAATTAATGTTCTTAATACTTGAAAATGAAAAAAATAAAATGTCTTATTACTCGGAAATAAAAATAATAAAATGTCTTATACTTGAAAGTAAAAATTAAATTGTCTTGTTACTTGAAGATTAAAAAAATAAAAAATTCTTCCACCATGCACAAAACCTGCAATTGTTTTTCAAAGCTGCGGATGAAAAATAATATCTCAAAAGCGTAACTTATTAAGTGCAAAACTCACGAGATCCTCAAGACAACTGCGGACTCGAAGCCGCGGGAACGACGCAGAACTCGCAGGTGTTTCGGAGCTGCATTTCCCACTGAATTTCCCAGCTTAGGTGCGGCAACGTCTACGACGGAAAATTACGGAATTAATTGCGCTGTAAGATGGACAGATCCCGGGTAATGTGCCACGGTTTGCACGCGGCGAGGACGCGAATGGCACGGTGTGCCATAATGTTGAGCCGTAATAGCAAATGGGGCGACGAGACACAGAGCGTAAATTCGCTCGTTTACATTCCGTCGCGTTATTCAACCGAGGGTTGGACGGGAGAGCTGCAAACACGATGGATCTCGCTCTTCCAGGTGGCTGACCCTCCCTGGTTTCCCATCCCCCGACTTGACGCTAAATTGCATAAGGGAATATCTGCCATAGACATGTCCAGGATTTTTTGAACGACTGTGAAACCTTTCGACTGGGATTGATTCATGTGCGGGAGACGCACGAGAGGCGGTCGAGAGTCTCGCGCGAAGCGTCGGAAAAACGAGACTCGGCGTCCCGTGCAGATGCCAACATTTAAATCACACCTAATGCAACTGGGTCACGCCTCTCGACTCTTCCGCGACGCACGTCGTTCGTACGAGTCGTTCATTATATTTCACCCTCGAGGACGTCGAAGCACTCTTCTAATTAGCGCGATATTAATTGGACGTCGTTACGATAAGTCGATGCGGCGAATCGATGGGTTTTGACAATATTAAATGACGAGAATTTTTTTTTTTTTTTTAAGGAGCATTCAAAAATTCATACAATTTCTTTTGGTTTTATTTTCAGCAATTGATGATTTTGCCACGATCTCTCTTTTAAAAAGTTCATGAGTAACGGAAAGCATTGTTAGCGAACTATTAGAACTGTGATTGGTTGCCAGGAAAGTCCGTGATAAACAAAATCAGTTTGGTGTCAAATTTAAAAAATATGATAAGAAGACAGGCGGGGCAGCACCCGTAACCTTTTAAAGCTTTGTAAGAGCGCAGCAGCGCAAAATTGATTAACCTATTATAGGTAATATTTTGAAATAAAAGTTTCCGAGGTCGATTTTGGCGATTTTCGGTCCAGAGCCGGATCTATGATTTCTGACAGAAAGATCGTCGCCAAAAAAATATTTTTTTCAAAATCGAGTAAAAAGTATTAGTAACCATTGTTCTCAGGGGTAGAATATATGACTTGAGAACGATGGTATAGGTTACAAGTCGATATTTTCAAAAGAAAAAAAATTGGGGTCGATTTTGGCGATTTTCGGTCCGGAGCCGGATCGAGGAAAAAAATCTCGCCAAAAAAATATTTTTTTCAAAATCGAGTAAAAAGTATTGGTAACCAGTGTTTTCGGGGGTAGAATATACGACTTGAGAACGATAGTATAAGGTACAAGTCGATATTTTCAAAAGAAAAAAAATTGGAGTCGATTTTGGCGAAAAGCTTTTCAGTTTTATTAAATTCTTCATTATCCTTCATTTCTCCAATACTGCTATATCAATTAGCCACCTACCAATTTGATGGAGAGAATATTTATTGCCCTATTAATATTTATCGCCCCATTTTCGCAAATTTACCACGTGATCGAAATAAAATGATAATCGTACCAATTAATTTGTTTAATTCGCCAAATACTTCTCCCGTTGGTTGCGGTCGTACCAGGTTCGAAATATTTGATTTATCATCAATTATGATAATAATAATCGGATACCATTCGACCTTCGCCGAGAATTTTGCGGAAAATTTTACAATCCCAACTCGGAGGCCCAATTGAATTTGGATTCTATTGAAACGGTGCATTTTTTTTAAGAAGCATTCCAAAATTCATACAGTCTTTTTTGCGAATTTACCGCGCGATCGAAATAAAATTATTCTTTCGCCAATTATAACAATACACTTTTCAATTCGCCAAATATTTCTCCCGTTGTTTGCGGTCGCACCAGGTTCAAAATATTTGACTTATCGTCTATTGTAATAATAATCGGATTCGATTCGACTATCGCCGAGAATTCTGCGGAAAATTTTGCAATTCCAACTCGGCCGCCAAATTGAATTTGTATTCTAGTGAAACGACCGGCAGGCTGCATTCGGAAACGCGGAATCAGCGACATGTTTGCATTGTAAACATCGGAGAATTGTACAGGAGGAGCGCGTTGCACGCCGCCCTGGAAGATCGCGACCACTTGGCCGCTCACTCAAATGCGCATTCAACCCCGTCCGTTCGATACGCGTTACTTCCACTTGTCCTGCCACTTGTCTCGTTTCCACCCGAATTGTTTTCACTCTCAGACCCCCCACGCGCTATCGTGGCCGCCCCGTTCAATTCCCAGCTATTTCCTTTCCACTGGCCGTACCACTGAAAAATTCTATCTCGCTACTTCGTTACTTCTCCGGCACTCGTGGCGTATATTCGTGTTATTGAATTTCAATACAGCGAGCCGGGCAGCCGGTGTAATCTCAACTGGACGGTTTCGTATATTCCGCACGAAATACAACCAAAACGTCGAGTTAATTTTCTAATAATTATAAAATGCAGACCATCAAAGCACATCGACGAAATTGTTATGAATTCATGTTTGCATCAAAACGCACTGATTCATTTTACCCCACCCGACAATATTCACAGCTTTGAGGGCCACATTTTTTAAATGTATTTCTCGTCCCCGCTGAGATGAAAATTATTTCAATTAATTCGAGTTTATAAAACTCTCGTTAAAATAATTACGACATTTTTTTCCACGTGTATTTTCAGTCCAGATTGACAGAGACGACTCGTTATTAAAAATGCAATGCATGTCCGGCTCGCCCTCGAGTTTCCACGTCCTCGTTAGCCAGGTTGCCAAATTGCATTTAAAAAAAGCGATAAACAGCTTCGCCAAATTCGATCATGTTTGCATGAAATTTCGATGCATCTCACGCGTTGCACAATTTTTTTAATTTGAAGTAGAGACTTGAAATTAGTCTCATGCCCTGCTCATCATTCCAGTTCCTACGAATTTTGTATTTCTCACCCTGCAGAGAGGAAAATTATTTTTAAAAATTCAAATTTATAAAACTCCGAATTTTGCGTCGCGAAACTACGAATTTTGTATTTCTCACCCCGCAGAGAGGAAAATTATTAAAATAAATTCAAATTTATAAAACTCTCGTTAAAATAATTACGACATTTTTTTCCACGTGTCTTTTTAGTCCAGGTTGACAGAGACGACTCGTTATTAAAAATTCAAGGCATGTCCGGCTCGCCCTCGAGTTTCCACGTCCTCGTTAGCCAAGTTGCCAAATTGCATTTAAAAAAAGCGATGAACAGCTTCGCCAAATTCGATCATGTTTGCATGAATTTTCGATGCATATCACGCGTTGCACCATATTTTTTTATTTGAAGTAGAGACTTGAAATTAGTCTCATATCCCGCTCGTCATTCCAGTTCTTACGAATTTTGTATTTCTCACCCCGCAGAGAGGAAAATTATTATAAATTAATTCAAATTTATAAAACTCTCGTTAAAATAATTACGACATTTTTTTCCACGTGTCTTTTTAGTCCAGATTGACAGAGACGACTCGTTATTAAAAATTCAAAGCATGTCCGGCTCGCCCTCGAGTTTCCACGTCCTCGTTAGCCCGGTTGCCAAATTGCATTTTAAAAAAACCGATAAACAGCTTCGCCAAATTCGATCATGTTTGCATGAAATTTCGATGCACGTCACGCGTTGCGCAAAGTTCGCGGCACAATAGATCGAGAGCTCCACAGCAGCGTTTTCAAGCCATCTCGTTATAGATAATGCCAGGCGATAGTCCCAGCAGCGTCCTGTCATTCGATAATATTCACGAAGGACTCGCATTACACATTGTTAACCGTTCAACGCGCGCTACATTCTCGTCTCCTCCGCCCGGGAATTGAATATTACAGGAATATCGATGGAGAGCTCGATATTTCCGGAAAGTCGACTCGCGAAATTTCTCGCTGGGTCGTTCGAACGGACGATTCGCGAGATACCGGAGTACAGATCGATACCAACGTGCGACGTCGAGTAATTTTTACCTCCCGTCCTTTTCACCCCCTGCCGCACGTCGAGAATCAAATTGACTGCGTTCGCCACGTGTGCCCCAAAGTACACAGAACGCGCTGTGTACGCGCGGCCACCGTGATTCGGATTTATTAGCATCCGCAAATTTGGGAAATCCTCGCGGTTGTCCGACTGGGCAACGTAAACGAGCCTGATTCACTCGTGCTTCGGCATATAAAACGGAAAATGTCCATCGTCACGTATTACCATTTTCAAACGATAAATTTTCTCCCTCCAAAAGCCCCGAGGCTGCCTTCTCTTTCCATTTTGAAAATTGCCGACGTAAAAAAAAATGTTTACTCCACTTCCCACTCGCGCTTCTCACAGAGAGACACGCGTTTTATTTTCCAAGCGATTTTCCGATCGCTTCGCTCCAAACTGTTTGAAGCTAATATTTGTCCATCCGTGGAAACGATGGGAATTGTATTTTCTGTTTTTCATGCAGTGAGTTTCAATTCCATATTTTTTAATCGTTATTTTCTGTTGAAAGTCTTCATTCCAAATTTATTGCGTTTTGAGTTGTGCACTGATGATTCATAGTGATTTTATTTTATTTTTGCGCACACGCAGCGTTCAGTCGTGCCTCAAAGGTATTTGCATCCCCGACAGGCTCCACTGCAGCTCGCAATTAATTTGCGCCGAAATGTATCTCCACTTCGCGCCGCAGTAGCTCGTTACGTGGGACATTGATGAATACTCCAATTGCTGTTGGAATAGTGCCGGTCGTTAAGCGATGCGGAAGCGTCCCATAGCTCTTTCCATTATCGCGCATGACGCCTCAAAATATCGAGCTCAATAATGATCGCGGTAAAACTGTGTCGTAAAAAGTGCTGCGAAATGATTTTGCGATTTCTAAATTGTGATTTGTAGACAAAAATGCTAATAATACGAGAGACCGAGTGATGTTGATTTAATTTTCATTTTTCACAAAGCTTGCTCTACGAGGAAGTCAAAAATAATGTAAAAAAACTTATTCGTACAGAATGAAAAATGAAAATGTAAGATTAAAATGAAAAGTTAATTAAATTAAACTTAAATCAATTAAACGGTATGCAAAATGAAAAATTAATGAGGAAGCAAAAGTGCAAATTTCCACTTTGCATCCTTGTTTACTCATTTATTTATTTACTTTGATTGAGACTAGTCTGACAATTGCTATTTATTTATATTGCAATACTTGCTTCGCTTTTACACGCTTCGCTGTCCACGAATGGTGAACTCAGAGTTCGTCTCCGCCTGAGCTCTCGGAATACACATTCGAAATGCTTTGCCTGGTAATACGGGAAATTTGATTGAGCGTGACATAAACACTCCGCCGCCCTCCGTCCGCCGAGCCAATATAGTATTATTGTGCTCCAGGAGTTGTGGAACGAAGTTTCCCCCGGGCAACTAGGGCGGGAAATGGAAGTCCATAGGGCTGTCGATATACTCGGCCGTGGAGCGACCAGCGACGTTCAAACGTGGTATCAAAATCGAATCAGCGGACCGAAGCCGAGAATCACGTCTCGAGAAAGCAACAGCCCGTTCATCACAATTAAAGGGACTCCTCCATACCCAATAGTGTCCATGTCCAGCCGAAAAACTTCATGACTTTTTTCCTTTCCTCCAAGTTTCGTCAACATCTCACGTTGAAAGAAGAAAAATCCTCCCTGTAAATGAGAACAAATTACTCATTAGCGTTGAAAATATTTTGCCGTTTGCATATTTTTTATTTTAGATAGCTGTCAAGTCGTATGTAGAAACATGAGGGGAGGAAAAAGAAATTTGGTAGAAAACGCATGGGGTACATTTTACGCGAAAAAAAAAGTCGATTTCGTAAAGTTTGAAGAACCTATCCGATAGGAAATTCCCCGCTGATTCCGAAAATCACCGTTGTTTGCTCGAAAATTAAAAAATTCGACGAGAAAAACGCAAAAAATGATTTTTCACTTTTTTCGAAATTTCATTACTTCACTAAAGTTGGGGTTGCTTTTTCTTGGATCGATCGAACTTGGATTTTCATCTTGCGTTCGAGAAAAAAACTCTGCAACGAAAACAATGCAGCAAGGCGGAACGCGATATCTTGATTTCTGAATTTTTTACAAAATGTTAATTCAGACCCTCAAAAATCGCAAAAAAACGAAAATTTGCAATTTTTTAGGGTCTGATTTTATCATCCTGTAAAAAAAATGCCAAACCTCTTTCCGCTATTCTCTTCGCTATAGAGTTTTCTTTCGAACGCAAAAAGAAAAACCAAGTTCGATCGATCCAAGAAAAAGCAACCCCAACTTTAGCGAGGCAATGAAATTTCGAAAAAAGTGAAAAATCATTTTTCGCGTTTTTCTCGTCGAATTTTTTAATTTTCGGGCAAACAACGGTGCTTTTCGGAATCAGCGGGAAATTTCCCATCGGATAGGGTCTACAAACTTTACGAAATCGAAAATGTTTTTTTCGCGAAAAACGCGAGGCAACTTGCAGCTTTAAAATTCGATGAAAAATTCAAAGATCGAGATATCGCGTTCCGCCTCGCGGCAATCTCTTCGTTATAGTTTTCTCTCGAACGAAGGAAAAAAATCCAGGTCCGATCCAAAAAAAGTAACCCCGATTTTGGTGAAGTGACGCCTGGAAAAGCGCGCGTGTGGACTACTATGGTAAAAAACAGAAACTTGGGTTTCCCTCCTTCCTCCCGATACATAGGTACCCAGTCAGGAACGGCCACTCCGCGAGAATTAACGGAACAACCCCATAGGGTTGGCGTGACACGGGGAGCGAGCCCCACGTAAGTGGTTGGCTGAGTGGTTTTATCGACGAGGGTCGAGTGTGCGGCGAAAGGATAAACCGACGACTCGGCTGATCGAGCATGCAAGTATGTATCTTAGGCAGGGAAAGAGGTCTCAGACCGGTCGGCCGGCCGAAGGAGAAGAATAACTGAGATACGCGTATACACACTCCGGCCCATACGCCAAAGAGCCGGTGAACCATAATGGACTCCGGTGTCAGCCCTCCTGTCGCGTTTTCTCAGCGTTAAATTTAAACTAGCGCTATTATTGATTAACCCACATTTTCGCCTTTATCGTTCGCCGAGCCGAATAAACTTGCGCAAAGTTTCTCAAAATCTTCTCCAACGTGATAAAACATTTTTCGATTGCAATTATCGTTATGACTTCTGATAGGAAATAATTTCATTTTTGTTCCAATTTCTATTAAAAATGTTGCATATTTCCTCTGCTGCATTTTTCAGAAATATACGATGAGAAAAAACCTCCCTGGTGATTACTTTTATTATTATTATTAGCGTTATTATTATAGTTTCACAGCATATTTTTAATCTCTTAATTCGTAGGAATACCCGAGATCGTTCCATGAAAAGTTGCACCATGTGGGGCTTACGAGGTAACGTTTAAGCTCTTAGGCGGATATTACTTGGCGAGGACGATTTCCATGGACGACGCGACGTTGTAAAAACCTGGTTTGTCGAAGCGCGCAGATTCAAAACGAAGCTCTCGCGTTGAGGCGCGTTATCTGTCGCTGAACACGAGAGCGCAGATTTAATCCACATCCGCGGCGCATAATCCGATTTATTCGACCCCGATCACGCTCAAAAGACGATTTCAGAGCTGGAAGCGACGAAATGGAACCAAAAGATAAAGCCTACTTTTTGTTCGAGCTCCATTTAACTTCACACACGTTATTTTTGCCACCCTTCTTTGTAACTTTTAACATGGATTTTACGCGAAATTGTAACAGTCTGCTTGCTACAATTATTCAGTCATTTTGAGTACGCAAAAACGTTTGATGAATATTCCCCTCCCATATTTTCAGAACGATATCATGGGTCACACAATATTTACCCTTTGAAATTACAACGAGCATTAAACTCGTGTGTACGAATAAAATTAGGATATACTCCAGTTCACATCGTATATCATAGGGAAAATTCGTTTTGCAGCATTCGTAATATTAATACGTCATTTGTGAGCACGATTTGCTGCATGACGAATAAAAACTTGTCGTAAAAATTATTAAACTGTTCAGCAAATTATTAAACTAGTTCTGTAAAATCAATGTTCAAAATATTTTCAATAACGCTAATTTTCATTCTAAGGCTTCAACGTTGCCTACAAAAACCTGCTGGATTTACGTCAAAGAGTTAATTTCCACCAATACGATCGTTTCAGAAGAATCGTTAAACTGTTCTGTGAATTTAGCGCTTGGTCTTGGATAAATTATTATTACCATACAATCAATGTTCAAAGTATTTTCAATAACGATCATTTTCATTTTAGGGCTTCAACGTTGCCTACAAAAAGCTGCTCGTTTCCCGTCAAAGAGCTAATTTCCAACAATACGTTCCTTTCATAAGAATCATTAAAATGTTCTGTGAATTTAGCGCTTGGCCGTTGGATAAATTATTGTTACCGTAAAATAAATGTTCAAAGTATTTTGAGTAACGCTAATTTTCATTTTAGGACTTCAACGTTGCCTACAAAAAGCTGCTCGTTTGCCGTCAAAGAGCTAATTTCCAACAATACGTTCCTTTCATAAGAATCATTAAAATGTCCTGTGAATTTAGCGCTTGGCCGTTGGATAAATTATTGTTACCGCAAAATCAATGTTCAAAGTATTTTGAGTAACGCCAATTTTCATTTTAGGACTTGAACGTTGCCTATAAAAAAGCTGCTCGATTCCCGTGAAAGAGTTAATTTCCGTCAATACGAAAGCCCTGCGCTGTTTGGGCCGCGAACGCCGGGGGACTCAACCGAGTGAAAAGGGTAATTGTGTTCGTAGAGGATTGGCGCCCGTTTACCCAGGAGTCTGGAGTAGGGCCTGGTATTTTCATCGCAGGCTGTCGAGGCGTCGAAAATCCGGGGGTTTTCGGGGCGGCTGGCATTGTAGAGACTCAACGGTGCGAGTCCCAAGCCCGCCGAAGTGCCACGGTGGAGAGAGCGATGAAAGAGGGATGCCCTTCGCGAATTCCGCGTAGCTTCTGCATTCCATTCTTTCCCGTACACGGCGGACCCGCTTTTTCCCCTTAGCCAAAGCTATTCGACAGAAAAATTCGGAGCCAAACCTCGCGGCAATTTTAAAAGGAAAATACAGAGCGATGAAAATATTTTTTGCGCTCGATATCCTCGCTATCCCTCTGTATTATAAAAATATTTCGCCACCGCCGCGTAGGTGAATCGACGAGGGTCCCGAGGGACCGAGGGTGGCTCGAAGGTTCCCCCCGCCCATTTAGGCCCTGAACGGTACGACGAAAGACAATCGAAAGCAGAATCAAAAGACAATTAGGGTGGCAAACAGAAGACGATTAGCGGAGAAACCGGCAAGGGGAGCAGGAAGGTGTCAACCGTAATCATAATATACGAAACTGCCGTACCGTGTAGCTTTTGCTGTCAGTATCGTGGAAGAATGTAATCAATCGCTCTCATGTCTGACTCAAATTTCAGATAAAAATAATAGTGCCAAAGCTGAAGATTCTGAAGAAAAAAAAGAAGTGTGTATATGAAACGATTAAAATGCTTTGAGTATTCAATATCCTCGAGCTTTTAATTAATATACTTGCGTTTTTTTCCACGATTTTTTTTCGTACAAACAACGATGCTTTTCGGAATCAGCAGGAAATTCAAACTTTATGAAATCGAAAAAAAAAGGCGCGAAAAATATACCCTTCGCGTTTGTTGCAAACATTTTTTTTTTCTCGATTTCTAAAAGTAAAAGAAAACCCTATCAGATGGGAAATTTCCCGCTGATTCCAAAAAGCACTGTTGCTGGCCCAAAATATCGAAAATCGTCGAGAAATACGGAAAATATGATTTTTTTATCTCTGGAATCATATAAAAAACGCGAGATATTTTACCCACTGCTTTTTCGAAGAGTGAAAAAATCTGTCGAGGCGTCGTCGTTTCTCCAAGAGTCAAGCAGGCGTGTAATGCCCCGAATTTTCACTCTCGAATATCTCGACGCTTGCAGATACGTCTCTCGCTGACGTGGAATATGTGCCACACGACTCGGTTCCCTCGTTCGTCGGCTGTCGCGATGACAGCCCAGATATACGAGTTCGCCTCGGCGCGAGCGTATAAAAAGGAATTCTACCGTCTCTCGGGACGGCGGTAACGAGTGTCATAGAGGCCGAAGCAATATATACGTCCCGGCAAACATTCTCGCGCGTCTCGGGAGAAGAAAAGGCTTGTTTTATTCGCTCCTCTTGCTCATCCGGTGAATTGCTCCGGAACCTAAGTTATCACCACGAGTGGATGGAGGCTTCATGATCCCCGCAAGAGTGTGAAGAAGAATTGCGAATCCTCCCGCATCCTGAGAACCTGAAAGCAGAAAGAATCATTGTAAGAGACTGAGAGTCGTCCAAGGGTCACCTGGTGGCCAGATAATCGTAACAAAAACCCCAAAAAACGTACCTGGCAAAAAAAACAGAAACGTGTGCGTAGGCTCGATGATATCTTTTCTTGACGACGAGCGTTACAGGAGGGTCGATAGTTGTCAGATCGTTCGTTCCAATGTTGAGGCGTCGACAGGACGATTTAGAGAAAAAAATAAAAAAGAATGGCTGAAAGAAACGGTCCGGCTTTGCAAGGATCACCGCGCTGAGATTTGCGCCGGAAAAGAATGCGGGTATTCCCTGCCCTGGAGTCGAAGAAATTTTATGTGCAGCCTCCGCTCTTGGCTCGTCGATAGGCGACGAAAAAATCTGGCGTGGATATAAAAATACGACGGGGAGGGCTTATTCGCTCTAAATCGCAAATGATACCCTCGGCTCTCCGGCCCGCTTCACGTGACTCTAATGCGGACCTTAATCGTTTCTCGATAACGAAAAAAAAAACACACTTTTTCCCCTCGCCAGCGTGTATTGAAGATATTTCATATTTATATTGAGGAATATATTGCTGGAGAGAATTTTCGTGCCCGGAGCGAAACGCGCTGCAATATTCGCGGCGTGTTTGATGCAGTTCGAGCCACGACTACTGGCCGGCTGACGAAAAAAAGCCTCGACTACTGGCGGGTTATGAGAATCCAGATTGCTTCGGGAACCAGAGAATTCGGAACCTCGCCAGGTTTGCAAAATTCGGAAATAATCCCAAGTTCTCTAGTGATTCATGCATTCTTCACGAATTCCGCTAAAGTGGCCATCGAATACTAGAGATAATCTGGCAATAAAAATATCAGGGAACCCGCGAAAATCGTAGGAAAATCTCGATTATATTTTTATCGGAGAAATATTTTTTCCCGGGTTGCGAAATAAATATATCTGAAGCAGTTTTTCCATTTATACGTTTAGTGCCCACTTTTCACGCTACGCGAGATATCAATAATGTAAATTCCCTCTTGTAGAAGCTTCAGGGATCTATTCTGTCTCTATTTAATATACTTATGTATTTCAGTCCATTATGTATCAATCTTACTAAACTTAAACTTGTCGGCAAACTTTACTTAAAAATTGTTGGCGTCCCAGGTCCTCAAACACGATCATCCAAAATAAATGGCTGACACTCTCCTGACCACTGTAATCAAGCGATCGGCCTGAAATTGACCACACATACTCGAGAAACATGTCTTCATGGAATGACGGAGGTTTTTTTCGATTACCGCAAAATTAAGAAAATGGCGGCGTTTAAAATATTTTTCTCCTATGTTTTTCGTATAAAAACATGAATAAAAGATCGAAAAATTAAGGTATCGAAAAAAACCTCCGTCATTCCATGAAGACATGTTTCCCGAGTATGTATGCACAATTTGAGGCCGATCGCTTGATTACAGTGGTCAGGAGAGTGTCAGCCATTTATTTTGGATGATCGTGTTTGAGGACCTGGGACGCCGACAATTTTTAACTTAAAAAAAAGAAAATTCCATTGTATACTTTAAAACGTAAGTAACAACTAGAAAAAAACCGCAGTCGTCTACATTTGTTCATTTCCCCCAAAAAAAAATAAAACGTGTGCACCTGCAAAATGCAGCTTCTAAGGAGAAGTCCCCCTTAATAGTAAGTAATCATAATGATAGGTTCGAATCACATTCCTTCAACATCCAGAGAATTCAGAATTTCGCCAGGTTTGCAAAATTTGGAAATAATCCCAAGCTCTCTAGTAATTCATGCATTCTGCATGAAGCCCGCTAAAGTGGCCATCGAATGCGCGAGATAATACCTGGCAATAAAAATATCAGGGAATCCGCGAAAATCGTCGGAAGATCTCGATTATATTTTTATCGGCCGAATTATCGGAGAAATATTTTTTCCCGGCTAGCAAAAATAAATATATCGCAGGCATTTTCCATTTATACGTTTAGCGCCCACTTTTCACACTGCGCGAGATTTCAATAATATCGATTGCCACTTGTAGAAGCTTTAGGGAATTTTTCTGTCTCCATCTAATATACTCATGTATTTCAGTCTATCCTGTATCAATCTTACTTCCTTAATAGCGAGGTAATCATGATGATAGGACCGAATCGTCTCCGCAGGAACTAAAGCTCGGTCGTTCTCACTTTCTCTGTTTCACTTCTTGTGAAAAGAACGGAATACTGGCTCAGTGAATCACGTAGCGGCCGTAACTTGGCGGTATCTATTTTCGCTGCACCGCCGAGCGACCCGTTTGTAGCGCTATTGTTTCGCTCTGTGCTCTCACCGAGATTAACCCATCGCCATGGCCCATCGTAAATCATGCCCACGGGTGGAATAAACCTCGCGCTATCTGAGCCTCTCATCGAGTATCGGCAGCTCCAGTGTGTGCGCTCCGCCCGTCCCGCTATCTCGAAATTCATTCTCGTCCCGCGAGACGAGCGCGCGACGTCGACGAGGTTTTACGGCTCTGGGTCGTCGTCGTCGTCTTATCAACCTCGGGGACATAAAGTAGATCGGTCTGTCGTCACTCCCGCCAGCCGCAGGAGTCACCCCGCGTATGCGGGAGGGCTGCGAAAATCAAAATGCGTCACTCCACGAAATCGCGCTCCCTTCTCGCGATTGCATTATTCATGAGTGCGTCAAAAGGGCCACAGGCCAGTCGCGCTCGATACATCCGACAATCCTTCCCGCAGCCTCCATAAAGTATGCAACGATATGGCGCTTCTTTTTTTTCCTCGCTCCTCAAAAACCGCTCACGTCAGCACAGGGTGAGTAAAACGTGATGAAAATCGCCGAACACTGGTGAAGCCTTGACAATGGAAAGGGTTCTTTTTTTCTCTCTGGAAAAACAGAAAAGAATTCGCGGTGAGACTCGATACGAAAAACTTAGTTGAAGTTTGCATCATTGCGATGCAACGAAATGAACGACAAAAAATATTAATGAACGAAAATCATTATATCGGCTATAAAAAATTATTATAACGTCCAAGAGAGTGACAAAACAAAATGATTTCACCCCCTAATGGGGGTGAATTACTGTAATTTTCATGGAATTCATGTTTTGTTTTTAATTTCGTTGCATCAACGTTGCGCAACGATGCAAACTTCAACGTCATTACGAAAAAGAAGAGCCTGGAAAACGCGCGCGTAAAGAATTAGAACTTGGGCTAGTGTAATTTTACGCGGCAAAACTCTCGTTCCGTTGCCTGAATTATTCAGCGAGGCTTTTAGCGAGCTTGGGCGAAATATTTCCAAGGGATGGACGAACCAGGAGGCAACAAGCCCGAGAGGAAAATTCTGTAGAGACCAGAAACAATCTTGGAAAACTTTCGGGACGTCTGGCGCCGGTGTTACGACTGGATGGTAGCTCGATGAAGTACTTGCCGAATTCTCTCGATAAACTCCGGCCATTCGCGCCGGCTCGTTCGCTTCGCGGAACGGAAAAACTTCCGCTTCCGCGGTTCTCGCGCCGCGCGTCTACTCATCGGTCGCCGCTGCGTAGAAGCGCGATATTTGTACAATCAAAGCTACCAATTTATTCGGTATTTCGGGCTTTCGAGATGACAATTCGCTTCGTTGTGTCAATTATCGTAGGGTAGATTGGCCAATGCATGAACACCTAGCAATGAATGAACAGAATGATATATTTCCTTATATGTATCAACTAATACATCGAAACTAAATTTTGTTTCGCCTCCCCCTTAACGTTAAGGTAGTCCTTGCACTTAGAGTACATTTCGCATAAATTAAAGAAAAATGAGAGAGAATTGCATGCACATTAAAAGTACTGAAAACATTAATTTTGCATAATAATAATTCTCAAATGTTATTAACAAATTGATGGAAAAAACATTGCTTGACAAATTTATCGATCACCTGCATTTTTTTTCCCCGAAAATGATTCGTTCGTTTTTCCGAATACGTATGAATTTTTTCAAATTTTAGAGTTCACTTTGAAATTTGTGTGTTTTTATAGGAAAATATGTGATAAACACCGTTCTGTTATATTAATTCAACTCCTATTCTAAAGCCTTAAAAAAAAATGATATGAAATGTTCAATCATTGGCGTAACGATTCAGTCATTAATCAATCTACCCTAACATGATACATTTTTTCTTACCAAAATCCTCAATTTACGTATCTCTTGTTCCAGGCCGACGGACCGCAAGCTCCGGTGGAGCCGATTTCCACTCGCGATGGACAGCGAACTGTCGATCTCATTGGTGATAATCCTGGTGATAGGCGGAGTGATGATAACGGCGCTGCTCGCGTGTTATGCCTGCATCTTTCGCGATCTGTGCTGCGGGCGAGTGGATCGCTCGAAGCGACGGCGAAATGGACGCGACAGTCCGGGTCGCGGTTCCGGTGATTTCGGGCGGCCGTGTCTCGACCAGATTGCGCTCAACGACATCACTCAGGCGGATAGCATGCCGACGGAATCGGAGAAGGTGTGAAGGCTTGAGGCGCCGGGAAAACACCGGGAAGTTCGAAGATGATCGCGACGGTGACAAAAATGAACCATTCGAAGGGCAAAAAAGTCGCGAAGAATCCTCGAAACAACCTCGAGCTCCCTTCGTCCCATCTTGTACAAATTCGTAACACTCGACGTAATTTACATATATATATACGTATTTATTCATATATGGCAACGTGTGTAATAAAAAAACCGATCTCTGGACAAAAATATTCAACATCTTATTCACGTAAAAACTCGCGGCGAATTCCGCGAGGGTTTTCCAACGTTGCGGATCGCCCGAGCGGCCGCGTTTCGTCTCGTCGTCGTCTCGGTATATAAAATAAATTTCAATCTGTTTACACTATGTTGTATCGTAACGCGCGGGTTTGGCGCGTCGTTTTGTTGCGTCTGGAAGCGACGAGCGCGATACTCGGGGCGTCCCCGAGTTCTCTCTTCTCTGGTAACTCTATGCGGTAAAAAGGGTCGTTCCACCCACCCACCATATCGCGGTTGAAAGGCTAACGGGGCGCAGTTTGCGAGCCGAGTATTCGGAGGCAGCACGGTGGTTGAATGAGAGATATAATATTGACATTATATTGTTGACCTCGATGGTATCTGCTTGACTAGCTGATTTGATTGTTGAGCTGCTGCAGCACGGAGAGCACGACCTCTCGGAGTGTCTGAAATATCGTAGGGACAATAAAATTCGGTTCGACCTTTAGGAATTAATTCGAGAATATTTTTGTCACGCCAAGAGGGTCGCGTGATTAAAAAATATTATAGAATCTTTTTTAACGACATTTAAAGAATTTAACAACTTTTTGGTCACACTAAGAGGATCGTACGACTTTTAAAAGTGCAAGAATCTTTTTTAACAACATTTTAAGAATTTAACAATATTTTTGTCACACTATGAGGATTGTGTGATTTTAAAAAATTCAAGAATCTTTTTCAACGACGTTTAAAGAATTTAACAAACTTTTGGTCACACCAAGAGGATCGAAAGATTAAAAAAAATTAAAGAATCTTTTTTAACAACATTTAAAGAATTTAACAACATTTTTGTCACACCAAGAGGATCGCGTGATTTTTAAAAATTGAAGAATCTTTTTTATCCACGACGAAAGGTAGCAAATAGAAAATCTATGTATATCGTAATCTGGCGATTTTTTTACTCGGTGGAAATCGGCGAAGCCTTCCCTTAATTGTATGAATAAATAAAATTAAAAAAAAACGCCGAAGTACCTGAGGTTTACAGTGCTCTTCCAACCAGCTGAAGACGCAGCCAGACAGCTCGGCGAAATTAGCGACGGAGATGTTGCCGAAGGTTTGAAAGAGTCGATCCATGATTGCCTGGAACTGCGAAACGGCCGATTTTTTCACATAAATTTAACGAACAAGAACACGGAAAATTCTTTATTCCTCGAACAAAGACGGGCAAAACGTTTTACCACTTGAAACTTGGTCTCGTCCGAGACTCGCATCTCCGCGTGACCGGGCTGAGTCTGATGAGCCTTGACGATCTGCTCGTAATTCGCCTGCATTATTCTCAACGCGACGACCTCCTTCCTCAGCGCATTTCTCTCCTCCTCCTGCTTCTTCTTTTGCTGCAGCAAAAACTGTATGTAGTCTATGGACTTCTGAAGTACGGTGGCCTTGGACAGCTTGTAGCCCGACGAATCCGTGTGCTGGCAAGTCGGCACGAGATCCTGGAGCGAATCGTAGCCCTTCTTGATTGCGTCTCTGCGTTTCTGCTCCGCCTGAGTGTGCGCCTCCCTGCGTCTCTCCTTGTAGCTGATCGTCGAGCTCTTGTTGTCGCTGTCCTCATCCTCTGCGAACGACCAAACAAATGTAACCCTCCGACACTCGCGAGTATCGACGAGAAATCCATACGCAATAATAAATTACCCGTATTGTGAGCGGAGGACGAAGGAGTATTGACCGATCCGGTGCTGCTGCACCGAGAGAACGTGTACCGCTCTGTGGGACTCGACGGCTCAAGCTTCATGTCTCCATCGGAGGAAGCGCCGCTGTTTCCGATCCTCGTCGCCTGAGCGTCTGCGCATCAAAATTTATTTATTTATTTATTTTTATTTATTTTATTTTACGGGACATGCCCTTTTTACAAAAATATAGTTTCGCTAGTGTAAATACGATTTCTTCTGTAGTTAGTGTACATTTTCCATTCTCCTTTAAGCAGATTTAACAATAGAATACTATAAAATGGGAAAAACATCTTTATAAATTTATATATATATCTATCTATGTCTTTTGGTTATCACTTGGTTAAACATTTTTCAACAATGACTCGCTAATACTAGATTTAAACATTTGTAAAGGAAAACCGAAGAGTCTATCTGTGTTGACATTGTTTGCAAGGTCCTGGATTCTGCGCAGTGTTGATCTCAATGCCAGATTACTCCGAGCCACCGGTATCCGAAAAGTTTGGGGCCTTCGAGGTGCCCAATTTGGTGCCAGCAAAGATAGAAAATTGATGACAAAATTGTGCCGATTTGCAGGATAAAAAGTAACACCTACCTTATCGCCTTGCGTTCTGTGCTCTCTTATCGGCAGGCAAATTGCAAGATTTTTTAAAGCTCATAACCCAACACTTTATGCAACAAATTACTTTATTACAATTTTCCACCAGAAAATAAATGTAAATAGAAAGTAATTTGTTAACGGAGTCAGAAAAACGAGTCGTTCAATTTTCAACTTGGCTGCCAATAACATTGAGGAAAACAGCGTCGAAATAAAGCGTTATTTCAAAATACTGTACTTGTTTTACAAATTGAAATTCTATTTAGATAGTTATATCATTTAATTATTATCCTCGCTAACTAATTATTATTATTATGAAAGTTTTTTTTTTCTCTTTTCTTGTTTATAGTTAAGACGTTGACAGCCAAATTTGTACACTGGCACACTAGCAGATTGTTGCCTGATGTTAGAGAAGTTACGTACTTAATTATTTTCATTAAACCATTCTTATTATTATCATTATTATTATTATTATAATATTGCCAACAATGTTGAAAGCAGCTGGTCGAGAGACGTGGATCTTTGACGCGTGAATTACGTGCACAATGCGAGGCATGCGGGAAGGTAAACACTGGTAATTCGGTGGATTGTCAAGCTTGGAGAAAGGAGCAAGGGACAGGCAAAGCAGCGAAAAAATAGATACTCACGATTATCATAGACTTGTTTTACGAATTGAAATTCTATTTAGATAGTTACATTATTTAATTATTATCCTCGCTAACTAATTATTATTATTATGAAAAGTTTTTTTTTTCTCTTTTTTTTTCTCTTTCCTTGTTTATAGTTAAGACGTTGACAGCCAATTTTGTACACTGGCACACCAGCAGATTGTTGCCTAATGTTAGAGAAGTTATGTACTTAATTATTTTCATCAAACAATTCTTATTATTATTAATATTATAACATTGCGAAAATTGTTGAAAGCAGCTGGTCGAGAGACGTGGATCTTTGATGCGTGGATTACGTGCACAAGGTAAACACTGGTAATTCGGTGGATTGTCGAGCGTGGAGAAAGGAGCGAGGGACAGGCGAAGCAGCGAAGAAATAGGTACTCACGATTATCGAAGGCGTCCTTGTGCGACATATCGGCCATAGCGCGAGCTTTCCGCGTGTTTTCTATGTACAAAGGGAGCCGAGACGAGATCGCGGGATCCGCGCTCGTCGTGGAAAACCTGACGTCGAGAACGCGGGAAGGTTACGACGACTGAGTAGTCGCGCTGCTCGCGGTTAACATCCGCGACGCCGTCGTTATCTCGCTGATCGCGCGCGTGGATAACGGACCCTCAAGGACATCGATTCGAGAGTCAACGCGCTAATTCGCCGAGACGCAGTCACAACATCGCGATAAACGGCGGTGGAAAGCGCGTTTCGCAATAACACTGAATCTCAGCGGCCGCCATCTTGCCGCGGAAGAGCGGCTGAAGGTAAGTAGCGCAACCTTGAGAGTCGCGCGCGCGCGCCCGACACGAGAATGGGGGGGTGGGGGGGGGGGGGGGGGGTGGAGAGGGGGAAGGCGCCACGAAATCCGAGCCACGATAACATCGAGGGGGGAACTGTCAAACGGAACCACGTGGCGCCTCTAGCAGACGAAAACACTGGGTAGCGACGTTCCTTTCGCGGGACCGAAGGGCTTCTGTGTTTACCAAGTATTATCCGCTATCATTGAATACAGGGACGAATCTTTGGAACACACAATTGCAGTTCAAATCAGTGTTGTGAGCCTCCCCATTACTTTGAGAATTCGAGTTTACACAACAGTTTATTTTTTTATTAGGATTTTATAACGACAACCGGTAGCGATTATAAAATTATATGTGAACTTTTGAATTGTGAGAAAAATGGACAAGCACAGTGAACCATTATTTTCGCAATGCGTCAACAGTATTCCTCCATTTTTTCAATAAGATTACCATGAAGTTTTGTGGGAAGTTAATATTTCTTGCTTCTATTTAAAAGCTTACACATCATATTATAATCATCACGAGTTATTTTTATAAAAACATAATTACAAGGCCGACCGTATCATTAATTTTATTTCTATAAAAATTAGGGATTTACAACTCTGGTTCAATTTTCTTTTATGGTTTCTGCTTAGTGACACTTTGTCACTAAATTGTAATTTTTAGTCGAATAATAGAGAATGAGATCATATTTGGTGAAAATAAGAGGTTTATATTAATTGGAATAATTCGATGCACAACGCACACGAAAGAAAGACGACGATTCGCCAAGGCAAGTATGTATTATGTTAAATTATGTTTATTATATGGTGTATCTAATATATATATTTATATATATTTACAATCGCTTCAATACACGTAAAACGAAGAGACACTGTAATTACCTAACGTTCGACGCGAGCCGTCCGGCCTCGAAGTCGGAGTTTTGTATTTATTTACGTGATTTCATACTTTGCTTTTGGATTTTATTTCTTCCCAACGTTGTTTTTATTTTCCTTTGCTTCGACACGCGGCAGTTTCTGCCCCTTTCTACCGTCCCTCGTGTCGTTATCTATTAATTATGCGTTTGTTTGCTTTATTTACCGAACGTAACGGTGTGTGTGAGTGATTATGTGATCGGCTAGAAGAACGCTTGCGCACCCTCAGCAACATCTGTGAGAAAAGTAATTTGTGTGAACTTCGAGATACAAGCGCAGCGTTACCGTTTTTTCTTTTTTTTTACTTTTTTAATGTAATATTACGACGATAAGACCCGAATCCTCGAGCACGTTCGAATTCCCAGCCCTGTGCTCGTGAAATCTACAAAGCACAGAAGCGAACTCGTATCGTTAACGCCTATCGGCTAATCGGCTATTTCACTGTTACATTCGATTGTACATCTATTACACTAGATTCATTATATCGTACGCGGTAAACACCATTACGGTTACTTTTTGTCTCTTTTGTATCGTTCGGGGACGGATTTAGCCGTAAATTAAAGATACCTCGACTACCGCTGCAAAGCTCGCGTTATTTCGCCAAAAAAATTATCGATTTTCCGCGACACGCGTCGTGTCGTATAATTTCTACAGAGGGCAGGTCGCCAATTCGTTGATACTTCCTTCCGGTCGGGACGAAAACTCGAATTATCGTAGCACTATTGTTTTTTTTTTGCGCGTTGAGCGGATTGAGAAGAAGCGCCCGTCCCCGCAATAGCATCCAACCGAGCACAAGTCAAATTTTCACAAGCTTTTTGTTTTTTTATCTCTTATCAATCAGAAACCTACCGTCATGAATATATAATTGAATAAAGGTCACTTTTTCCGCGATTTTAATCGATAAAGCATCACATTTTAATGAAATTTCGTCGTAGCTGCGTTTCATTTATTATTCATCTTTCATTTAATTACTTTTCGATCGAATAATATCTTCACTCTGTCGGCATTTGCGAATGTTCAGTCACACCGCAATTTCCCCCTCTCGTCCGCGTAATTCCAGTTAGACAACGATAAAAAAATTATATATGTGTATATACGTAAATATATATCTGTATATATCCGTATATTTAAAGATATATATTTACATACATAATTCAATAATTACTTTATCATTAATTATTATATATCTTATTGTTCCGATGGAGCCGGAACTAAAATGTTTCGCGGCTCCACGATCCGACATCCCCTCCTTTTTTCACGCTCATATAATATATTCTTCATATATTTTAATAATAAAGTATTATTCACTTATCATCAATAATCTTAACTTTTATTACTAGAATTATCAATGATGATGATAATAATATGATAATAATAACCACACTTTTGATATCAACTTACGTGGGGAGGTACAAATAAGACAATCAGACGCTTTAATGTTATCCAATCGTTATACCGTCGAGAACACGCGGGCTAAAAGCCTCAGACTTTGAATTTCAATTATATCGCAACACGAAAAAAAAAGTTAATCCACGGCGGTGTCGAGGAATTTTGTCGAATATCCGGGAGCATCGTTTGACCGCGGATTCTGCATGAATTTGAGGCTAAAAATATTGCATTGCAGCCGTTGGCGAGTACTTCTCGAGCGGCGTTAAATTATAAGTGTCGTGACTTTTATCACGACGAGATCGATTCGGCGCTCTTTCCCGTTTCATTGAAAAGTACGAATCTTTCTCCCTTTTAAGGCTCAGGCAAAACTGCGCAAACTTTTTGCGCATCGTTTTGATTCGGTTTATATCGTAAATTACCCATTTAACTAAGTGAACTACAGGCGAGTCAGGCGGTGCAGAATTTTCTCGACGATCCCGCGAGACTCGAATGTCCAGTGGATGGGATATTATTTTTCTATCGTTGCGGTCGGGGACAACACGGCGCGAGGATAAAATAATGATGTTCTAGAATGAAGTTGGCTCAGGTAAAATCGAGTCTATTGATATGATTGGTGGCAGGAATGGGCAAAATCCATTTTTCTCATGTTACAGAAAATAACAATATTTATCTCTGAAGAAAATATCCTTTAATTCTCAAAGTGAACAGTTTGATTCGCAATATTACGTAAATCGAGGTTGGTGAAAATCGCTTTTTCGTTGGTGTCAAAGCAATCAAAATCGGATTTTGCCGATCCCTGGTTTCTAATGCATTCGGAGTATTGATACGAATGTTGCGAGTCTTCCGGGCTGCGATTATTAATCCTTGCGACGCACTAAGTGCACTAATTTCTTCAGCTTCAACACGGTTGATCGCAAAGATTTTACCAAAAATTCGATAAAATTCCACGCGATTTTCAAAGTCCCCGAAATCGAATATTTCGGTAGACACGTCGGCGACAAAGTTTATACAAATAATCGCCGCAAAAATCGCTCCCTTCGTTCCCGACCCATCGCCAAACGCTGCTTCAGAAGAAAACGCGCGTTTTACCGTCCTAAGTATTCGATTATTAAAAGAAAAAAAAACGTACAAGAATAATATGCGTGGGATATACTCGATGTACGCGCTACCAGATAAAGAAAATGCGCTGCGCTACGTCGAGAAAAAAGTGTAAGACGGAGAAAGCGCCCACTGATCTCGCGCCGATCGATCAACGACTAAGAGATTAATTTAGATTTAACACTTAAAACGCGGGCCCGGGAGCGGCGGAAATTCCGCGCGACCGCCGGCGGCGAGAAAAACGTACGCTCGGCTAACATTTAGAATATTTGTGAAGTGTCACCGTGCTCGGGGATTGCGTTCGCCGCGTGAGTTCAGAAAAATTTCGCAACGAAACGTCCATTTTATAGCGGCTCATCCGAGTTATTCCGTGACGAGTCGATGTGCCGTTGAAAAAAGCGCAATTTTTCGCATCAAGAAGCTCGAAACGCTTCGCAATATCGACGAAAAATCAGCGCCCAATTGTGTTAATCGTTTATGTACAATTTTATGTATCTCACAACCACAGCGATGGATAATTAACGTTCCATCCTTTGCCGTGGTCGAGTTTATTCCGAAAAGCTTTGTCGAAAAAGAAAAAGAGAAATGAACTTGAGCCTCCTGATTCGTCCAGTGCGAACCGTTTCGAGCTCCTCGCAAGACGCTGTGGTATCCAAAAGTTTAGTCATTGCAGGCGCGGAAAACGCGGGACGATCGATAGTGAATTTTGTACTTTTTTGCTAGTAGCCGATGTACGCGAGCCGCCGGCGAATCGGGGCGGAGAAATCGCGAAGCGCCTCGTCTCGCGGACCCCGGAAGGGATGTTAGATAGACAGATATTTTGTACCATCATCAGAATCGGTTTATATCTTTGAGCGTTTGGCCTGACGGGACTTGGCAGTGCGACGTGGCTTCTTCGTCGCGTCGTTGGATTGCTGTTGCTGTTGCTGTTGATCCTCGGCCGAGGCCTTTCGTTTCGAGGACACCGAGGCCACCGGAGCCTTCGGCGGCGCCATTATCATCGGCAGAGATTCCGGTTTCACGGCCGCCGCACCTGCCGCCTCTTGCTTCGCGCCCGTCGCGATTAACTCCTGTTTCGCGCCTGTGACACCCAATTCCGGCTTATTAACGCCTCCCGGCGCCGCGTTCTCCGTCGGACTCTCCGCGCCGCCGATCGGAATGAAGTTCAACGCCTCGCCGAACGACTCAGGCATCACTCCCTGATTCGCGTCCGTCGGCACCGGCATCGAGAGCCCGCAACCCCCGCACACCGGCACCGCCGGCGATTTCGATCGCCAGTACTGCAGCTCCGTCTTACATTTGTTCAACTCCTGCGAAGAAACATTTATTTGTCAATTACGGAGATTTTTTTCACGCACCGTCGCCGTGACTGGGTTTAAAGTTACGTTGCTTCTCGCTCGTTTCGCATAAATTTGAGAAAAATGAGAGAGAATTGCAAAATCGGTGAAAATTCATGCGTATTAAAGATACTGGAAACATTAATTTTGCACAATAATAATTACAAAATGTTATTAACAGATTCATGAAAAAAAAGTTGTTAACAAATCTCCCGGTGACTCAACATGATTTTTAACGAAAATGATTCGTTCATTTTTCTGAATATGTATGCATTTTTTCAGGTTTTTAAGATGGCTTTGAATTTTCGGTTTTTTATATGGAAAATAGTGTGTGAAAACACAAATTTGAAAATCGATTTAAAAAACTCAAAAAATTCATACGTATTCAGAAAAACGAGCGAATCATTTTCATTGTAAAAAAATTGGGTCACCGGGAGATTTGTTAGACCATTTTTTTTCATCAATTTGTTAATAACATTTTAGAATTATTACTACGCGAAATTAATCTTTTCAGTGCCTTTAATGCGCATGCATTTTTTCAGATTTTTATACCAGCGAGAAGTGTTTGCAATTCTCTCCCACTTTTCTTGAATTTATGCGAAATGAGTTGTAAGCGACATAACAACCTTGACTACAAACGCGATCATTTATAATATAAAACAGAATTAAATCGAAAGAAAATATTTCCTTTTTTGTGTAAAAACATTTTCAATGAAAGAATTTTAGTGTAAAAACATTTTGAATTTTCGCATCACCGGCAAGTTCGACAGATGTACCAAAATATACCTTGGTAAATACCTGTAGAAGTGTGCTGAACTTTCGCGAGGTTTCCTCGTTCTTCTTGTCGTGATCGTCGAGCCGATTCGCGTACTCGACGATCTGTTTCTGCTGCTCGGCGATTTTGGTCCTGCAGCCTCTCAAATCCCTGCGCAACACCATCAGTTGCGTGTTGTACTTCTTCATTCCCTGCTTGATTCTGCGCAATCGTCTTCTCACGGCGATGTTGGACTGCGGCGACGGCATGTTGACCTCGAGAAGCGCCTGATCGTCGGACATGTGAGGCGGCGACGCGCCGTCGTCGTTCGCGCTTCCGGATTTCCCGCCGCTCAGGCTCATCGACGACGAGTCGATGCACATGAAGGGCTTGTTGACGCTACTCGACGCTGCAATCAAACTCCAATTACAGTGGAACCTCTCACGTTTCGAGAGATCGGCGCCGTGAGGCCTTCCGCGAGTGTTTTTTCCCCTGCCTCGCGACTCCCGACGCGCGCGCGCCTTTCTCCGGCGTCTTCGAGGCTTCGAACGCTCGTGAAAACCGCCCGAGGACGTTTCCGGCCCGGAGGCGAGAGGCGAGGGATTCTCGCGTCCGCTCGCGGGAGGCAAGCAAAACGTAGGCTCGTAAAACGTGGGATCGTAAAACGTGGGAGATCGCACTGTATTTTACAAAAACTCAAATTGTCTTCTGGGCCAAATGCGTTTCGACGGGGACCGAGGCGCCCGTTCAAGGGCTACAGAAAATTACCTTGAAGCTTGCGTCGTTGCGATGCAACGAAATTTGAGACAAAAAAAGATTGATGAACCCAAGTGATTATATCGGCTATAAAAAGTTATTACAACGATTAAAACAACATTATTTCACCCCCTAATGGGGATGAATTATTATTTTCATGACATTCATATTTTCTTTTCAATTTCGTTGCATTGCGTCGATGCAAACTTCAACGTCGTGAGAGAAAGTATTTTTTATTGGTGTTGCTGGGGCTTTGAAAAAAATATGCGTTGCAGCGTTTTGTTCTGCTGCAACTCGGTTGGGTGAACACTTGACCATCGGATGGCATTTGACTCGTTGAGCCCACGACGAAAGCGACACGGCGTAACTAAGTCGGCTGCGGTCGCACGAAGAAGACGGGTAGCTTAGCGAAGTGCGAGTGGGGAATGATAGGAATTAGAAATTGTGTATGGAAAGAGCGGTAAAGAGCGATGGAACACATACCTTAGAATTATAAAAATGAAAAAAAAAAAAAAAAAAAAAAAAAAAAAAACAACAACAACAAAAATCTCTTTTTTTAAGCAAATCCCAACAAAAAATGTTTTCAAATTGCATTTTCTGAGTTTCTCGGTCCCCGCAATAATTTCTTTACTCACGCGAAAATGTTCCCGCGAGATCAAGAAAGTCGGAGCCGAAGTACGGAATCTCCGGGAGCTTCGGTTCGATTCGCTCCTTGAAGTACTCCATTGCCATGGTGCTGAGGTCGAAGAGCTCGTCGGTAACCTTGAAAGGCCTCGCGAGCTTTGGCGTTATTTTGATGTAGTGCAATATGCGATTCACCTCGTCGAGAATCTGCAATTAACAAGTAACAATTTGTAAGGACGACCGGAAATGCATCATTTTGTGGAGTGTTTAAGAGAAATGAAATATCGCGATTAGCTTGCGCCAATCTTAAAGCTAAATCTCACCTCTCCGGGAAAGAAGCAGCAGTGCTTTCTCTCAATATGCTTTCCGAAGCTCATCTGCAGCAGAGTCAGACGCATATGCAGAGTTTCTATGATGTCTGACTCGCAAGCGAGCGGATGGTTGCGACGGGCGGATTCGCGCCTCGGCATCTGCGCCTTTATTGCTTGAAATCGGCTGAGCATTTGCGCTTGCAGCTTCTGGAAACTCGAGTTTAAGATGGAGCCGCATATGCGATCCATCCGACGAGAGACCTGCGAAAAAAATATAAACAATTGTTATCGATATTCCTCGGGAAAAATAGAAACGGTAAATTCGTCTCGTGAAAATAAAATAAAATTCATCTCGTTTTTTTCACCGACCGGACGCATATGAGCCACTGTGTTGTAATTCAAATTGCTGCAGATTTTGTCCATTATCTCCATCGGCATGTCCTGCAGAGTTAAAACTCGGGACGGCGTTTGAGACGCCGAGGATGCAGCAGGCTGCACCACAACCGACTGCTGCACCTGACTCGAGCTCAATACCTATAATAATAATAATAAATATTATTGTGATAATTAGTTAATATTGTTGATTAATCAATATTATTGTAATAATTATTTACCATGGTTAATTAATCAATATCGTCCTAATACTGATTTATTATTGTTAATTAATTATCATCATTGTAATAATGATTAATTATTGTTGATTAATTAATATTACTGCAATAATTATTTGTTATTGTTTAATAATTTTGTAAAAGGCATAATCGGTTCAATAAATACTAATAAATAATAAATCATTATTAACGAGAAAAAGTGAAAATATAATCCTTTGTATTTTTACACTGACCGGACGTGTCTGGGCTACTGTATTGCAAATCAGGTTGCTAATTTTGTCCGATATCTCCATTGTCACGTCCTGCTGGGCCAAAACCCGAGACTGCGGCTGTGATGCCGAGGTGGGAGCAGCATTTACTACGCTTGACTGCACGTGACTGGAGTGCCTGCGGGATGGGCCAGGTTCGCACAGCCCTTCACCGGCTGACACTCCGCTGCCACCCCCCATATTACTGGATTGACGCGTCGACACCATTGTTTCTGATAACTTTTGTGATTCTCTGAACTCAAAACCTGAAACAAAAAAATCCAGTAAATATGCTTGAAGTATCACTATTGTCATTGTTATTGCAAAAACCACCGAAGAATGTGCGGGTCATCAAAATCAATTTCTTGTTACTCCAAAACTTGAAGTTACCAAAATCTGCAACTAATATTAGGTAGGCTTTAAAATACTCTTAGCAAAGTGAGTAAACATTGGAATAAGATTTGCTCCAAGTTTTTATGTCTCTGTTTCCCCTAATTTATCCAATTGTGAAATGTTGAGAAAAACACTCCATCTGTGCACCTTTTGGCAGCCAAAGTGTCCGCACGAGTCGCGAAGCTTTCGCGTAAAAAAAATACCTCCAAGGTTTATATATATAAAATAAAAACAGCTGCGTGAAACAACAAGAACGACGCAACACCGCGACGATATTTCGGGGTTAAACCGACGAGATTCCGGCGATCGCGAGTACAAAGCTGTCGAGAGACGACGATGGCTGCGAAAAATTCGGGAAACGCGAGGCGAGCTTTGTCCCGAATCAAGGTCGAGATTGTCGAGACGAGGACGCGCAGCTGCCTCGATCGTCCCGAGAGCCACGACACGGAGTCCGAACCGACGAAAGTAACGAAACGAAAAACCAGTGGCTTCGATTCTACGAGGACAAAATAGCACCAACTTTTCGCAGCAAACACCCCGATGTTACGATGAGTCGCGTGAATCGCGTCTCGTTGCTTCGTCGAATCCCGAAAAAGGTCGAGAAAAAAAAAAAAATTCCTCTCTCGTAAAAACGCGTCGAAACGAAAACAGGCGGAACTTTCGATCCCTCCCAGGAAGCTTTTACGGCCCGAAGTTTCGAAGCCCAGAGCCGAGCTGCGTTCGAGCAACGGTCGAAAAGCCTCCGTGTGTCCCTTGGAGTTTTCAGCCCGCCATGGAAAACCCGTCGCCCTCTTCACTCAGGTATCTCCGATACCCCCTGGAAATTCCGGAGAAATTCGCCCCGAACGACGAGCGACAAGGGGGGAGGCACGAGGGTATCGCGAGTGGTGCTCGCGGATCGACGAATTGGGTTGTAAATCACGGATATCGCGATGCATTCTGCGCCAGAAGAGGCGACGTGAACGAGGAAGGTGAAGGCAACAAACTGACGCGATATTATCAAGCGGCTCGGCCGAGCCTCCCTGGAATCCGCAACGGTTATCGAACGAGCGGCGATAATCGTTTATCGCTTCGTGGGAGGATCTCTCGTACCCGTGGCAACTGCAGGCAACGATCACTGCATCCGCGTTGGCGTTTTCAGCGACATTTTGACGGAGCCGTTTGCAGCAGTCGTTTCCCTCACTAAACTCTCTCTGTCTTCTTCTCTCTCTCTCTTTCTCTCTTCCCAGTTCTTCTCCTCTCTCTCTTTCTCCCTTCCCAGTTCTTCTACTCTCTCTCTCTCTTTCTCTCTCTCTCTCTCTCTCTTTCTCTCTTCCCAGTTCTCCTCTCTCTCTCTCTCTCTCTCTCTCTCTCTCTCTCTCTCTTTCTCTCTTCCCAGTTCTCCTCTCTCTCTCTCTCTCTCTCTCTCTCTCTCTCTCTCTCTCTCTCTCTCTCTCTCTCTTCTCTCTTCCCAGTTCTCCTCTCTCTCTCTCTCTCTCTCTCCTTCTCCTTTCCCAGTTCTTCTCCTCTCTCTCTCTCTCTTTCTCTCTTCCCAGTTCTTCTTCTCTCTTCTCTCCTCTTCTATCTTTCTCTCTCCCCAGTTCTTCTCCTCTCTTTCTCTCTCTCTCGTCACCGCCACGATTTTCCCATCGTTCGCGCTCCGTCACGTCGCTCTCGCTACCATCGGACGCCCATTCGCCTTCTTACCTCCCCTTCCTCACGCGTGGAATCGTCGTACACACGCACAAAATACACACACACAGACACACGTCGAGCATGCCAAAAGCCCGCGCTTACCTACCACAAAGCTTTCTCGGTTGATCCTCCGGCTACGCAGAAGAAGCTCGACGATGACTCGACGTCGCGCGGATCATCGACGCGACTCGGTGGACGAGAATCGAGTCGACGAAGCCACTCGCGACTGGTCGAGGCTCTCACGCGGGGGGTGACGACGCGAGACGCGAGAGAATTTCGATGGGAAAAAATCGTTTGACACACCGAGCTGCGATTTTACGGTTACGCGGCGCTCGCGGCCGGAGGGGGAGAATTTTCCGCTTTTTTTTTTTTTGGAGCCTGCGGGGGAGGCTGAGTCGCGAGTCGCGGCGCGTTTACGACGCGAGTCACGATCACCGCGTCGTTCAACAGCTCGGAATCCTCGGCGGCAGAGTCGAAACGAAACCTCTCGCTTGCGGGCCAAGCGTGGCTCTGTTGCCGACTGCAATCTCTGTGTGTATCGTGTGTCGTGCGTTCCGCGGCTGCGCGCGACTCGTCGTTGGCTACGCCAATGCGAGGACCTCGCGACGCGTCTCATTGGTCGAGCGTCGCGCTTCTTCCACGCCGTTGCTTTTCCACGACGTCGTTGCGCGCATGCGCGAAATTTTCCGACACTTTGATATGATACAAACGGGTCGCATCCGCAAGTTTGTGTGTGACAATTGCGGTGACGTTTTCATGGGGGGTGAGATCGGACGGAAGCGGGTCAGAAATATCTAGCCTCGCGAGAAATCTAGTGAGACGCAAGCTCCCCAGGTGGCAGCCAATCCGCGTCGACCGACCGTCCAGGCGGGCTTGGATCTTTGGAACCGATGAGTCTCCATGGAAACTCATCGGTTCACGATGGAATTTCGGGTCCTGGATGAACGCATCAATTTTGTCGCATGAATCGCGATTGTCGAATGAATTCTCTGAAACACGAGTGCGGCGTGTGTGGCGCGGTTACGATGAATTCTATCAGCGACCTGGTTAAAAGATCCGATTAGAACCAATGAAACGGATAAAAATCCGATGGAAACCTGTTTGAACCGATTATTTTTCGATTGTAATTTTGCCCATTCGATCGGCTTCAATCAGTGTCAATGGGAATTATTTAGCAGGGCGATGCATATCCGTGCGTACGCGAAGGCAAATGCGATTCTTATTCCTGCAGCGACGACCGGTTGTACCTCTATCTACATGCGAACGCCAATTATCATCGAGGAGAGCCCGAGCTTGGTCTACGACCGGAAGCGTTTACTACGAGCCGTATTTCTTCGAGCTCTTCGTTTTCCACAGCAACGGCCGAACCGGCCCGTCGAATGCATCATAATAGGCGCCCACAGGAATGATTAAAGTTTGGTTGGGGCTAGCCGTCCGGATACCGAACGAAAACTTGCAACTTATTCGTCCGGAAAGTGGCCAAATTATCGCTAATAGGGGTTTTCATCAAGTTAAACTGCTAAATCTATTGCAAATATACCTGGATGAATAATATATGATTATTCATCAATTAGAACTTGAAAATTAATAAAAATATGTATCTGGACGAATAATATACGGTTATTCGTCCAGATAGATCTCGCAGGTAAGTGAAGTCTATCTGGCTGAATAACATACGACCATTCGTCCACAAAAACGTGTAAATTGATTAAAATTGTATCTGGATGAATAATACACGACTATTCGTCCACAAAAACTTAGTAAACCGGAAATTTCCCACTTTAGTAAGGAATTTTAACAGGTTTTCCTTTTTGAAACATTATATGTATGCATATAATATGGAAGCGGAAATTTTCAGTTTCTACTTCACGAAACATACGAAGCGTTCAGTTGAGATCGCGACGTGAATTTTTCCGACTGTCCGGACGAATAATATAACATAATTCGTACGGTATCCGGACGTCTAGACACTCCGTTAAAGTTTACATCTATCTTATGCACTCGCGGATATTCGGACGACATGAGCGGAGAAGAACCTTGCGGTGAAATCATTTCGTAGAAATAAAATCGGAGAGACCGCGACGACTGAAACACTTGAATCATACGGTTGGGTCTCGCTTTATCATTAGTCCGTCAGCGGGCTGCAAGCGACGACGCTACTGGTTTCACCGCACTGTCTACGCTCAATCGCACAGGGCGCACCGCAGTGATTAAATGCAACTCGACCATTTCCGGATGACCAAGCGTCATTCGCCATTGGATAAGCCATTTGGAACGCGGAAAAGTCGTTAGGGCATTTCATTGTCACATCTGATTGAAAACGGGATCATTGGCGTTACTCGCGGTGCATTTAGCGTTAGGAACCTCGAGGCTTTGTGCTCACGCAAAAAAGACACAGACGCCTCGATGTCTCGAATGCAACTCGGGTCGCTCGCGGCTTCTGCTTTCCCCGTTTCCACGTTGGTCAGCGGAAGTCGCGCGCGGTTTTTAGCATTTTGTCCCGTGCACGCTGACGTCGTGCAATTCGTCCGTTACTGTTCGTAACGAAGGCGCCCGGCGCACGCGAGCCGAGAACCAACGAGTCTCGACGTGATGAGAGGCGCTTCTGCGTATGGGGCGACGTTCGGTAATCATCCGGAGAAGTCACGATTCGTCTTGAGACGCCGCATCGATGAAATCGAAGCGAGAGAATTTTTTTCTTTACCGAAGGTTCCAAGGAAGGCAGTGGAAAATAATGTTTTCTTGATAATTTAATCGTAAAATTCTATTCTTAAGTAATCATAATTTTTTTAAGTTGTAGATCTGGAATTTTCAAATTGTCACTCCATGCCAAAAATTTAAAATTGTTGTAAAAGGAGAAATCCGGTAATAAAAAAAAATTGATATAATTTTCTTGCTGTGAGAAAACTTACAACGGAGAATTTTTTTTACCGAAGGTTCCAAGGAAGGCGGTGGAAAATAATGTTTTCTTGATAATTTAATCATAAAATTTTATTCTTAAGTAATCATAATTTTTTTAGTTGTAAATCTGGAATTTTCAAATTGTCACTCCATGCCAAAAATTTAAAATTGTAAAAGGGGAAATTTGTAAAAAAAATGGAAATAATTTTATTGCTGTGAGAAAACTTACAACGGAGATTTTTTTATCGAAGGTTTCAAGGAAGGCGGTGGAAAATAATTTTTTCTTGATAATTTAATCATAAAATTCTATTTTTAAGTAATCATAATTTTTTAAAGATATAAATCTGGAATTTAAAAAATTGTCACCCCATGCCAAAAATGTAAAATAGTTGTAAAAGAAGAAACCCGGTAATAAATAAAAAATAAAAAAAGGAAATGATTTTATTGCTGTGAGAAAACTTACAACGGAGACTCAGTCGACTTACCGATCCGAGGACGATGATTCGCTCGGGCGTTTACGACTTCGGTCGGACGCTTCGTGGGGTCCTACCGCTTCTCAGCCTTTGACTCGTCACTTGGCCCAAAGAATGCACAGTTACGGTGACAAAGAAATGATCAATATAGTTATGAATGCCGCGCGGTGACCGGTGGAAAGAAAGAAAGCAAGAAGCCGGTCTAACTCACGACTGGACATCGGTGTAAACTCGGTGACGAGTACTACGTTGATGATAAAACTGGGAATTGTCCTCTTGTGGCGAAAGAAATGTCTCTTTGTGTCTCGTTGAGCCAATTTGCGTGCCCGAAATTACCGTTCTCGGTAAGATTGGACACTCGTCGCGTATTCGCGTCGTCTGAAAAACAAAACAGAGTGCGGATGGCCTGGCCGCCTCGCTGGTGTCGCTATAACAGCAAGGATTTTTCAAGGGCAAGCGAACTGGTTTAGTTTCTCTTTTATGACAAATGGAAGAATTCTCGCGTTTTATAATTGGAAGGAACGCAAAATCGTTTGCTTATCTCACGCAGGTCTTGGATGATGGAAAAAATGTTTTCACAAAAAACGTTGTGTCGAAAGAAAAAATATTTTTATGTGAAACGGTCGGTGGTTGACTGTAATTTTATGCTGTAAATAAATTCGGTTCTACCGAGTGTAATAATCAATGGAGTTTATTACGGCCTATTTTTTCCTTACATATTTATCTATATCGTTTCTATAATTTTGACTTCAAAGCGGGACGTCCCCCACGTTCGTGCTGTCGTTTGGCCCTTGATTTATTTCTGGTTTAGAAGATGAGAACCTTTCGGTGGGTCTGGTACATTACAGTGGCGTTTCGCAATCCTTCTCAATCCTCGTTGACAAATAGATACGTTCGATGTGAAATCGAGAAAATAATTTTTTCGCAAAAACGCAAAGGATTTTCGCGAATTTTTATTTTTCGATTTCATAAAGTTTGAAAATTCTATGCGATGGGAAATTTCCCGCTGATTCAGAATAACACCAGTGTTTGCGCGAAAAATAGAAAATTCGTCGAGAAAAATGCGAAAAACGACTTTGCACTTTTTCGAAATTTGGTCACTTCACTAAAATCGAGATTACTTTTGTTTAGATCGATGGAATTTGGATTTTCTTCTTCGGTTCGAGTGAAAACTATAACGAAAAGAATGCTGCAAGGCGGAAGGCGATATCTTGATTATTGAATTTTTCACAGAATTTTATCGCGTTGCGCCTTGCGGCATTCTCTTCGCTATTGAGTTTTCTTTCGAACGAAAGAAGAAAACTCAGGTTCGATCGACCAAAAAAAAAGTAAACTCAGTTTTAGTGAAATGCCGAAATTTCGAAAAAACGTGCAAAATCATTTTTCGCGTTTTTCTCATCGGATTTTCAATTTTACGGGCAAACAACGGTGCTTTTCGGAATCAGCGCGAAATTCCCATCGGATAGGCTTTTCAAACTTTGCGAAAGCTAACATTTTTTTCGCGAAAAACGCAAGGCACTTTTCGGCTTTAAAATTCGATCAAAAATTCAAAAATCAAGATATCGTGTTCCGTCTTGCTGCAGTCTCTTCATTATTGAGTTTTCTTTCGAACGAAATTAGAAAACTCAGTTTCGACAGATCCAAAAAAAAGTAACCTCGATTTTAGTGATGTGAAAAAAAAGTTCGATCTCGTCTCCGCATCGAATCGTCAATTAGTTACTTACAAAAAATAATAAATCTCCTGGAAATTAAAAACCACGCGACACATTCACGTATCTCAAGCAGTCAAATAATTTCCGTAATTGGCTTCCAGTCGTCGAGTTTTGGTAAATAAAAGGAGACGTTGCAAAGCGTGAACGGCAAGGAAAACACGAGCAATATAACAAGAATCTTTTTCGTTGCTTTTTTCTACAGAGAAGCTTGATTTTTTTTTTTTAATAAAATCGACAAATCGATAAGTTTTGTTATTTACGAAAACCGGCGCAAAAATTCAGAGGAATTATTTTTTCCGCGCATCCACGACATATTCACGTATCTCAAGCAGTAAAATAATTTCCGTAATTGGCTTCCAGTCGTCGAGTCTTCGGAAATAAAAGGAGACGTCGCAAGGCGTGATCGGCAAGGAAAACACGAGCAATATAACAAGAATTTTTTTCGTTGCTTTTTTTACAGAGAAGCTTAATTTTTATTTATTATTTTTTTTAATAAAATCGACAAATCGATAAGATTTGTTATTTACGAAAACCGGCGCAAAAATTCAGAGGAATTATTTTTTCCGCGCATCCGCGACATATTCACGTATTTCAAGCAGTAAAATAATTTCCGTAATTGACTTCCAGTCGTCGAGTCTTCGGAAATAAAAGGAGACGTCGCAAGGCGTGAACGGCAAGGAAAACACGAGCCAGTGACCCGATGCACTTGGAGGCCCTGCCGGGCCGCAGCCGGCGGAGTGGCCGCGGCGGTCCTAAGCCCCGTTCCTTCGGGCAAAGGGAAACAAAAGTGTCTCTCGGCGAGAAGTGGCTCTGCGAATCGGTTGGGCTCGACGGTGAATCATAGGAGTGTATCGAGCCGGCGAGCACCCGGCTTATTTAACATGCTCGTGGCGGACGGACGGCGTTCAGTCGGGCACCGGCCGCAGCGGTGTTACCCGCGCATTTCTTCCTCGAGTCCTCGACTTGCCACCACCAGCGCCGCAACCACCGCTGCGTCTGCCTCGTCGTCGTTGAAATAGCGGGCGCGATAACAAAGTAGTTCGACGGCGAATTCGAGGTGCGCGCGGACGACGAGACCCAGTGGTCATCTGCAATTCGTCATGGCTGCGTCTCACCGCGTTCTCGGGATTCTTTTTCTTTCGAGTGAGTAGGGAGTCTCTCAGGATTCGCTGGATTCCAAAGTTTCGCCGAAATACGGCGGAGATGAAGCAATTTTTTTTATTTTTATAATGAGAACGTCGATTCTGATTTAAAAAAAAAAACGTAAATAATGCATGAACAATTGTGAAGTTAAAATTGCAAAGCAGTGAAGACTGTCAGCACCCGAGCTCAGTGAACCGGAGTTCAAAGTTTTGCCGAAATACTGCGGAGATGAAGCAATTTTTTTTTTTTATAATGAGAACGTCGTTTCTGATTTAAACAAAAAACGTAAATAATGCATGAACAATTGTGAAGTTGAAATTGCAAAGCAGTGAAGGCTGTCAGCACCCGAGCTCAGTGAACCGGAGTTCAAAGTTTTGCCGAAATACTGCGGAGATGAAGCAATTTTTTTTTTTTTTATAATGAGAACGTCGTTTCTGATTTAAAAAAACGTAAATAATGCATGAAAAATTGTGAAGTTAAAATTGCAAAGCTGTGAATTCTGTCAGCACTCGAGCTCAGCGAACCGGAATTCAAAGTTTTGCCGAAATACGGCGGGGATGAAGAAAAATCTTTTTTTTTACGATGAGAACGTCGTTTCTGATTTTTTAAAATACTTAAATAATGCATGGGAAATTGTGAAGTTGAAATTGCAAAGCAGTGAAGGCTGTCAGCACTCGAGCTCAGCGAACCGGAATTCAAAGTTTTGCCGAAATACGGCGGGGATGAAGAAAAATCTTTTTTTTATGATGAGAACGTCGTTTCTGATTTTTAAAAATACTTAAATAATGCATGAGAAATTGTGAAGTTAAAATTGCAAAGCAGTGAAGGCTGTCAGCACTCGAGCTCAGCGAACCGGAATTCAAAGTTTTGCCGAAATACGGCGGGGATGAAGAAAAATATTTTTTTTTATGATGAGAACGTCGTTTCTGATTTTTAAAAATACTTAAATAATGCATGGAAAATTGCGAAGTTGAAATTGCAAAGCAGTGAAGGCGTCAGTACTCGAGCTCAGTGAACTGGAATTCAAAGTTTTGCCGAAATACGGCGGAGATGAAGAAAAATCTTTTTTTTTTAATGATGAGAACGTCGTTTCTGATTTTTTTAATTTAAAAATACGTAAATAATGCATGGGAAATTGTGAAGTTGAAATTGCAAAGCAGTGAAGGCTGTCAGCACTCGAGCTCAGCGAACCGGAATTCAAAGTTTTGCCGAAATACGGCGGGGATGAAGAAAAATCTTTTTTTTTATGATGAGAACGTCGTTTCTGATTTTTAAAAATACTTAAATAATGCATGGAAAATTGCGAAGTTGAAATTGCAAAGCAGTGAAGGCGTCAGTACTCGAGCTCAGTGAACTGGAATTCAAAGTTTTGCCGAAATACGGCGGAGATGAAGAAAAATCTTTTTTTTTTAATGATGAGAACGCCGTTTCTGATTTTTTAAATTTAAAAATACGTAAATAATGCATGGGAAATTGTGAAGTTGAAATTGCAAAGCAGTGAAGGCTGTCAGCACCCGAGCTCAGTGAACAAGAATTCAAAGTTTCGCCGAAATACGGTAGAGATGAAGTAAAATCGTTTCTTTTTTTTAATAATGTGAACATCGTTTCCGATTTAAAAAAACGTAAATAATGCATGAGAAATTGTGAAGTTGAAATTGCAAAGCAGAGAAGGCTGTCAGCACCCGAGCTCAGTGAACCGGATCAGAGTTGACCTGCGTTCTCGTCTACCGGTGGCGTCGGCAGGATTTTCCACACTTCTGTTCTTTTGCCGTAGCGAGGAATAATTTTTAGTTCGACGACCGGTTGATTAGTGACCGCGAATCATCGGCATCTCGCGGTTTTTCTGTGCCCGCAAAAATCGGTGGACGATCGTCGATTTAGTTTGGAATTAAAAAATTATTAGTGTAGCAGCGGTGCGACTTTTTTTTCGGCCAGCGAAAATCGATGTATAATCGTCGATTTAGTTTGAAATAAACAATATATTAGTGCGCAGGGGCAAAATGTCCCAGGCAGCTTTTTTTTAATTCGCCGCTTTGGCCGGCCGATTGAAACGACAAATTGTGAAATAACTTTGGCCTTTGTGAAATATGTTTTCGATAAAGGATTACGTAAAATTCAATGATGGCTAAAAAAATCTGTGTTTGAAGACTTATTTTTTCGGAATTCGGTACACCCATATTTTTCAAGCGTCTGACGTTAAAAATCAAATCTAGCATCTGACGTTAAAAATCAAATTGAATACCCATGGAATGTGGTACGTGCAAAAAAAAAATATATACGTTCAGCGTGCGTTCCAATTTTTATTTTAAAAAAAGTTGTGCGTTGTGCCGTAATGAATGACATTTGAAAGCAAGATACCGTTGAAGTTCGTGTTATTGATAATTTAACTGCGAGAAACCGAGATAATTTAGCAGCAAAAAAGAAAAAAAAACTTGGAATGAGTACAAAGTAAATTACCTTAAAATAATAACGGTTAAGCAATCGCTCGTATTTTTGTGCTGCGTTCAAACTGGACTCGACGCGTCAAAAAGTGCATTTAGTGACCGTAGGCACCTCGTTGTTGTTTTCGCGCTCATTTTCATTTATAAGCGATATGGAAATTCGAGCAAAGAGGCCGCAACGACAATTCCACTCGCTTTCTCGCAATAGTCCTATTTTTCACGTGGGGGGAAGTACTAAAATATGACTGCCAAACGAGCGCCACACGTGCGGCGTCTGGTTTTGTGGAGGATGCATAAACCGCGCAATTAGAATGTAATTAGCTTATCTGGCGACGCGAGGTCTTCCAAAATCTCGTAAACACCGCGGATGAGGACACGAGTTGGTCACTCGGTCGCATTCTGCGCGTTACGAGCGCGGTTCAGCCGCGGCGAACGCGGCGAAAAAAGACTGCCGGTCGAGCGGCTAAGGTCAGGAGCTTCGCGGGCTAAATCGTTCGCGCAATTTTTCGTCGTTCGTCGCTACAAAATTTTCGCTATAAAAAGAAATGTAGAAAAACATTTTTATCAAATCTTTTTTTCAATGTTTCGAACATTTGTCGTAAATCAATATTACAATAATTTTTTTTACTATAATATAATAATTTTTTTTATCAAATCTTTTTTTTTTTACCATAACACAATAATTTTTTTTATCAAATCGTTTTTTTTTTTTCAATATTTCGAACATTTGTCGTAAATCTATATTACAATAATTTTTTTTATCACATCTTTTTTTTTCAATATTTCGAACATTTGTTGTACATCAATATAACAAGAATTTTTTTCGTCGCTTTTTTTTACAGAGAAGCTAATTTTTTTAATTTTTATAAAATCGACAAATCGATAAGTTTTGTTATTTACGAAAACCGGCGCAAAAATTCCGAGGAATTATTTTTTCCGCGCATCCACGACTAGCCTAGCGGTTGAAAATAATTAGCATATCTCGAATGACAACCGGAAGAAGAAATCGACCGACGCCGTAAAAGGTTGACGCTATTTGCAGTCCGGTGCGACGCCTCGCGTGCTCTTGAACCTCTCTCTTTTCGTCGCTCCCATTCGCATCTCTCTCTCTCTGTCAGCAGCAGCTTCGCCGTTAGAGGCCTACGGCGTTGCATTCTCCTCTTTTGTCTTCGCCTTTCTCTGCGCAACATAACGCCTTTCGCGCTGTGCTCAACTCCTGCAACTCGGAAGCGATTTTAAACACCGCAAAATTTTACCGAGTCGAAACGCGAATTGCGGACGAAGAGGCGAAAAAACTGCGGTAATATTTGCACGTGGTCGGTGGTGACTTTCCGCTTTCACGACTGCGAGGAAATAGAAAGGGTCTGTATCGTCGTAAAGACACGCAAATAAATCGCTTCGACCAGTCAACACGGCCGATTTAACGATCGGCAGCTGATGAAACTGCCATAAAATTCGCTTGGCCGGAACTCTGGGACTTCAAAGTCGAACGTTTGGTGGATATACGTTATCGCGTGGTACCTGAATTATTTTTGGATTAGAGAGAAATTTGAGGATTTGTCACAGAAACACGTCAATTTTTTCATTCTTTATTGGAACGTCCGACGTGCGAAGCTTTTCGTGGGTTTTATAAAAGAAAACAAAAATTACATTTCCTTTGAAAAAATAATAATAATAATAATAATAAAATAAAAAATAGATCCACTAATTTTTCGAACGATTTTTTTACTATTTATTAATAACACTTTGTTATTATTATTATTATGCAAAAATCAAGCTTTTCGGTGTCTCGAACGCGCTGGATTTTCTTGAGATTTTTATTCCATAGAAATAGTTCGAAATTTTCTCTAAAACTCACTGGAATTTTTACTCTTCATCGAAACCAAATGAATGAATATATTACAATATAATACATTACACGCAGTGTCAGACGATAATTCGTGGGGGATAGAGTGGAATTGATAAAGCAGTTGGAATACTAAATTTTTTTTTTTTTCTTAAGGCAAATGTGACGCAAGTTAACAAACAACTTCCGTCTTAAAGAAGCGAAAGGGTTAGATTTTTATGCAAGATCCGATTGCAGTACATTCTCTTCGTGAATAATTGATCTCATTGTACGCAGCGCGGGCCGAAGGCCTCACCGAAGACAGAAGTCTCATTCCGCAGGAATATCTCGAGTTACATGCGTTGCATCGAGGTCCGTAACGGAAGTTACGAGATATCGTGGAGAGGCAGATTGGTTTACTGGCCGCGCGGCACTCGGGCTGCATCTTGCAACCAGACGGCGGCGGGAGTTATCGGCGCTCGCGACGAGAAACACCGCGAAACGCGTCCGTCGTCGCTCCTAGATCACGTGTTATACACGATAAAAAGCAGATGATTAACTTCCCATTTGCAAAAAAAAAAAAAAAAAAAAATAAAAGAACCATTGGATCAATATCGATACGTGTCCACTTCGAGGGGTGGAATCGCTCGAGGTCGTATGGAAACGCGTCGCCCGTGTGACAACCAATATTATAACGTGGTAGGGCACAGTTCGACGATGCTCTCGTAAAATATTCACTAGACGTTATGTTTTCGTCGAACCAGTCGAATGTCGGCCTATTTTTGCGACACCGACACTAAATCGACAGCGAACAAGTTGACCAGCTGTGTGAAATTTATTTATACGTTTTGCACGGCTCGTTCTGTATTTTATTCTGTATTACAGAAATACAGAAATTTTTGTTTTTTTATTTTTGTTGGAGGGGAAGAAATTCTGTATTACAGAAATACAGAATTTTTTCTATTTATTAGAGGAAAGAAAATTCTATCTTACAGAAATGCAGAATTTTTTGTTTTTTCTTTTTCATAGAGGGGGAAAAAATGCTATATTATAGAAATACAGAATTTGTTCCCTTCTATTTACAGAGAGGAAAAAATTCAGAATTACAGAAATACAGAATTTTTTTGCCTCCATTATAGAGGAGGACATTTTTTGTATTTATAGTATAAGGATGATGGATCACTGAAAACCTATGTTCACAGTAGCGTCTAGAATCCTTTTGAATCTGTGTCAATCGAAAGACATTTTTCGAATCCACTCGCAAATTCGATTCGGGTTTGTTACGTCTATAAATTCGCCTAATCAGACCAGCGATACGGCTGTCGGTGTTGAAACTGCGGTTCACGATTGATATCGCTTTGCATTTAATTAAAAAAATGATTTATCCACTTTTGATTACAACTTGCCATTATACGCTTACGTAACGCTAACTTCTGACACAGATTTTTAATGTGCGAATTCGCGGGGACGTTATTGGAGAAAAAAAAAACAAATGGACTATAATCGCTTTGACGTGAGTCAGCGGCTAAAGATTTAATTACGGATCTGCGGCAACGACATCGCACTGGTACTTTTCCCGCGGAATGCAATTCTGAAAATAATTTGAAATTCCAATTAGCCGCGGATGCGAATCTCCGGCGCGCACGACTTTTCCATATCAAAATAGGTTTTTCCACGTTGGCGTTAAAAATGCATCGAAAGTGATCGGTTTTCATGACGCTCAGTGCGACAGATTAATAACCGGGATAGTAAGTGTAAAAGCATAATGCACGGCGATATCGCGACTGTTCGAATTATCAAACCGTAACACAGAGGCGCGACGACCACCGCGGTGGGTACGTTGCACTTAACGACACGCGAGATTTTATGACGGCGCGACGGAGACATCAGCGAATATCCCCGTTACGTCCACCGCATCACGGTGCATTAATTGAATTAACAAGACGGTAAATTAATTGAAGACATTCCGATTGTTAACGATGTCGCAGTTTGCATGGTTAGAATGCAACGAAATTCAGGAAAAAAAATAATAGTAACTAACCCAAGTTATCAATTTTTTTTAGTGCCTTTAATTGCTATGACGACTTTTTATACCTGTTGTCAACATTTGGGTTAATTACAATTAATTTTTTCCCGTATTTCGTTGCATTCCAACGATGCAAACTTCAACGTCTTCAACTCATAATTATTATGGCACACAGTGGTTGAGCTAAAAGTAGTTTTTGACGTAGGAAATGGCACTATTAATGCGCGACATTATTATGGCACACAGTGGACGAGCTAAAAGTAGTTTTTGACGTAGGAAATGGAACTATTAATGTACGTTTCCTCCGAAAAAATTACATATCAAATTACGGCTCTGCTAATAAAAGTTTCCAACAATTCATTTTTACTTTAATAATGATAAATATATTCAAAATTCACGAAAAAAATTATCGCTAATACTTTATCTTACATTTTTGATACCTCAACCTTTCAACTCTCAACTGAATGCAAAAATATATCTTTGGTTTCTATTCACTGACAATTCAGATATTTTTCAGCAAAACTATTTACTCTTACTATGTTTGTGTCTTGACTTGATTTCTGGCTTACAAACTGGTAGTTGGAAATATATGCCTTAATTCCCAATGTGGGGTAACACACACTGGGAAAAGAGATTTGTTGATTCAACAAATCCAGCGTTCACCGGCTGTCAAGTAAATCATTTAGTTAGCTCGACAGTATTTTTTTTCACCTTAACCATCGTTTGGTCTGCTGAACCGAGAAATTTTGAAGAAACAAAAAATGTCATTGCTCTAACTAAACATTTATTTGACAGCCGGTGACCGTTGGATTTTGTTCATCCATTGATTTTTTTCTCTGTGCATTTTACAACAAATCTTCGGAAAATATTTGGACACAAAAAAAAAACCGGAGGCAACGACCGAAAATTGTCACACCTGTTTCTCATTTCGATGTGCAAACTTCGCAGAAACAATCCGACTGAAAAAAATCATTTTCCCTGCACCAGTCGGCTATTTGCGTCCAGCACATTTTGTCCTGCACAGAGTCCACGAAATACGTTCGATTGCATCACCGCGTACAGTGCGATAAGTATCGTCATAAATAGCGAGGTATTTCGCAGATTCAGAAATATCATCCACGTATCTATATTTCGCAAGTGACGTACCTCGTTCTATCGCGTGCAGAAGCGCCGGCAAAAAAAAAAACACACACACACACGTCAACGAAACTTGGTCAATTCTGATTGACGATTATGCGAGCTCGTCCGCTCATTCACTCGTTTGCTTCCAGAATTTATTGTGATATTATGCTCGTCGTGTATGCGGAGCCCGACGATATCGTGGGACAAAAAGCGACGCTGCGGTTTCATACCGGTCCTATTTCAAGTTCACGCGACTCGAGTTGTCTCACCCATTTTTCCATAGACTCCCTGAACGACCTCGATATACGTTCAATTGGGTTAAGGACATCGACCTCGTGATCGTCCCACGATCGAGTGTCACGAGTTCCTCACTCAGGAGTCTCGTGATCGACCTCGACGTTTCGCATTTTTCAGGAAAAAAAATCAGATAAAAAATTAGCATTACCGACGTTGCGCAAAATTGTCGCTGAAATGCGTTGGCGAAAGCATATTTTGCGTCGAATATCTTCCGCCGGGGATGATCCGGACGGATCGTCCTCAACCTTTCGCGTTAGTAATTCGTGACATGTGTTGTGTGATGTTTGTGTGGATTCCTCTTCGTTACCTATTTCAACACCGGGAATAATTTGTCTATCATTTCTTTTTATGACATTATTAATACTTTTCCCGGCACAATTATGAACGGTGATTTGATTTTTATATAAATAGATTCTATAACAGTACTTTGCGACACTAGTGCGAAAAAGAGGACTTTTCGACGAAGGCCAGAAAGTCGCCTATTTCATAATCGCCGTCGGGATTTCACAATTAGCTTTTTGTGCAGAAAGTTACTTTCTCGTGCCGAACAAAAAATCGGAACTTTCGCCACGCGCTGCAGGCACGAAAAGCGGGACTTTTTTTGCGCGTGTTACAAAAACGCGGTTACGTGCGTGACTATGTATTTTCAATTGTATAGTAATCACCATTTTTACATCGCGTCGTGTTTAAATAAACACGTAAGATCAAAACGATATGCGAAATCGATAGTGCAGGTCGACTCTGCACGGATAAAAAACATGGTGCACAGTATATCAATTTACTCTTGTCATTCGAACAATGGAATTGTTGATGTTTTTTCAGGCTTCAAATTGCCTCGGGTGCGACGATAATAACAAGGTGGGGATGTGGATAGGAGCCAAAGGCTTAAGTCGCAACGCGATCGAATTTGCAATGGTGCAGTTACGAGTTCGGCACGAACAGTCGATTACGGTCTTTCGATTATTCGCTATGAATTCGACTCGATGGTAATACGAGGCTTCGCATGAAAGACCACGCGTGTGTTTATTTGCGTGCGCTCGCGGAGTCGTTTCGCGAATTGTACGGAGAAGGACGGGACAATCGTGTGCGACGGTTTGTCCCGTCCAATCGCTTTCAATATTTGCAAAAAAATGCAGGCGACCGCAATATAATTTCAATGTATTCATCGGAGGCTGGTGAAATTTTTAAAAAATCTCAATTCTTTTTGGTCGTTTCGGGGTGAACTAAAAAATATATTTTCAATTATGTTTCGTCGTTTCGGGACGAACGACAGGAATTTAAAAAATATATTTTCAGTCGTTTCGAAGCGATTATTAAGAAATAAATAACACCGGGCTTCCCGCATCTTAAAAACGACTTTTTGATTCACAGATTATCGCAATCGATCACCGTTATGTTTAAAGATATAATATTCATTTTTACGCTTTCGTTATCACTCGAAGCATCGAGTGAGGAAAATGTTATCGTGCTTTTCTCAATTACACTGGATGACAAGGAGTCAATAAATTACGCCGACAGACACGAGCGGTTTGCCGATCAATTTACGAGTCTGGATCACTTGACAAGTATTATTGAGGGATTTTTTTCCAGGCTTCGGCGAGCCCGGAGTCCGGGAAAGAAATCTTCCGTGGCTGAGCGAAGTTAATTGCTCACGACTAATGATTTCATCGATCCTGTTTGACGAGCTTATCAAATATTACGTTGGGACACGACACGTTTGCTACCAGGCCAAATAGCTGCTATAAAAAATGCTCGTATCAATCGCGAAGCGACAGCGAAGAAACGTTAGAAAATTTTATGATACAATTTATGGGCGGATTTACAATTATTACGACGGAGTTCCGACTATTCATTTTTAATTATGTTTTAACTATACGTAATGAATGATCCTATTAATTACTTCACACTATTTATTATTTCCTCGAAAATTCATGAACAAATTATCCATGGATTTTATTTATGACTTTCGCAAAAAAGGAAATACTGGTTACTTGATGTGACAAAATCATAGAATATTCTATTGCTGATAGGAAAGACTTATAAAAATACAATATATTATAATTTCAGAATCGATTAAACAAATACAGCGAAAAAAAAATAATCGCGCTCCGTTTGGCGGTGATAAATGCGGTTTATTCGGTTCAATAAAAAAGTGTAAAAACGGAAAACGCCGCGAGCATCGCAGAGATAAGAAATATTTCCAGCGTTAAATTACCGTCTCTTCCGCGAGATATCCAAATATTTTTTCAAAGATTATCGACAGAAGGAAGTGGTAGTTATTTATGAAGGCCAATGACCCTGAAACCCAACATGTATCACGATAATGATGACAAATCATCTTTTTCGCCTTTTTTTATCGACACTACAGGTGTCTACAATGTAACGTCGGTTATTATACGATATTCTCGCGTCAATTTCTCTCCTGAAGCGAATTATGGGCGCAGCACATCGAGATTATTTCAAATTATACGCGTCGCAGTGCGTGATTAATATGCGCGCAAATCCATCGACGTCTACCAATCAAAACGACGTAATTACTGTATTTTCCGTTTTATTGTCGCGCCAAAAAAAAAAAAAAAAAAAAAACAGCCGAGGTAGAAGAATACGGAAGGTAACGTGAGATTCTGTAATGCATATAGAGATATGAGTGTGCGAATTATAACGGACGATAAATTCAGGCGAGTGCGTAGTATATTTCTCGCGGATAACTTTCTCCGCGAGGCCAAAAGGATCTCGGATGCATCGTACCGGGATAAATAGTACAGCGAGTGCCGAGCGCGGCCGGCAAATCCTGACTCGCCGCACCTCCGGCTCGGCTAATTTTCTCCGGACGTATCGCGTTCTAGCGTGAGAAAATCAAAACGACTCGGCCGCGATTCGCTTCGCGATCTTTTTCGATGTCCGTGCAAAGCGAACTCGACGGGGTGGGACGGAATTTGGCTCAGCGAGTTAAACCTGCGAAAATAAAATCGAGTTATGGAAATAATAAATAAAATGCCGAAATTATTTCGTTTTATTGATTGCGGTCGAAAACGAAAGACGTTCCGCAATGCGATACGGCAATAGATTAATATTAGGTGAAATTCTAACGTTTGGCTTTCTCTGATTAATATTAATATTCTGAGTAGCAGCTGAAACACATTTGATAATAATATTGCCAATTAGAATATTGGCGGTGGAAAATTTGTTGACGTAATGAGGCTGAAAACGTAAGGCATTACGTAACGTAATACCTTGATAATCGGTTACAATTCAGTGCAGATTTTTTTTCCTTACATTCTTATATATCCGCGAATCGTGATTGTAGATTGAATACATTGAAAAAACAACTCAATCAAATGGATTCCACAACGAAAAAAAAAAATCGCCCGTTGCAAAGTCAACTGACTTTGCGCTGTTAAAAATCGCAGCCAGTGGCAATGAAAAATCTATTAATTTAATGAGGTTGAAGACGGAAGAACCCAAGCAAATGTGTCGCAAGAAAGGCTATAGCTATATAGGCTTCACGGAGCGCGAAGCGAATGATATAAGAAAATTTCGTGGGAGCACCGAGCGCGACGTGCCTACACATTTTTCAGTGCACCGCTAGACTGTATCGTAATGATTTAGAAAAAAAATCTCCTTTGTGAAACACTCGCTAAAAAGTCGTCGAACTGCTCAATAAATAACTGTTTTTTTTTCACAGGTCTCGCACTCGCAAATCAGAGTTTCAGCTACGACGGAGAGCACGGTGAGTTTTTCGTACTCGACTACAACACACGCTGGAAAAAAATATATTAATTAGCGTGTTTCGGTTTCACCTTTTTTCTTGTCTCCCACACTGTCCAAGACTGTTCAGTGTGAGCCTGAAAATGAATTTGCTGCAGGGAGACGTCGCAAAATAATGTTAAATATTTTTTTTTATAAAAGTTAAAAATAAAAACACGTTTATCATCGCATCAACCATCGTCAATTTGTTTTCAATACCAAATACATTTTTTTTCGATGCCTCGGGATTCAAAAAAATAGCTTTAAAAAAAGACATAATATTTTTTTTTAATGCCTCGATATTGAAAAAAATGCTCTCTTACTATCTGGATTTTTTTTTCGAGACACGACTTGATATTTTTCAAAACCGATATTTATTGCAACGATTCCTCTTTCAGGACCGCTGCACTGGGGCGAGGAGTACAATACGTGCGTGGGAAAGCATCAGTCACCCATAAACATCGAGGAGCACATAGTGAGAAACGCCAGCTTTCCACCGTTGAAGTTCTTCGGGCTGGATGTTGCCCGTAGCACGTACCTCACGAACAATGGTCACACTGGTAAAAGAATTTTTAAGTACAACGCACGTACTTTAACGCGTAAACCGCGGTTTTACGTAGTATTTACCTGAATCGTGACTTACGAGCAACCGAGACCAGCGTTGCACGTGCAGAACGTGACTCCTTTTTCCATTGCATCTCGTCGTTTAGTTTCCATTCTCGAGTCCCAACGAGGTTCCCTCCTGAAAAAAATAAGTGCGTAAGATATCTCGCTTTTTCAACATTTGCCTGCAACTCATTCGTACAGAACGAACGCGCGATTTGTTTTGTTCTAAACGCGAAAGTTTTTACTAAAAACTTTTAAAACTTGCTCATTTACGATTTTTTAAATATATATTTTTGTGTCAATTTAGTAAGCGCAAAAAAACTTGATCATTTACAATTTTTTTATATATATATTTTTTTATCAACTTGGTAAGCGCAGAAAAACTCGAACTACGCGAAGCAGCGTACCGTAAATAATTAATAGATAATATGTAACTCGCTTCTATTGGATCATGTAAGATATTGTCCTGGGATTAAATTTGAACGCAGAGAAAAAAAGGAGTCATTAAAGAAGTAGGAAACGTTTCCCTGTCCTTCGAGACACGATGTATGATGGATAGTTACATCCGGAATATCCACGTAACGCGGTGTACGGTCGATTGCAGAGAAGGGATTACCACAAGTGAGGCTCGTCCTTTCCGATCTTGGTGCATTGTTCAATCGTTCTCGCGCAGCCTCGAAAGCCTCGACGATCTATCGTCAATTGGAGCGTAAAGAATGATTCTCGTCACGACTGCAATAAGCGCGATGGTCGAGGTTCCTCATCGTCGAAGAACCCTGGTGATACTTAAGGTAGTCCTTGCGACCGATATTCATTTCGTATAAATTCGAGGAATATGAGAGAGAATCGCAAACACTTCTCGATGGTATAAAAATCTGAAAAAATTCATGCACATTAAAGGTACTGAAAAGATTAATTTTGCATAATAATAATTCGAAAATGTTATAAAAAAATTGATGAAAAAAAGAGTTTAACAAATATTTCGATGATCCAAGTTTTTTTTTCATGAAAGTGTTTTTCAGATTTTAGAGTTCACATTGAATTTTCACATATTTTCCCTATAAAAAGCGCACAAAATTCGAAGTGAACTCTAAAATCTGAAAAAATTCATACGTATTCGGAAAAACGAAGGAATCATTTTCATTAAAAAAAAACTTGGTTCATCGAAACATTTGTTAAACTTTTTTTTCATCAATTTGTTAATAACATCGAATTATTATTATGCAAAATTAATCTTTTCAGTACCTTTAATGTGCATGAATTTTTTCAGATTTTTATACCATCGAGAAATGTTTGCAATTCTCTCTCATATTGTTCGAATTTATGCGAAATGAATATTGGTCGCAAGGACTACCTTAAAGCATGTCGAATCGGTTGTCCTTCCGGAGCGAATGCGGCGCTTCCCGCGGCGGGCTTATCCGAGTTTTCAATCTTCACGACGGACAATTAGCACGTTCGGTTCCATTGGGAAGTGTGTAAATCACTGAAGACGCGACGAGAATGGAATTTCCATCATTTTCGAAGTCGTCGTCGTGACTCCGCCAGTTTTCCCGAATGATTCAATTACGAGAATACCGCGAAAGGATACTGCATACGCGATATAATTAACGCGAAACTTGTGCTTCCTGCAGTTATGCTGAAGATGAACGCTTCCGAGACCGCCGGCGTTTCTGGTGGTCCTCTGGGCAACGACGACTACGTCTTCGAGCAGCTCCACTTTCACTGGGGTGAAAACGACCTGGAGGGCTCTGAGGACTTGTTAAACAATCATTCGTTCGCTATGGAACTGCATATCGTGTTTTATAAAAAAATGTACGGATCTATGGACATGGCTGTTCAATATTTGGACGGACTTGCCGTACTCGCCTATTTTTTTGAGGTACGTTTTTAGTAACAGTTTTTTTTTTATTTATGATTTATGTTGCAGCTTTTCGGTTCTTCTTTCCTTTACGGTTCCTTTTCAGGCTTCACAATGTTACAGCTTCGAATTTTGACGATATTAATTCTTTTAGTTTTTTGTTCGTACATTTTATCATCTTTCGTAAAGTTTTACTGATTAAAACTGAGCTTGCGATTAAATGAAAAAGAAAAAAAAATCGACGCGCATGTATTCGCAGATATCATCTTTTAAGTATTTTTTTCGACACTCAGTACGCTTATCAATCGCACTCGAAAATTCGAGCCAGTCGCTTATTCCTTAGTAATCTGCGGAGGTCGTCGACGAGTGATGAGGATTCGTAAACATAATATCAAAAATATCGAAGGATCCCGAGGGTCATTCGCTATCATTAATTCACTGTAATATGTGTGTTTGATTGGCTGCTCTGCAAATAGACGTGTATCGCCGATTTATTTCCGTCCGTTAGGCCAGCGAGGAAGATAATCCGACCTACAAAGCCATCGTCGATGCACTGCCGAATATCGAGGGCGTAGACTCCAAAACGAAGTTGGAACAGATTTTGGTGATCGAACCGATTGTCATTTCTAACCCTGTGGCTATGCACAATTACTTCACGTACAACGGATCTTTGACGACTCCTCCTTGCTCGGAAGTCGTCACCTGGATTGATTTCAAGGATCCTCTTCCTTTGTCGCACAAACAGGTGAGAAAATCATACAATTTCCATTCACGACTCCGCTAAATAGTCAGACGTTTTTTCACCCAACGATTAATGACGTAAAATATAAAAAAAAACAATTACTTAAATTAAAATTTATATAAAATATTGAAAAAACAATTACTTAAATTAAAATTTATATAAAATATTTAAAAAACAATTATTATAATTAAAATTTAAATAGAATGATTTAAAAAAATATATATTTTTTTACAAAAATGTTGCTCTGATCTGTATTTTCAAACAGCGATAAATCTTTTTTTTTTCAGATCGCAGCATTCCGCGACGTGAAAAGTTCCGAAGGCCACAAGCTCACCCACAATTTTCGCCCGGTTCAGCCGCTGGAAGATCGCATTGTTTACCACAACATCGCGAACCACACGGAAGCTCGCAACGAGCACGACGGCAAATTTCAGGACAGCAATGAAATCGCAGGCGGAAACTCGGGACAGCCTGAGTCCGCTAGTTCGACCGCTACGTATCTGCTCAGTTTTCTCTTAGTCGCCGATCTAGCTATGCCGTTGGTCACGCCACTTTTCGAAAACATTCGGTAAAGCTGCTCTGTTGAATTTTCATTATCAGATTCAAGATAAACGGTCGAATTGACTAAGTTGGAAAAATGTGAAGAATCGTCCAAGATCGTTAACTTCATCTTGTCCGGACGATTATTCTTGCAGTTTTTTTTAAATCTTCGTCAGAAACGTCGCCGTTTCAACGCAAAATTCATTACAACATTTTCCATCATATCGTATTCGGCCTCAGAAAACATTCGGTAAAGCTGCTCTGTTGAATTTTCATGATCAGATTCAAGATAATCGGTCGGATTGTCTAAGAAGATGGAAAAATCGGAAGAATCGTCCAAGATAGTTAACTTCATCTTATCCGGACGATTATTCTTGCAGTTTTTTAAAACGTCATCGATTTGTCGTAAAATTCATTACATTTTTCATTATATCGTATTTTTGGTGCATTTTTCAAAATTACGAGAGAATAATGCGGCCTCTATGTAAGTCGTAAGCGCAGGTCGCTGTATTATAACACAAGCTACACAAGCGATTCTCAGCTTTTGTCGGTGTGAACTACGATATTTCTGCGACTTGCGATTACGAACTACGTAGACGCGTCTTAAAATACACGCGATGTGCAACAAATCGAGAGATTCGCGTACTACGGTATTATTAGGTACCGTAAGCATATCGATTTAAATCATCGCCATCGTTGATGTAACGCATACACCGTTCGTCACATCTCGTCGATCATCATCTCTCAATCTCGTCAGATCAAAGCGAAGCCGCTGGTCGATTCGCCAACATATACTTTACTCTATATACGCTCGTACTATAATGTAAATATTTATGCAATAAAATCAAACACACGTCAGCGTTCTCGTTGTGAAATCGTTTGTATTTTTCTCCCGGTTCATCGTTCATTTTCGACTCCTTATATTGATTACTTCGTAACTAACAATTAAAGTTGATTTTTAACGGTAAAGTTTGATTTACAAAAATACGAAATGAGGTTTATCGACGATATAATACAATTTTATTACAATACGTTTTTGCCAAACCTCTCAACTACCCTTTGGAGAATCCGACGCCACTTCCGGCGCCATATTTACCGCGGTCGCCAGATCGTGCTGACCTTGTTTCAGGCGCTCCATTATCAATTCGGCTATACATTTCTTTGTGCGCCTCTCCAGTTTCTCTAGTTTCGCCGCTGCGTCTCTCTTCAAGTCCCAATCTGGTTTACGAGGCGCCAGGTTGCTGATATCCTGGACGCAGCAAGAATTTTCTGATGTAATGCAATGTAATTTATTCACGTTAACAGGACTGAGTAGCCTGCGAACGGTTATAGAGAAGTACAATACGTAGTATATTTTTATGACGTTGAAATTTGCATCATTGCGATGCAACAAAATTAAAAAGAAGATATTAATGAACCAAAATTATTATAGTGGCTATAAAAAGTTATTATGATTACTAAGAGCACTGAAAAAAAAAAAATGTTTTCCCCCCTAATGGGTGAATTATTTGCATTTTTATGGAATTAATATATTGTTTTAAATTTTGTTGAATCGCATTGTTGTGATGCAACAAAATTAAACAGAAAATACGAATGAACCAAAATTATTATAGAGGCTACAAAAAGTTATTATGGCGACTAAGAGCACTGCAAGAAAATATTATTTCACTCCCTAATGGGGGTGAATTGTCTGCATTTTTATGGAATTTATATATTGTTATTTTTTATTTCACTGTATTGCAACAATGAAAACTTCAAAGTCATACATTTAAATTGAATGTGATCGAAAATTAATGGGTAAATAAGTCATTTAATATAAAATATTGATGGACTCTTTTTTACCAGTTCTTCAACTACGACTTTGCTCGCAGCTGCACTCAGCTGATCCTGAACCTCAGCCTCTACGTCTCCCGGCTTTCCGTCGTCCAAGACATTTTCTTTTAAACTGTCGTCCTGCGGTTTGTAGCTCCGGAATTTTGGCCTGTCGAGGAAATTTTTTTTTGTTAGTTCCACTACGGCTTATGCTGGTTTAACAAAAAAATGACAATACTTTAATGGTTTTACGAAGCATCTACATTCTAAGAAAATTACTGAAACCCACAGAACTTAGGAGTGGTGGAAAAAAAACTGTATTTGTAAATAATTATTGAACAGAAAAGCATAAAGTAATAATAATAATAATAACTGTAAAATGAATCCTGCCAAAGCTGCAGCAACGTAAACAAATGCAGCAGAACTTAGGAGTGGTGGAAAAAAAACTGTATTTGTGAATAATTATTGAACAGAAAAGCATAAAGTAATAATAATAATAACTGTAAAACGAATCCCGCCAAAGCTGCGGCAACGTAAACAAATGCGGCACAGCTGACGCCGACAATGAGCGCTGCTCGTCAAGGACGACGTATTTCTCACTCGAAATGAAGATTTGTAAATGACTCACTTCGGTAATTTGGCCGCATCTTCGAGCTCGTTTTCTTTGCTCTCCTCATTTTTTCTCTTCAGCGCAGCGAGTCTCTCTTTGCGCTTCAAAGCCTCTTCTTCCAGAGTGCCGATCTGTTGTTCCGTCATTTTTCGTGTTAGGTTATGTTTGTCGCGGCGATTTAGGCGGGGAGTTTCGGGGATACAAGAGAATGAAGTGAAAGTTGCACCGGCCAATCACGGATTCGTTATGGTTGACTAGCAATGTCTCGAAAACGCAAAAACCCGAAAACTGTTTTACCCCATGAGATTCAGTTGTTTGGTGTTGCGCCACAAGAGGGCAGTGATAGAGAAAGGCCGAGACGAGTGGTGCTCAACGAAATAAAATATTTGTTTGTAATGTTATTTAATGGAAAACAAAAATGCATAATTTGGCATTGGTGTTTATGTACATCTCTGCTCCCCACTTTCTCTCTCTCATTCGCTCTCTTTCCTAGTCAATAATCATTGAATCAAGACATGAAGTAGCATGCCCAGATAGACAGTTTACGCCAGTAAGACGGCAACAGAACGCCAAACAAGGGCACGCTATGACGGCATTAAGCTGCTTTCTGCGTCCGCATTAAGCTGCAGCCATGCCAACATGGTATGACGTTAGAATACCGAAAGAATAGCGCCAACATTACTGTATGCTAGCACGGCATTTTAGCGCCAGTATTGCGGTCTACTACGACGGCAATTTGGCGGCAAAAATACACAAAGCTATGAAGCCACAGTAACGGCAAAATTCATGCACTACATTGTAGCATTAAAGCATCATATTTGCGCTATACAGTGCAGGTATATTTGAGCAAATTAGCCACATAGCTTATCAGCTTAATGCCAGCAGATTTGCGTCACGCTGTGCTGTCATCTTGCCGTCAAAACTACGGTACGCTGTGACGCCGGTGCGGGCAAAATGTAGGCACACAGTCGCGGAATGAGGCAAAAATTAATTGCTTAAAATAATTGTTCTCTATCAATCATAACTAGTGACTTCACTTTATAAATCACGTACTTTGTTATCAATTTTGCGCGGTTTTCTAGATAGCCCGCTAGGATCCACAGGACCACTAGGACTCGCCCGCGAGAGGTGGACCGCTATGCCCGGGAGCTCGCCATGGCCCGTTCCCCCCTACGGATCGAAGGAGCACAGCGTGACGCAACTGTGCTGCAAACCTGACGTTATATCGGTCTCTAATATTGACGGCAAAATTCCGTTACGGCATGCTGCACTATTGCTGTAAACATAACGTCACCGTATATCCCATATTGACTGCATTATAGCAGCACAACGTGCTACTATTCTGCAGCTACTATTCTGCACAATGAACCTAAAAATTGTCGATATATTGGCATTACACCTTTACGTTCTCGTGTCGCAAAAATTGCTTATGTGCCGTCAGATTGCAGCTTAATGAGGACGCAGAAAGCTGCATAGTGGCGTCAAGGCGTGCAGTGTTTTGTCGTGAATGTAGCGCTACTGTGCCGCAACGATATTTTCTACAGCACGTTTGTCTTTCTGGGTGTTTATGCTTAGACTAAATAAGATATTTTTTATTGTTAAGCCCTTCAGCGGCGGGAAGAATTTGGTTGTGTCTCGAATACCACAAAAATGTGCGCACTATTACATCAATGCCGCTGCAGATCTTTTTTGCCGGAAAAAGTTTACTTCAAGACATCTTTTTTCCTAAAAAAAGATGTCTTTAAGACATCTTTAAAAAAAGATGTCTTTAAGACATCTTACAAAAAGATGTCTTCAAGACGTCTTTTTTTCGGAAAAAAGATGTCTTCAAGACGTCTTTTTTTCGGAAAAAAGATGACTTTAATTAAATAACATTACAAACAAATATTTTATTTCGTTGAGCACCACTCGTCTCGGCCTTTCTCTATCACTGCCCTCTTGTGGCGCAACACCAAACAACTGAATCTCATGGGGTAAAACAGTTTTCGGGTTTTTGCGTTTTCGGGACATTGCTAGTTAACCGGCCTCCAAACGTAGGAAAATCAACATGTTTTTCGTGTATTGAAGTTCGAATCTTATGTTCAGATGTTGTAACATAATTCTTATTCCTCATCTGAAATGAGTTCGATTATTTAAATAGAACCCGGCGAACAGTATGGATATAAGATGGTCGATTCAATATTTCAAGAAACATTTATTTTATTTCGATACAAAACACTTACTTCGTTATGGAATCGAATACCAGTAAACTCTCGTCGCGAGCGCGCGGCGCCGTTTCACGAAATCGCGTCGCGCGTCGCCTCTTATCGATTAAATTCTCAACTAATATCAAGCTTTCGGTGATTAATCCTTCGTTCGTTAGAATCAACATTCTGTTCTCGTTTAAGCCGTTTGACACACGCAGCGTGTGTGAGCACAATGGAAATCACGATCGAAAGCATGCCTGTAAATATGACTCGTCTATTCGAAATAATCAGTTCTCCTATAAATCGCTCGCGCGCTTCGCGCTATATCGAAAAAATTGCAGGGGCCAACAGCGCTTAGTCGATATAGTCGTACGTTCAGTTTTCGCAACGCTCTATGTTTTTCTTCTCTTGTCCCGCGAGTGATCGCACCGCTCATAGGTTTCCTATCGTTATTTTAATATTATACAAAAAATGGTCGATATCATTTTATTCCTCCTCTCGTGGCGAATAACAGCAACGACGAGCTGAAAAGCTTAAGGCGATCCGAGAGCCTCCGGTGTTTCCCTTCCCCTCAAATTGTATCTACAGTCGAAGTCCTTTGAAATTTCAATATAATCGTTTCTACTGTAAAAACAAATATCGCTTCGCGAAGTCGCCTGCGAAGACTCTCGCACCGTCTTAATAATTCTGAGACGATTAGATACTAGATTTCAGTTAAATTTCATTTTCTCGTTCAACATTATACATTATGACTAGAATATAAGATGTGTGCGTTTTCTTTCTTTATTTCTTTCTCTCGGATTTTAAGCCGACGTGGCTGTTCGACCGCTCGTTTGGTGTAAATATTAACGCGAGCAGGAGGCGAGTCGCGTTATCGCGGCGAACGATTCGCCGGACACGGCTTACGATGATTTCGGGTTCCCCGTTTAATTTCTACTGTATAATCGTCATATCTATACATATACACTAATGATAATATTACATTTTGGGATTCCCCGAGGCCTCGAGGCTCGTTCCCCGAATTTCGTTCGCCGAACGAAGTCGGAGCTTGACTCTTCGATCGCGAACCAAGTTTATTCCGCGCCTCTTCTTGAGCATGTTCGTAAATCTACGAGTTATGTCTCGAGAATACATTACTAGTTTATTTATATCATCTTCTCCCCGTCGCACTTCGCCCCATCGCGGCGTTGAACTCGTAATTCGCGAAAATTCGCGCGCGACTTCGCTTCAATAACGAGGAAACAAGGTTTTTACGCTCTCTTATCCTTCGTCTCTCCGACTGAAATACGCGTCAGCCGAACGATTCGCCTACGTAGTACAATATAATGAATAATAATTAAGTAACAAATGTGTCTCTTGGGAACCTTTGGCTCTCAGCAGCAGTCAGCGAATCGCCCAGCGATTCGCCGAGGGGTCTTCGCCTTCTCGAAGCGCCACCTCGTCGCTATATTATTTTTTCTTTATATACCTTAGGCTCAGCTCTCAACTACTTGCAACACGCTTAATTTCGTTGCGGAGGTCCCGAAGCGACGAATCCTCAGCGTGAACCATATCTTCGGTGCGCGACGAAACCTCCGTTCGATGCGAGATCCAAGCTAATAACTTCGCTAAGTATACATATTTTGTTTTTTTTGTTTGTTTTTTGTTTTAGTCTTTCGATAATTCCGTGACACGATGATATCACGAGAGAGATCGTTTTCGCAGTGCTATCTATGTCGGCGTCCGCGGCGAGGAGGACGTGACGTTTTATAGTCGTTAAGGCAACGCGAGTTCAGGATAAAACGTGATGTTCGAGCAGAGCTCGTGGTCGCGAACGTCGCCCCAGCCGCCGTTGCCCTTTCGCAGCTTCGTCTTCTTCGCGACGCCCGCCACCGTCAGCGTCAGCTGCGAGGGGAACAGGTGGGACCGCGCGGCCTTCAGGACGTTCTGCACTTTGGCGATCACCGTGGTCGACTCGCAGTTATTTTTCTTGTGATGAACGCCGCTGAAAAAAAAACACGAAACGCAAGACTGATTCAACGAAACGGTAACGTGGGAATGATCGATGAAACGGGTGGGGGATCAAAACAGCTAAGGCTGCCATAGCAAATTTGAAAATAATGGATGTTGTGAATCTAAACTTACCGTCATTATGAGATTAGCTGTTTCAGCCATTCGCTATTTTGACTCGCATCTTTATTACAATGGAATCAAAATAGTGAATTGTCAAAATAGCGAATTTCATAATAATTGCCATCCTAGATTCCGACCACTTATTATTTTCAAATTTGCTATTTCAAACATTCGCTATTTTGACCCACGTTTTTATTAAAATTGAATAAAAATAGCGAATGACTGAAATAGCGAATTTCGTAATGATTGTCATTCTAGATTCGGGCCATTCATTATTTTGAAATTTGCTATTTCAGGCACACGCTGTTTTGGCCCACATCTTTATAAAAATGGAATCAAAATAGCGAATTTCATAATGATTGCCATTCTAGATTCAGACCATTTATTATTTAAAATTTGCTACTTTAGCCATTCGCTATTTTAGTCAATAGCTATTTTGACTCCCACCCGAAACTGAAACTGGCGTTTGTGCCTCGCTCACCATTCTCCAATGTGGAAAACCCGGGGTGCTCGCATCATCATCGCGACGAGGCCGGAATCGAGACGGGGTGCGGCCCCCGCACCCTTGCTCGGTGGAAGACATGTCTGGGCCACGTGCTGGAGGCTCCAGTCCCAGTTGTAGTCATCATAGGAGCAGAACTGCGAGGCGCATTTCCTCAGCTTGTTCCACGTAACGCGATTGAACGCCATGCCCATGTTGTGCTTGCTGGATATCCAGGGTATCACTTCAGCCTGCGCAACGATTATTCGTGATGAAAAATGAACATGAAATTTCCACAGTTTAATTACCGAGCGGGGAATAATTATGCTAATTATAGGGAAAATCTAGACCTACTAGGGACTCTGGGTGAGTTAAGAATCTCCAAAATCTTCTACTGCAATACACCGCGATGACAATTCAATTCGCAGCATCCCCGATTGCCTAAAATTCCTTCGCATGCATGAAGAGATGTACGCAGTGCACAAACCGTTTGCGATGAAATAATTTTGTCCATTTTTTGCTATTAAATCATTCTCTCGATTCTTCGAAATGAAATAATTCTTTCGGTTTTTCGCAATGAAATAATTCTTTCGATTTTTCGCGATGAAATAATTCTTTCTTCTCTTTGCAATGAATTAATTCTTTCCATTTTTTGCAATGAATTAATTCGTTCTATTTCTTGCGATGAAATAATTCTCTCGATTTTCTTGCAACCCGCGCTATTATTTTTCCCGATTTCGCGTTACCGCAACGTAAGCTGCACGGTGTACATCGTACCAAACATGCGATCTAAGCATGCCTAAACGAACCCCCGTTTCTAATCTACTGGCACTGAGCAAAAAGGAGAACAACAATGAGTAATGAGATTCCATCGGTGCTAATGGATCCGCCGATGAAGGATGTTTTGCTGGATGAGATACGTACGACGACTGAGGATGTTTGCAATCATGAGAACTCGAATTAACTCGAGGATTAAAAGAAAAAAAGAGAGAGAGCATCGTAATGTTAAGGAAGGGTTGCACAAGTCAGTCAGCACCGGATGAGAAGACAAATGGCCGGGGGGGAGTAAAAACGGTAAAAACAGTTTCTAGTCTCAAGGGAGGATTTGCGTCGTTTAGACCTTCTGATAATGACTGTAGAGGCTTGGCAAAAGTTGGAAAGCCCAGGACGGCGTGGCTTGCACAGTCTGAGCGCTCTGGTACGTCGACGAGCTACCCTGCTGCGTCGGTCCGTCGTGCCGCTTTAGCCCGCGCAGCAGCTCCTTTTGCAGAGCACCGTTGACGCCGAGATACTGGACGACGTGAGATTGGTGCGTGAAAACATCGTGTACGGTGGATTATTTAACGACAAAAAAACACGGCGACGTGAGGCGACAAAATGACGAGTGGATCTGTGAATGCTGGGAATTGTGTTTTGTTGACCGCGCCACGAGTTATATTGTCGATAACGCTCGAATAAACAGACGACTCGTGGTGCGTTTTGGAGCGCGTTTATCGCGGGGTCGAGTCGATTCGTCCTATCGTCGAATTAACGAGTTCGTACGATTCATCCTACGAACTCGTTAGTGATAAAATGATAACGAGAAAAGAACGAGAAAACATTGTGCCAATGATGATAAATGGACGGGGATGATGTTTTCGCGAATAAATTTGGTGCTTTGTGTACGGAATTCTGGCGTATCGGAGGATAATTATTTATCGCCCTGGGGAAAAGTCCGAAGTTTACGAAACTTTGCGAGCTGAGTCGGCGGTGAAATATCGCGGGCAGACGACGCTCGAAGGAATGTTTGGGACTTGAGTGTTGTGTGAGGAAAGCTCGAGACGTATTTCTCGGTGAATGATGGAACGACTCGAGGAACGGAGAGAAATTTACGTGTTTCCGTTTCAACTCGGTCGTTTGCGGAGATAAAACAGAAATGTCAATGGAGGAGACGAAATTTCAGCTGAGTCAAGTTAATGTCGATTGAATTAAAGAAATATTTCTTCGTGTCTTCTTCATTTTATGTAAAATTATCATCGCAAGTTGAGACTTTAAATTGTTTTTTTTTTGTTTTTTTTGTTGCGAATCCACCGGTGTTGTTGTACGAAAGCAGAAGCAAGAGGCAATTTCTTCTCACCTTGCGACTGAAATCGGCGTAATAGTTGTACGTTTTGAGATAAGTGCCGAGGGAGAGTACGTTGCAACGCTCGCAGCTGTGCTTGCACGTGCGTTCCATGAGCCTGAGCACGTGGAGAAAGTCCTCGGCGACGTAGTGATCCTCCTCGAGGAAGAGGACCATGCCCGTGTGATTTCGAGTCACCGTAAGCTGATCGAACACTCGATTCGCCTTCCACCACCAGTGGTGCTTCGTTTGGGTGAATTTGGCTTCTCTGTAGTGACCGTAGAGGTCCGGATGCAGGGCATTCGTGCACTTGAGATTCAGGGCTCTGCGAATAATAATTGCAATTATTTCGTCAAATTAAATCAATTAAATAAAACAATTAAATACAAAAATGAAATTTAAAGACAATTAGAAATCAAAAATATAAATAAAAAATGTAATTCAAATTAAACCAGAAATAAAAAATTAATTCAAATTAAACTAGAAATCAAAAATTGAAATAAAATATGTAATTTGAATTAAACTAAAAATAAAAAATTTAAATAAAAAATTCAATTTAAATTAAATCAGTAAATGACAATTTTTATAAAAAAATTCAATTTAAATTAAATCAGTAAATGAACATTTTAATAAAAAAATTATTTTTAATTAAATTGGAAACTGAAATAAAAATGTAACTTAAATTTAATATTAAAATTGAATAAACAAATGAAGAAAAACTCACTGCTGCCTGTCTATGTTTCGCGGACAGTCGTTCGGGTCCTCGCCGGGAAAGCTGTGCGGATGAGTCTGTATGCTGTGAGGATAGAATATCTGCATGACCCGACAGAAGTCGACGCTCTGTACGAGGTAATTGATGTCGGGGTGCCAGACATCGTGGCTAAACACGAGGAGGGCCTGCTCGATGCCCCGCGCCTGAGCGAGCGAGACTATGAGGTGCCTCAGATAAGTCAGTCGCGAGTGAACCTGCACCACGATCACCGGCGCGTCCGCCGACAGAGGACCGAACGCCTCCTCGTTGTACACCTTCTGCTCGGCGTTTATCCGATTGATGTTCCTGCGGATGTCGATTATCTCGAGGTCCGACAGCGGGCTGGCCGTTCCGTTCGCGGCAATCGAGGCATTTCTTCGCTCCTTCAGAAACCTGCGTCAAACAGAATAATCAATTATTGTTCCACCAATTTTTTACGTCTTCATTTAATTAGTCTTCTCACTTGACACGTGCAGAATTTTTCTTTTAAACGTTGTCATTTTATTTCATGCTTTCGGAATTGGTTTTAGGAATCTTTATTTTTTCTAACATTTTATTAAGCACTTTTTTACTAACATTTTATTATGAACTTTTTTACTAAAATTTTATTAAGGACTTTTTGTTATTAACATTGGGGTTAACAATCCTCCGTGTGTAAACTGGGTCTTTTAAGGCACAGTCGAAATTTCGAACTGAAATTTCCCTCCAACGAATGAAGTGCGGGCTTCGACTCCCCCCTCTAAAAAATCTATTTAGTAGTGGGGATAAAAAAATCCAGTGGCACCCGGATCAATTCGCGACCGTTCCCTCAAAGGGTCAGTGTGCAGACGGCGTCGGTGTTTTGATAGATAAATGGATGCAGTTTTTTTACTTTTTGAGTAGTTTTTCGGTCTTTTTATGACTAAAGTACATGTTTCTTGTAATTTTATGCTTTTTCTGACCATTTTCATTTTATTTTCTTTTATGTTGAAAACAAGATATTTACATTTTTGGCTTATTCTTCCGCCATGTTCCAATATTTTTATTGAAAATAAATTTGTATTACATTATTCTAACGTCTGACACTGATTTTGCGCCGGATAATTACAGTTGAGTGTAATTATAACATGCCTGACTTCGTAAAATATACCCCACATTCAGGTACTGAAATAATTCAACTTTTCAAAGCCCACCCTAATGACCTTATATTGTTTTGAAAGCTCATAGTCTAAACTACAAAACCATATAACAGTTTTTTTTACATTTGTTTATTGCGAAGTTATGATTTTTTTTAATCCCGTTTTTTTTCCATTTGTGACTACAATCCAATTTTTATTAACAGTAGTTATAAACTTTTGACTTCGGGAAGTTCTGAGCGGTTTAGTAAAGACTTCGAGAAGAATCCCTGAATCTTTTTCAATTTTTTTGAAAGCTTAAAACATTTTGAAAACTTGACTGTTCCCTGAAAGACCCAGTGTACAGACCGTGTATAAAAAAATATAGTTCACACACCGAGGGTTAAGGACTTTTTTTTTACTAAGATTTTATTAAGGACCTTTTTAGCAAATAGAAAAAAAAACTTTTCTCAAAAACCAGCGAATGTGCTCCAAGATTTTAGGAACTTGACTACAAAGTTAGATGATAATTTTTTTAAAAACACTATTTGCTCCAATTGCTTAAAATGATTCTTGACAAACGAAAAATAACTGATAACCAATAACTAATAATTATTGTAAGAGTTACTTGAAGCGATTGAAGCCAACAGTATTTTAACAATAGTAACAACGATTTCCCTTTTGTTGCGATGGATGGAACAAAAAAGCTTACCTGTGAAGCTCCTGAGGGACGAGAGCAAAGAGAGTTTCATTTGCGGACGATTGACTGGGGAGGTTCCTTCCGGTCAAGCTGATAACGTGTAGTTGAAGCCACAGGAAGGTCGCGAGAAAAACGAGGGCGAGGGTCCGCAGTACCGTTCCGCGACCCGATCTCACCCCCGCGACGACGGTGACACCTGTAAAACCACGTAAATACGTACAGCCTTCTCCGTTCCCTCCGAGCCTGCGCTTTTAAATCGCCTTAAGTGTCTAGCTAGAACTCTGTGCGAAACGTGATACATAATCTACATTACCTAACGTATGTATGTACAAATTGCTCGCTAAATTCTAACAAGCTGACGCTCGCCGTGTTGTCTCGCGAAAATAGTGAAAAACTCGTCGCATGGATGAAAATAATTGGTTCGCTTAATTAGCGAGCGTGACGCGCTTTGCTTCGTCGACTTTTCGGCTATCAATATTCGGCTATCAGATTGAAAACACAACAAATAAATCGAAAAATACAAAAAATAAATTGAAAAATACAAAAAATAAATTGAAAAATACAAAAAATAAATTGAAAAATGCAAAAATAAATTGAAAAATACAAAAAATAAATTGAAAAATACAAACAATTAATTGAAAAATACAAAAAATAAATATATTGGAAACGCAATTTTTTCACGTAACGTTGAATTGTTACGTTCGACAGTTTCTCACAAATTCGATTTTTCTGCCTTTCGTTGAAAATAAAAAATGTAATTTCCTGCAAGACCCGCGTAAATTCCGTGGAAATAAATCTTTGAATTTCGAGTATATACTTCGGACCTCGCCCTACATGTTTCACCGTGAGAGGCGCAAAAGGGATAAATTGTTGGCGATACCGGCGACGTATCGGAAGTCGTCGCGACCCTGCAGAGCCCGTCGCGAACACGTCGACTGTGTCTATATTTTACGTGTCCCACGCACCGGGAGTGCCGAGCTGTAAAGTTTTATGTGCTAATTTTATTACACGTTGATGCCCGAGCCATTCGTTGCATGGATATTTCGCGCGAAGGAGATCAGAGCGCGCGCGAGAGAGGAACCGGGTTAACGACACGAGGGACGTCGGCAAAAGTCGGAGAAAAAGTATTTCGAGTGACCCCGCGGGCGCCTAGACGCGGGCGTCGCGCGCGTTCCGCGTTATTTCGTCGGCGTTGTCGTTGATACGACTCCCGGAGCACATTGGGCGGTGCATAACCCTCGCTAAGAGCGCAACTTACATAAGCGATGGGTCTATAAAACGGCCAGATGAGAGACGAGAGGCCGAAGGAAGGAGAGCAAAAGCTGCGCGGAAATTTGTGTATGCAAAAATACACGTAAAATCTCGTGAACTTTTTTATCTTATGAAATTAACTAGATGAGAGATATTAGCATGTTTCTCATCTGCTTCGTTGTGTTTATTATTCGTTGCATATTTTTATATTACACTAATTATATGGTCTTCATGTGTATGCAGATTTTTGAGGGTCTATTATGGGGTATATGGAGCAGTCTCTGTCGATTCAGTCACTTTTTTACCCTCGTCGATCTGCACCATAATTGGATACATCAAAATACGTAAAAAGGACTTTTTCGTTACGATTAAAATCACTTTTTCAGTACTACCACAAAGTACTTTTTCAGTACGACTAAAAAGCACTTTTTCAGTACGAATACAAAGCACTTTTTCAGTACGAATAAAAAGCACTTTTTCAGTACGATTAAAAATCACTTTTTCAGTACCACAAAAAGAACTTTTTCAGTAACTTTAAGTTTCAGAAATACTTTCGCTTGAAAAAAAGCGGCATTTTATAAAACGTTGGATAAAAAAAAACTGAAAAAATTCGCATGCTGTCCTTTTTGAGTGGTACTTCGATATTTCCTATTACGGGGCGGATCGGAGAGGGTCGAAAAAAGGCGGCCGTATCGACAGAGAATGCTTCATACAGCATAAATGGACCGAATATTTTATGCAACGAAATCTTGCGAATTTCACATGAACGTTTTTTATTTTTTTAAAGAAAGACGAATCGCAAGACCGATGCCTCGATACACACAGCGCAGTGTCGCGTGTATCACGTGTCCGTCCTCGCCTGGATACCGGCCGAAGTTACAAAGTTATTTTGAGTATGGTGACGAGCAGGAAGGAGAGAAAGCTCAGCGGGAAGAATAAGAGGGAAAAATATCGGGAGAGTCGAGACGAGAGCCGAGGAAACCCAAGTCGGACGTGCCGACTTTACGTGCTTTCGCGCTCGTCTCTCTCGCTGCAAATGCGCGGGGCGCATCCGTGCTCGGATATTTGCAGAAGCCGACGAAATTCGCGCCTCTTCCTAGTCGGCTATACGTGCACCGAGCGCCTCGCGGGCAACGGAAATGAGATGGAGTTTCCTGCGCACGCGAGAAAAGAACGACGAGCTCCTGCGAAGATATACGAAGGCGAATGGATTGAGGTGGAGAAACACGCGAAAAAAAAAATAATAACCGAGTGTTACAGCAAAACATAAAGTATTCTTCGCGTCTGACGCTGCACCGGTTGGGAATACGAATTTACGGCAGATGCAGCGCTCTCCAAGCTCCGACTATGAATATTCATTGACGATGTACAATATTTATTTTTATTTTTAGTTATTTTTATTTTTATTTATTATTTATTATTACTACTTTTCAAAATGTTTGTATTTATCTTAATGTTCATAGGGACTGAATACTGGAAAAATGATCATTTGTCATTTGATCTCGCAAAAGAAATTCAGCAAATTTTTCCTCGGTCACCGCGACTTTTGAATGAAGTCGGTGGTCAAGAAACGCGAGGCTCAGTGGTCGAATACGCGACGCGGAGTCAGCAGCATTCCCGACATATTTCACAAAATTGGAGTCGGAGAAAAACGCGTTAGACATTTTTACCTCGTGGCGATTCTCAATCTCGATTCAGTAGCGCTCAGTCGGTAATTAATTAGTTTTACAGTGATTTGATGTTTAAACTACAAAATATGAATTATGAAATCGAAGCAGATAAACATGAAAAATCAACAACAAGAAAATCCAGGCATTTATTTATCAGTCGTTGCCCCAGTTTCGAATATGCATGACACACGTAGCGCTCAAAGCTTCGTTAGTGAATATTTAAGAACGATGCAAAAAATGTGTAATTTTTTTATTAACGTTTTTTTTTTCTTGCAGTGCCCGTAAATCGTAAGTACGAGAAGTAATTGCGACTTCGATGCGTCCCTTCCAATTAGTAGTAAGCTTCACGAGTAATTTTGAGGCACTTGAATCGGCCCGGCGTAGCGAGTAATTAATCACAGACGTCGTTTAACGAATGCATCATTAAATAAATCTAATTAATTAGGCATGAAATTATGGTTTTTAATTTTTTTTTTTTTAATAAAACATGTTTGATGCTTTTGCATAATTTCTGGTACGCGTATAGATTTTCATTATATGACAGACGCATCACGTTTCCGAAATGTATGGACATTTTTTATCATGCCACTAAGCGCAGATAATTTTTATTTTAGGGCGTAGCCGCATGACGAATTGGCAATTCCGTCGATAAGCAATCGAAGCTTGACCCGAGCGTCTCGACGGACGAGACGGATCAAATGTCTCGGAATTACCCTTATAAATAATACAAGCGGGAGCCTCGACCCCGGCTGCGGCGGGATGCAGCAGCATGCGAATGAATAACCGAATTGCATGTCGCACAACGCAATTCGGCCTAACAAGGCAAATTCTTCGAAACTCTTATGTCGAAATATGGAAATATATTTTACATATGTGCGGGCTTTGCTATTGTCTTATCTAGTGGAAACTAAACGCGGCCATGTGGTCGCGGATTATGTGACAAACCGCAACGAGCGATGAGAATTTTTTTAAGGCTCCATATATATAGGGGGAAAAAAATCCCATTACTAACAAATTCTGTGGTGAACAATAATTTGCTTCCGGCTGTGAATTCCCAACGTCAACAAAAGCTACGATTTTACAAAGTCGAAGTTACGTGTTGCCAGTGTCTCGGTCGGTGTGTCACATCTTTTTTTTTCAGGTCATGTGAAATGCCGATGGGATTGCTCCACGGGTAACCAATTTAGAATCTCATTTTCTCCGAGATTGTCGCTATTTCTGGAAAATTTGATTCCTCCACGAGCCCCGGCCGAATTCAGTTCGACCCACGTAACAAGCTTCGACGTTATTTCACATCACCGCTGATACCATTACGCAGAATGCATTGTCAGGAATAAATAACAATTATAAAGTACCATATCGCCGCTACTAACCTGGATTTAAAAATAAAATTGACTTGCAGTGAAAATCGAACGTTCGTAAAAGTGATGAAAATCGTGTGGTGGTGTGTCTGACTATTTTTTTGTTTCGAATGCTCGGAGCCTTTTTGTGCTTTTCTGGTGGCTCCGATCAGGTGTTAAAATCGTCAAGCGTGTCCTCTCGATTAATATTAGAAAAACTACTGCGAGAGAAAAGGCGTAAAAAAGCTACTGGCGCTAATTGCAATGAGCGAAGAAGATAGAATGCCGTATTTTTACGGTCGTCGAGTGGCGTTTTTACCTCGCGAGCAGCCTGATTTTTTTCTCGTATACACGGAAGGAACCGAGTACGCCTTAACAAGTCCACGTTCCAAGTCCGACGCGCTCAGTTTTCCTAAAAAAAGAACGTTGAGCAAAGGTCGAGCCGGGGCTTCGACCGCGAAGATACGACTTGCGATTCGTTCTATGAGTGAATAAATTCGTGTGCGTCGTTCTTTTCGACGATCAACATTCGGGAACGTTTATATAAATAAAAATTAAAAAAATTTAAATCCAATCGTCAACACCGCTATATTTTTTACAGTCGTCAGATTGCACAGGGCGATTTTTTCATGGCTGCATATTCCTCAATTTTCCGACGATCAAAAAAGTAATTAAACCGCCGATGCGACGTGTCGCGGTCGAAATAAAATTTTCCTTCCACGCATGAAACGATTTGTGATTCTTACTCACCTCTCATAGTGGCATCCCTAAGCGGCGATCCTGAAACAAAATTCACACACATTTTTAAAACATCCGAATATCAACCTATAGATAATTTCGCGAATTCTTTAAAAAAAATGTAGATAATCGGTTCTTCGATAACAATTTTTTTCACGGTTTTCCCTCATCATAAAATACGATGACAACGAGCGATTTTGATACACGAGGTGAAAGTTCAAAAGTTGCAGAAACTCTACGAAAGTTCCGTTAAAAAAATATGCCAATGAAAAGAAAGAGACCGACTATATTCTGACTGTCGTGTAGTCCCACATCAGTGACTTTTGACCGACTCAATAAAATATTTACGAAATATCTAACAATAACCACATCGATAACGCAGTGACTGATATTTCTGCATCTTTTCGCTCAGCAACAGCGACGGGCAAAACTTGGCGGGCGACTATCTTGAATGCTTTCGGTGGTATTCCCGATCGTTAAATCGTGCAACTGTGTCCTCGGTGTGTCATCGATTTTATCAATTTTTTCCAGGCACTATAGATGAGTTGGGGGACAAAATGACATTTTAGGAAACGACGGACAAACCCAGAAAAATAATCAGGGAGTGATGACAAATATTTTTCTGTATCAATGAACTTTTTCTTACCACAGCAAAATTTTAACCACCACAGGAAATGTTTAACTGCCATGGCAAGACTTTTGTCATCACTTCGTAAATATATATATTTTTTTTCTGTGGGACGATAATAGCGGAGTACAAATGGAGCCATTTAGGGGTGATTAAAACGTTAAACGAGCGAGGAATTTCGCCCGATTCGGAAACCCGTCGACACATGGGGATTCACCACGCGTGACGGCTGCCGCTCGGATTTCATTCCCGAAGTTGGGATCCGTCTGCGTGTGTCGTGCAGTCGGCCGCGAAACGCTAGATCCCCTCTTGAATAACGACTTGATCCGGTGCCAGCAAGAATCGCTCTCGTATTACAGATATTCACGGCTATGGAATTCAACACCCCGCGGCTGTCACGCCGCGCACGTGTGATCGACTCGCGCTGTGATCTCGTTTGTTGTCACTTTCGACCGCGTTTAATAATACCGCCCGAGATGATTGAGTAGGAAATTCTCGTGGCTCGCCTCGCTGTTTCTATGATGGTCCGTCAACTGTGGATAACGCCGTTTCTATTCCCGCGCCGATTGATAAGGCTTATCAGTTTCGAACAGTTCCAGCGCTGCTAATTCCTGCAGGGATTAACAGCCTCAGAACTTGGTCGCCGTTCGGCCGATCGTTTTAATCAAATAAATGGGGCCATTCGGCCCTTCGATGAGGGGGGGGGGGGGGGGGGGAACCAAAATATACATGCAATTCTTGCCGGTACTCGCAATACTTTTTCTCATATATATAGTTTTTATTTATTTGCGTCAAATTTATTTATTTATTTATTCTTTTATTATTATTATTATTATTATTATTATTATTATTATTATTATTATTATTATTATTATTATATTTATTTGTGTTTATTTTTGTATTTCTTATTGATAAGGCTTATCAGCTTTGAATAGTTTCAGTGCTGCTAATTCCTGCAGGCGTTATTTGAACTTGGTACCATAACAAAATAAACGGGGCCAATCCATGAGGGTAATAAATCCAAATACTATATACCGAATTCTTGCCGTTTCTTGCAACACTTTTTCGTACGTTTCTCACTTTCATAATATCCACGACATAAACTGTATTCATGAACGGTATAAATACCGGTCGTCCCCATTATCGATATAAGTTATAAGAGATTCGACTGTACTTCGTCCTCTAACCCCAAACCCTTGAGGCACGTATTAAAACGCCAAAGTGAGGCTACAATCAGAGCGTCTGAAGTGCGTAAAAAAATATCGAAAAAAATGTAAAAAAAATGTCGACTTACCCTGAGAGAAAATAATGCACCGGATGATCCTCCATTCTCATCCAATCTGAAAGCAGAAACGAGGTGGAGTTACAGCCGTGTGTCGCAAAAAAGTGCATCGACGATAAGATCAGTGAGGGAAAAATACGATAACACGAAGGGGGTTTCGCGGAATGGATTGATAGCTATTTTCAAGAGTTTCTTCGCCGCGTGATTGTTGGAGAGGTCGATAAATCCGGGGCGAAAATAATTCCACACCGAGACGACCGAGCGACAAGAAGCGGGGAACAACGCGAGCATCGGGGAGCGAAGTTCAGCGGCGAGTAACGATCGCGGTTGGCTGTGTAACGGCGAGGAAGCCGCCGCGAATCCAGCAGCCAAATAAGCCTTGCAAGGCTCTCGCGTCTCGTATCGCCGGAATGGCCACCGTTATATGTGTTAATTAGCCGACGATCCTTGGGCAAATAATTAATTAGCTTCCTTTCAGACGTGCGAATTAACGCGAGATTCCGAGTGACCGAGCGCTCTTGTTAATCACACGGAGCCTCTTGTTAATGAACACCGTCTGCATCATCCAACGAAATTGATGTCGAGCCATCGTTTTATTGACTTTGCTGCCGTGAAAGTGAATAAAAGACACACATTTTTTGTGCCACCAAATCACGAGGCTGAGCGTTAAAACATGAAAAATGTTACCGAAGGTAGCGTAGTTAGAAGGTAATGTAGTTTTTTTTTAGAATCGAATCTGGCGATTATACTCCAATTTTTTTGTAGCCCAGTGATTTTATTTCCGTTTCCCTTTTTCATGGTGTTATGATAAAATCGCAAAAACCCAGCAACTGAATGTGATAAATTCCTGAATTTATTTCATTTTTCAATGAAATTATTTCTGGATAAAATTAATTCGTAAACAATTAAATGGAGAATAATTGGAAGCGTAAATCGTAACAGAATTTGTGAATCTGCAGCGATGGCTCGCAATTTAATTTCGCTTACAGGAGCGGCGACGCTTGTAACAAAATTTTGCCGATGCCGAGAGCTATAATCAGGCGAAACTTGCGGTCCCATCGGTCCACAGTAACACAATTATCCGGCAGGAAACAAGGGTTCGCCGGTACGACAAATCGATACAATTTTATCGCGGCAACAATTTCCATCCCCGGAAACAACACTATTAGCTACGCCCGTGCGGCCATTGTTATTATCTGCATGCAAACACGTATTCGGTGTGCTGCAGTAATGAACGATGGAACTGCTGATTGCAGCGAAACGCGAGATCCGGTGTACGCGTTATGTAGGTTCGCAAGGCAATGCGGAAAAATTACCACGGGTGATAATAGGGTTTGCGCAGCGGGGATGGTTCTTCATAGACATTAATTTATTACCGAATTAATCATCTGTTTAATTCGGAGAAAACCGCACGTTTTTCGCGAAAATAAAATTTTCGATTTCGTACAGTTCGAAGACCCTATCCGATGGGAAATTACGCGCTAATTCCGAAAAACACCGTTGTTTGCCCGAAAAATGGAAAATTCGACGAAAAAAGCGCGAAAAATAATTTTTCTCTTTTTTCGGAATTTCGTCACTTCACTAAAGTTCGGTTTACTTTTTTTTTTGGACTGACCGAACCTGGATTTTCTTCTTGCGTTCGAAGGAAAACTCTATGACGAAGAGAATGCCGCAAGGCGGAACGCGATATCTTGATATCTGAATTTTTTTTGCAAAAATTTGCGATTTTTGAGGGTCTGACTTTAAAATTCTGTAAAAAATTGAGAAACTAAGATATCGAGTTTCTCCTTATGGCATTCTCTTCGTTATAGAGTTTTCTCTCGAACGCAGAAAGAAAATCGAGGTTCGGTCGATCAAAAAAAAAAGGTAACTCCAATTTTAGTGAAGTGACGAAATTGAAAAAAAAAACAAAAAAATTGAAATAGTACATTACGGTACAAGGGAGGAAAGTTGCACTCCTTCCATGTAGCGTACTATACTTTTCTCCCGATTTCGCTAAAAAATAACCACATTTCGTGTGTGCAGCGAGGACGGAAAATAAGCTAATTTTTTACAAATGACGACACGCATGCGTAGTACGGTTTCGATTACTCCCGCACGCGCCGCAGGGATCAACTGATTACCTCCCTAGGGAGGTAAAGAAAGCGGACTGCGTATGCGTAAGTCACTTGTAAAAAATGAGCGATTTTCCGCCTGCGTTGCGGACACGAAATGGGGTTATTTTAGCGGAGTCGAGAGAAATAGTACATTACTATACGTGGGCGAAAAAACTTTTTCTGCCGGAAAGGTTTTCTGCCGAGTATTGTACGAAATCTTACTTTACAAGATGTGAAATGAACGTATTATGCACGCGAAGCGTGCATAATATGTCCATTACGACACGGAGTGAAGTAAAATAATTTTTCGCATTTTTCTTATCGAATTTTTTATTTCTCGGTCAATCAACGATACTTTTCGGAATTAGCAGGAAATTTCCCATCGGATAGGGTCATCAAACTTTACGAAATCGAAAATTCTTTTTTTGCGAAAAACCCAAGGCAACTTTCGGCTTTAAAGTTCTGTAAAAAAATGCAGAAATCAAGATATCGCGTTCCGCCTTGCGACATTCTCTTCTTTACAGAGTTTTCTCTCAAACGAAAGAAGAAAATCCAGGTTCCATGGATAAAAAAGTAACCTCGATTTTAGTGAAGTGACAACTGGGTGGAAGAAGAGATTGCATTTTTTCAAAATCACTATTCCCAAGCCCGAATCGCGCGAGTTCGCAGATCCGCAATTTTTTACGGCAAACCGAGTGAAGCAGGTGCAGCAGGGGGTGAGAAACGTGTGAGCTCCGGTGTGACGAGACGATAGACGTGCCGGCGCACCACATCCGCTCCAATTTCGCGGCAATTTTCTCGCAAACGAGGTAAGCGGTCGTCCTTCGAGTATTCCTCGGCGGCTGCAATCTTTCTTAGTTATATACTTGCGCGAATCCCACATATACATATTTACTATAGGGAGGCCACGACCCGCCGCACTTTTCACTCGCAAACCCACCGCTCAGGTCGTCGTGTGTTTCCTGCTCATCTGGGGATTCTGAGTCACTCTCCCTCTACTTTTTTTCTCCCTTTCTAACTGAAGACACAAAATCCTATATTTTTATAGGGAATTTTTATACGTTTCGAGTTGCCACCCTCGATACGTTCAATCGATTCCGTAGAGTCAAGTCAGAGATTAATTGCGACTAATATATAAAACCCCACGGAAAAAAAGTATATTCGAAAAGATATTGAAAAGTATATATTTTTTACACCATGTATACTTGCGCGAAAAATGGTATGTTTGGGATATAACTTTCAGTGTACACGTATATTCGCTGGATGTACGTTCGCGCGAAATATGTGATATTGCCGAATATATAAAAAGTATACAAAAAAATATGTGATTATTATACTACGTACATTATTTATATATTTTTCGATATATCGAAAAATACACTTTTCTTGCATACTTTTTTTCCATGGGGGAAGTCTCTATATCTGTGCCTGCAATGGCAAAAATGCGCTCTCGTTACGAGTCTCGATTACGAGGCAGTTCCAGTGAAAGGGCGGTGCGTTTCGGGTAAGGGATATAGGGAATAATGATAATCATGAGTTCTCGGTGATCAGGTATATCAATCAGTCGACCCCGGGACGGCGGCAAGGTGCCTCGATCTATTGTCGCGCTCCCGTGTTCCGAATTTTTCACTCGGGCCTCACGACTTCTCGGGGAGAAATCGCCGTGTTCATCGCGCCTAAAAATTGGCTGGCGTTCCCAGTTTTGTGGATTATGGAGCGAGGGTGGAAGACCGAAGGTGACGCATCGTTTTTTCTAAATTACTTTTTTTTTATCCGAAACTGCAAAGCGATCTGCATTGACTAAAAACTTTGATCGTGAAAAAAAATTAACAAATAACCAAATAATTTTTATTTAAAAAATTGTTCGTGAAAATGTGCCGAAAATATCCTTCGAATGTCACTTTTTCGAAACCCACGATTCGAAACACCCGACAAAAAGCTGCAGCCCAGGCCTCTGGCAGTCACTACGAGATATATATATTTCCATATCCATATCAACTTTTCACTTCCGTGTGTTCGAGTGCATCGTGCACTCGATAAGTCCGAGCGTATAAACGAGAGAGCGAAAAAAAAAGAAAAAAAAGTGATGCAGCTATGGGAGGGATGGAGAATAAAACGAATCTGGAGAGGCGGCGCAGGGTGTGATAAGAGAATTTTCAACCCGGAGGCCAGATGCCCGCAGCACGACCACCGCCATCAACACAGCCCAGCAGCAGGCGAGTTCGTCCCACTGCGGCTCGTTCTTTTTCTCCGGTTCTGCTCGTATCACGAATTTCCGACATAAGCATATCGGGCCACAGCACTCGTTGCCATACGCTCGTTTGCACTTGTGTATGTAAAGGGACGGCCGCGTACACTATACACGTGTATGATTTCTACAAATCATACGGTGGTATCCAAGCCACACTGGTTTGTGGGACGATCGCTGCGTGACGCTTCGCTCGTGCTGTATGTCACATATGTGTCACATATCACATATACGTAGCGCCTCACTTCGCACACCACACATTTAAATGTGTCGCAGCTCGCGAACATCCACCAAGCCGCCCCCTCCCGACACACCGTGTAATGTGTGGATGTCTGCATGTGTGGTGTAACATGCGTCGCGGATATTGCGCGTTCGCGTTCAATACCCGACATTGTTCTCGCGGTGGGTGTGAAGCTGCTCGCTGTCATAATGAAATTTCGATTTAGCGGAGGCAAAGGGGGTCACAGGGAGATGAAGTGTAATACAACGTTTTACGAAATGTTTGTCAGCCTGTCGACAATGTTTGTAATAAAAATATATTTTTGTTAATTTAAGAAATATCTCAGTTATATCTCATTCAAATATATTTTTAAAAAACTTAAAAAAATATATACAGTTGAATATATAGAATATATATAGCGGATATAGAAATGTTGCCCGGTATATATAATTGTATATAACTTATATATCTTGAATATACTTTGTTTCTATAGGGGATCACAGCACAGTCGGAAGATCAAATTATTTTACAATAATAAGAAAAAAATTATAAGAATAATGAAATAATAATAAAATAAAATAAAATAAGAGCGAATTAATTTTGTTGCCTCAAAAACGCAAAGACTTGGACCGCGAAATTTTGGAGTCGACGACGCAAAGTGGTTTCCCGACGTCTCCATGCTTAATACCGAAAATTGTCCTTCCTCATAATCGCAGAATGTTGTCCCCCTTACGACCCGCATATCCCACTCGAACCCCCGCGCAGCCGCTTAACATTCTTCGTGTGACAAGCGCGTCGACTGGCGTACGCTAATTCAGCAGCCCGCGCTTTCCTTTGTAATTACAAGTGCGCACGACAGATCCTAATTAAAGTTAAGTTCATTACACGCCATGGCGAGGCGAACCCCTCCCCCCCCCCCTATACCGACCGATCCCCAAGTGTCTGGAAATGTTTCATCCGCACTCCTCTCGCCCACTTAATTACAGCGAAAATGTTTCTCCCGAGTCGCCCCTCGCGATGCCATCGGGAAATATAAAATTATCTCGGATATTAAGTTTTAGCTCCTCGATCCCCCCGCGCAGCCTCGAACGAGACTCGAACGAGACTCGAGTAACTCGCCGAGCGGACTGCAATTAAATACTCGGGCACTTTGGAATCGCTCGGTGAATTCAAAAACAATATTGCAAATCTCCGAGGACCTTTGGGTACGACAAAAAAAAAAAAGATGGAAAAGTCATTTATACTTGCGGTGAACGACAAAACTCCGATTAGTGTTGCCTCGTGGACGAGAGACAAGTTAAAACCGCTTTGCTTTATTAAGACATCGCGGAAAGTTTTTATTGGCCTCCGTTAGGACGAGAACTTTTCGCGACGTCTCGCAGACTCTTTAGTCTTTGAGAAGCGACCCGCGTTATCGCGGGATTTGCGGTAAGAAGCTGCTTGCAACCCTCTTTCTCCTCCGCTCTGTATAAAATATAGCGGGAAACTAAATCGCGAGCTGCTTGACATTTACGACGGAAATCGCGAAGCTAATTTTCTTTTCGCACGATTTAAGTCGTTGTTGCTATTTAATTGTAACTTTTTTTAATAAAATGGTAAAAATTGATTTTTTATGATTTCCAATCAAAATTCTGTTCGATGCTGTTGTAATTTCTTTTCTTTCGTTTTAGAAATTATATTTTATTCAAATATCAAGACATTTACGACGGAAATCGCGAAGCTAATTTTCTTTTTGTTCAATTTAAGTAATCGTTGCTGTTTAATTGTAACTTTATTAAATAAAATGGTAAAAATTGATTTTTTTATGATTTCCAATCAAAATTCTGTTCGATGCTATTGTAATTTTTTTTTGCGGTTTAGAAATTATATTTTATTCCAACGAAGAGAAAAAAAGACTCGAAAAAAATGTCTCTCTAAAAATTGTTATTATCGCAATCAAAAAAGTTTCCTTTTTGTAATAAAATCAGATGCGAAATAGTAGAACGAGACTTTTATCAAAACCCACGACGTTCGTCTCGAGAGATTCGAATCACGTTTTACGAACGACTATTAACGCGAAGTACGGAAAAACTGCTTTCATCGATTCCGGTCTATCCAACGATCGAAGTTCTCGAAAGAAATTCTTCGATTTGGAATCACCGTCGGCGCCGGATTCCGCGCAGACTGCAGCGGAATTTCCGTAATCACGGAGTAGTCGCAAGTCGACGCGCGGCCCCCTCGCTCTTTTTCCGCCCGTTCGCCGTGATTATAGGAATTACTTAAGCGCGTCGAACCTTCGGCTCGCGAATATCTTCGTTCTCGCGCGATGTACAGTAATACGCGAGTCTCAAGTCGCTTTGGCACGTCGTCAAGGAGCGAGAATACGTCGCCTCGTCCCTTATCGCTCGACTGAGCGATGCGTCGACCGGCGAAATGAATTATTTTAGTATATAAAGTGGACGTTGCAGTCATCGGCCATGTACCAATTATCGGGGGTCGCGTTATCTCACTGTGGATTTCACTGCTGTCGTAGCCAGAGCTGCCGATCACTGGTTGGTGGCCAGTCACCGAGCTATTTTAATGCGCTGGGAGCTGGAAGCATTTTTAATGCCCGCCTCGACCTGCCTCCGCGGGGTTATCATCGCACTTGTGTTACGGTCAATCGGTTTTGTAAAGAATTTAATTATCCGCCTACAGATAAGCAGAACTGCGGTGCTTCTGACAAAACGGCTTTAAATCGTCTTAAGGTCGGGCGACCATCGTGGATTTTTTTTACATTCAAATACCGCGCGTGGTGCACGAAGAGGCTAAGTATGATTTGATTTGATTTTATTTATTGTTAAACGGATTTTTCCGTAACAACTTTTTTTATGCTTTCACATTTTCGTTAGGCTTTATATCCATTAATTATTATTATTACAATAGCGGAGGTTGATCGACCCCATTCAATTTAAATACTATTTAGTAACGTCGATATTTCAGTGTGTAAAAAAATAAAAAATAAAGGATCCTCTCGGTGTTTTGTGCGCAGTCGTGCGGTAAACCGCGGCTGCATATTTACTTTATCGGCCACGCGAGACGGCGCGATTAAATTATTTTTGGCGCAGACCGATCGCGCGTAAACTGCGCAATGATGTAACGCGGTCCGGCGGTCCAGCCGCAAACGCGTCACGGCGGGACGCGCGAAATAATATTTTCTTTTTCGGTTGACCAACGGGAGTCGAAAAGCGCTGGACCGCTGCGCGTGGAACGCGACGAAAATCGGATGTGAGTTTAAGCCGAGATCGTGATTGGGTTGGACAAGAATTTAGTTGCCGTACGAAGTAAATAAATAAAAAATATAAATATATAAATAAAATAAATAAAAATAAATAAATACAAAAATCATGAGGAAATAAAAAATCAAGATTTGTAACCGTGAAAAAGTGTAGTATTTTGTATACCACTTTGTATAATTAGGATTAAAGCGACGCCTTTTTTTTGCAATAGGTGTTTTTTTTGCAATAGGTAAATTTATCCATTGGTGGTTATAAATTGCTCATAGATTGTTTTATCGGTCGAGGAAGTTTATTGCCTGCACTCATCGATACGGGGAAGATTAGCCGCCTCGCCTTTTCCTCCAACTTATGCCGTCACTCTGCATATACATGCACATGTTATCTGCGCTGATAATTGAACAAATATCCGCCCTGCCGGCTGGGCCCTGTCTATTGGAGAGTCTCGGGGGGCCCGTAAGGCGGCCAAAAGATGCCCAGAGATTAGCGATACAAAAAAATACATGAAAAGTTGCGATTCCATAATTCAAAGATTGCACAATTTTATTATCGAAACTCTCTTTACTTCAGGAAAATAAATAGTAACAAAAAACTCAAGACTCGATGCAGGAAACGAGAGTTTACGAAAACGACCCGAAAAGTCGAGTTTTACGCATGGTACAAAAAATATAAATATAAAAAATATAAAAAATAATTTGTAACCAAATGTATCAATAATTATTCTGTTTTCCCAAGACTGGCTGGAATGGATTTTCCTTGAGCCGAAGACCAGAGAGGTCGCAGAGTTTTCTTCGGACGCGCAGTTTTTCCGCGTCACAAAACATATTAGTTCAATCGGATGAATTTACGACTACATAATCCCCAGTCGCTGTTAGTCACTCGGAATGAGGAAGTGGAGTTATACAATCTTTTATCAACAATATTTCCCAATCACGATCGAACTTGTATCTTGGCTTTTTCTGTTGGCCATTTTGTCAAAGTTATTGCACGACTATACCCGCATAAACAGGGCTCTATACTATTTTTACTCGACTGATATACTACGGGTAATTTATGCGGGACTCCGCTCTGCACTTATTGCCACAGAAAAATGCTATTTATTTGCATTCTCGCGCATACAATTAGCACACAAAAATGGCTTGTGGAAAATTCAATTTGCATAGCTCCGCTTGTTTGGATAGCTCCACTCACGCATACCGAGTGGGCGCAGTTCCTTTTAAGTGTTTTTTTATTCCGACATCGCGCAAAAATTCACACGTCGGAAAAAGTTTTCCACACTAGTGTCGTCAAATATTTATTTATTTACTTATTTATTTATTTATTTATTTATTTATTTGTTTGTTTGTTTGTTTGTTTGTTTATTTATTTATTTACAATTTAATAATTATTGTTTATTTATTTATTATTTTCACATGTACCTCAACGTATTAGCGATTTCAGTGACAATGGAAAACGATTAATAATTTTTCCTTACCATTGAAACAATCGTATTTCCAAAAAAAAAAAGTGTATTCGAATTTCTTTTTATATTTTTAAATATATAAAAACGAAAAAAGTGAAACCCAAAAAACGATTTTTTTTCTCTTAACACGGATCATAAACGTCGATTGAACAGCGAGTTTCATGAAGCTGGCGGCGAAATACTTTGCTACCGTAACTGTGGACTCGCGGTGAACGTGGCGAGAGAGACGGAAAGGTAATTCAATAATTCACTCTGGCGTTCCAACACAGCACACATTTTGCCAGGTGCGCTCGGCGCGCGAGGTTTCGCTGCCCGTCGGCTCTGCGCTCGAAAATACAAAAATAATTATTCGCGAGCATCGCGGTGTCCGGTTACCGCGAGGACGTTACCGTTGACGCGACATGTTTAAACGTCTGTTTATAAACGCGAGTTGAATTGCTCGACCGCACGATGAATTCCTCTTCTCGGAAATCAAGATGTAAAGTACAGTTCGGTAAACGACATACGGTGCATTTGTAAATCATTGTACGAAGTATCGATAACGCGTGGACTGAAGCAAAAAAATGTGCATTTTGCGCAGCGATAAATTGCGACGTCGTGACACTGGCAATATATATTTAGGTCGCTGTTTAAACTACATGCTAATTTTCAGAAATTACAAAAAAATGGCTGGGATATTTTTTTAACGGCTACTCGAATTTCATGAAATCCTTCGAATTAAAAGTAGAGAAAAGATAAAAATCTTCTTGGATATTTTTTAATGGCTGCTTGAATCTCATGAAATCATTCGAATTAAAAATAGAGCATTTTTTTTATCGTCTTCGATATTTTTTAATGCCTGACCGAATGTCAGAAATCCTTCGAATTAAAAGTAAAACCGAATGAACGACAAACAGTAGAGTCAGTAGGCGATATAGTCATCACATCTCAATGCCATCTTTTTTCCTGCCTGGCGCGCGCAAATAAACACGACTCGTTCATTCGATGATTGAAATCGTTTGTTAGCTCTGGACGTCGAAGGTTAAGGCCGGCGTTACGCGTCACTAGGCTTGAAAAAGGTCGTCGGATTAGCGAGGAAGTGAAACGCTCACCTTCGCCAAGTTCCCGCGGCCGGCCGGCCGGCGACAGCGCCGTTGCGGCTTATTGCGAGGCGGTCGAGCCGCGCGACCTGGGTACTTAATGCCCGTTTCTCGATCATACAAACCCGAGAGAATGCATAATCACGCTTTTTTTTCATTCCACAAGAATCTCCCGCTGACGCATGACAAACCCGCGACTCTGTTAATCGCGTTGCATAACGACGAGGAGGAAGACAAATAAACCACAATAATGCTGCTCTCTGTTTTACCACGCGGGGAAAAAAATATCATTGATTCAATCAAATTTGCTTTGCTTGCGGATTGCCAAGAACAATATTTTGAAATGAACTCAAATTTTTCTTGTATCCGATTTAACATGGAAGCGATCAAAATAAACCACAAAAATGCTGCTCCTTGTTTTGCCACACGGTAAAAAAAAAATCATTGATTTAATAAAACCTTGGCTTGTGGGTAAAAACAATGTTTTTGAATTAACTCTAATTATTGTTGTCACTATAATCCGATTGAACATTGAAGCGATAAAATATTCTTTTGCCTATTTTGGTGTTATTTCAACATCACACGAAATTGCAGGAACTAGAAGTGGCATTCAATTGATTTCATTCATTTTGAGAAGATTTCATCTAATCAATGATATTTTTTTCCATGCACCAATGGCAGGACGCAGGTGCGCGGAGCGCACACGATCTTTAATCAATGGCTGATTGAATCGTGGCTGATTGACCACGTTCTTCCGACATTAATCATCGCTCCGTGAAATGCAAATTGCGTCGCGCCGCTATGCCTATATATCCGATACGAGAAATTATACGCCGGCAATAATATAACAGTTTTATCGCTGCTGGAACGGTCGATGTTTTTGCCACGCTCTGATCGTATAATTTTGCTGAAACATGAACAAAAAAAAATAGAGAGCAAACATGCCTTTGCCCAAAGCAAAGGACAGGAATTTAAAAAAAATGAAAGTACCACAATTTTTATTAGTCAAGCCCATGCATTTTTTGCGGTAGCAATTATCGAACTCGGTTAAGGTGACTAAAAAATAAAAATAAAAATGGTCGCATAAATCACCATCGTTAGAAATGCAAACTGAGCTGGTCGATCTTGGCGTTTGATCGACAAAAAATTGTCGGCGATAATTCGACATTTTTATTGTTGTTAGAATAGTCAACTTTTTTTAACATTTGCCAATGGCAATTTCAGTCGGTAGCCTCGTAGAACGAAAATTCTCGGAACGCGACGTAAGTGTTAAGTCAGGGTGGAGCAACCATGTTCGTACATATCACGAGTGCATCGCTCGTGCCAATCATTTAAATGGTTGGGCCAACACGTGATTAGATGGCCTCGATACTTTCGCCCGGTGGCCGCAAGCTGGTTAATTAATCACGCTAAATAAACCGGACGATAATCCTGCTGTTGTTTTTTGTTTCGTTCTCCAGTCACGAATTACATTTTCCAAGCTGACACTTCGATCACAAAGTAAACAAAAACAGACATTTCGTTAAATCCACAAAAACGCAACCAAATCACGCTAAATAAACCGGATGATGAGACAGTAATAACCTCGCTGTCATTTTTTTTTCTTCCCCAATAACAAATCAAATTTTCCAAACTGACATTTCGATCACTATGTAAACAAAAACTGACATTTCGGTAAATCCACAAAACCCATTGAATACGCAATCAAATCTTACGATTTCCACTTAAATTCCTAATTCACAGTAAAATTTGTTTACCTCGTGCCAAATATCGTTCCTCCTCCTCGCTATATTTCCGTCATTTCTTCAACCCACCACAATCGTCACAATTCGCCGCCGGAATCGCAACAAAATAAAACAAAAGTTCACAATCACTCCTGCCGGTCGTATCCGCCCGATTTGATCCCGCGCGAGCAGCTCAACAAATCATTTCCATCCGTCGCTCTTTCGCCTCTTTTTGTTCCTCTCGCAGCCCTGTCACTTTTTTCCCCACCTTTTTTCCGAGCTACCGGCGAAAATATCGCGGTATAATTACAACAATATTATCGCCACTGTAACCGAGTAGAAATTCTCGCGTCACCGAGCGAAGGTCGAATACCGTAGGCAGCTGCAGCAGCAGCATCAGCAGCAGCAGAAGCGGCCGTAGGAAAAGCCCATCGCCGGGGGTTTCGGGCCAAACGTCCCCCGTGGGATCAAAGTGTAACGAGACGGGGTAGAGGGCGGCGGGGCCGGCGTGGCTTAGCACCGGAGTTTCCTCCTCGTCGAGCAGCTCCTCCCGCACAGCCCGGTAACTTTGTAACTATAGAGCGCGGGCGGTATATAGTGTCAAGTACCCCGGAGGCCTCGATGAATAAGCGCGTGTCTAATTTGGCAACGGACAGAAACCCGGCTGCTTCCTCTCTCCCTCCCGCTCCCTCCCGCTCCTCCCGCACCAGCTACACGTCTATGCGCTCCGCACACGTGAGACACATACCGCGCGGTTGCCGTGGGTGCAGCACACGGACGTCCCTCCTGTAGCTTTATCGTGGACCCGCTGCGCACTGTACACACGATTTCCACGGGAGGAGCCGCTCGGGAAATAATTGCGTCGCTTCACATTTATCGCGCACGACGCGATATTCGCGAAAGGCTTTTTGGTATCACATATAAGAGACGTGGAGAATATTAATTCGTTTAATCGTGCGGATTCAACTTGAAGATCAAAGCGAGTTACGCTGTTTCACTTTGTGGGCTGTTTTTTTTGTTTGTTTTTGTTTTGTTTTTTTTTAGTCTTTTTCTATGTCGCTGTGTGCGGCTCTTTGTGCCGGAGTGACGGAAGATTGCGGTACGCGCGGCAGATTCGGGCGAGGCGAGCCGCACGAGTCGTCCGAACGGACTGAGCGAAACGCGAAGCGAGGGAACGAGGAAAGCGCGCGCGTAGCGGGAGCTTCCACGGACTCTCCCTTTCCTGCCGCGCGCTTTCCGCTCTCGCGTCTCGCGTCAACAGCGTCACGTGGCGCGCGAGCGCCAGACCCGTCGGCTTCTGGACTCCACGCTGCTGCTGCTGCCACTTTGCTGTTTTGTCTGTATCGCGGCGCGCGAGATGCGCGACGAGCGTGATCGATACGACTGACGCGTAACCCACGTGCGTGAGACGTGGGCGCGTTATCGAAATTATCGGGCGTGAGGCTGCGTTGCCGGGTTTTTCTGAATTATTCACGGAATTTCAAAGTCGAACCTATATACATAAACCTTGCGTTTTTCGCGATTTTTTTTTTTTTCGTTTCCGTAAACTTTGCAAACCCTATTGAAAAAAAAGGAAATTCGACGAGAAAAACGCGAGAAATGATTTTTTTCCCCGCAAATATAACAATTTTACGCACTGATTTTTTAAAGAGGAAAAAAAAAAAATTTTCCATGTCTCGATCCCAGTATTCCCAACCGTTAAATTCACCATAATTTCCATAATACTATTAATACCCAGAAATTATATTAACCTATCCAAGCTTCGTGAACAAAGGGCCGAGAAAATAATAAACGAGCAAGCGAAATCGTCAAAATTTCGAGAGCACTTAGCGCCGAACGCGTGATGCAGGTGAAAAAATGATAGGAACACCAGAGTGGAAGAATAAAGATCTCAAGACCCGGGGTGGTAGGTGGGAGAGCGAGCGAGAAGGATTGTTCAGGAGGAGACGAGTGCTTTTTTCTATAGACGAGCATCGAGTGGCCTGATATTCAGAAGCAGCGGCAGCAGCAGCGTGGCCTAATGTAGGTCAGCTGACTTGGCTTGGTGACACGAAACAATGCGGATATCCCGGGCGGACAGCGCGAGGCACCCTCGCCGAATGGTGCTTACTTTCCCGCTGGCTGAGAGACTGAAGCCTGTGGACGAGGGCAGCGATAAGCCACCACCAAGCGCGCCCTCTAACCGCCGCGTTCACGAGTCGTCGCCACAGAAGCCACGCGACACACTTGATGCGACGTCGGCGACTGCGATAGACACAATCAAACGCCAATGTTATCGTGTATTTATAATCTCTGACACACACACAGCTGGCTCCCTCTACCCGCGGGGCTATTCCGAGATTTGAACTTGGCGCCAATATGTCTGCTCGTTTGGAATTGGCTCACTGAATTGGAAGAGCCAATCAGGGCGCAGGAATTAATGTGAGGTTATAATAGGGTGCGCGCGCGAGGCCATTTCGAGATTTGAATTTGACGCCAATTTGGTTTGCTCGTTTGTCATTGGCTCACGGAATTGGAAGAGTCAATCAGAGAGCGGGAATTAATGTGAGGTTATGATGGCATGCGTGCGAGAGGCGATTTCGAGATCCGAATTTGGCGCCTATTTGGTTTACGCGTTTGTCATTGGCTCACGGAATTGGAAAAAGCCAATCAGAGAGCAGGAATTAATGTGAGGTTAGGAAACACTGCGCGCGCCTAAGGGGCGGGCCGGACTGGTCGGCTATGCGTCATGCGATCGACGTTTCTGCTGTGTTTACTCGAATTTGTTAAAGTGTACTAGAGACACAGCGAGTTAATATCGTAAAGTGTATGAATATGGGCGTTCTCGTTCCAACGAGAAACTCCCATTTAGCGAACGAGGGAGCTTTTTTACGCGACAGCAGGTGAGCGAGGGAGTCGCGACGCTACATAGTGTATGCGACGTACGGAGCGAAGCCGCGGAGTCAGCCCGTCCTTCTTATCCCTTTAATCTCGACGGCCCTTTGTTTCCTACGTCGGCTTTCTCACGATCTCCTCGTATTCGTGGTTATACGGCGCTGCGCATACTTGCGGCATTCTTGTTTCTTCGTTTTTATTTATTTTCCTTCGTCTCTGCACGTTAAGAGGCAGTGATACACCGGTGGGAATTTCTTCGCCCAATGCCAAACGTCCATAAGGCTGTCATTCTCACACCTAACCTCACTTTTTTGTTTTCCGGTTCTCCCAAAGAAACGGCCACGAGTTTAGAGGAGCCACAAGCGTAGGTCATTTCTTTCGCGCTTCCGCACGTCCTATCAAAATTTGAGCTCTATCTACCGAGTAGTTCAGGAGCAAATAGGCTTCAAAATATTGAGGTGGGAGAAGCGCCACTACCTCTTGATTTTCCGAATTTATATTTCTCAGCTGGGCTCGTTAAAAGTTATAAAACATAGCATTTGTAATGTTTTTAATTAATTGCGTCGCGAGGGGCCTTCGAAAAAGAATCCAGCGAACAAGCTGCGACCGTAGGACAACTCATCGTTTCGCCGGAATTGAAATTCAGCTGATGTTCGCGGCGCGGCGAGAAAGAGAGCGCGAATGAAGTCGATATTGCCGATTTCGTTGGTCTCGCGCGAGGCACCTCGAACCCTCGGATACACCACGAGGCGCGAGGGAATTTGGAACGAATCCAAAACCGGGGGGGGGGGGGGGGGGGCAGAGCGAAGGCGTCCGCGACGCGTCGGCCATTGCCAAGAAATTCGTTTCAAGGGCCAAGAACTTTCCTCCTTCCGTCGAGTCCTCGCTGCACACATCAGCTAGTTACTTTTTCTTTAATCCACGAGAGCCGCAGCCTCGACTCCCGTGGGATCTACGTCTCTCCACTTTATTCCTGCTGCCTGCGCATTACACAAGGAGCGAGGGGATACAATCCGTGTCTTTATTTGCGAAGGAAGGGGTCACAGGTCCCCCCGCAGGAAGTGCTCCGACTCGTTCGTTCCATTCGCGAGAGAAAAGCAAGAGTGCAGTAATATAATGAGTGGGGACATTGACCAAGGACTTGGCTGCGAGTCAGCCGCAAAGCGTAGCGTAACTGGCGATGTCATTGCCAATACATAATGACCGACCGACGGAGATAATAAATAAAATAAAAAACTTGAGCGATTTATTTGCGAAGGTCGTTTTCCCTGTCGACCTTCGGGAATAAAAATATTGTCACATATTATTTCACTCATATTCGAATATATAAAAACGTAGTTGTTCTTATATATATATATTTTTGTATATATTTATACCCTGAATCTTTTAGAAATAAAATTCATGGCACAGTTGGTATTGTAATTATTAATAAATAAATAATAACTGCACTATGTTAAAAAAACTCACTTAGCAGGCGAAACGTTTGATGGCGAAGAAAATATCCGAGCCGCAAGGCGACCAAAGAGAAACTAAGTTACTTGGTACGTGACGAGAAATAAATCCCGTTCAATGTCGACAACCGAGGGCTCCGCGTGCAAAATTTGGTCATGGTTGCGCGGTATTATTTACAAGTGCAGCGCGACTCGTGACTGCGAGGCCTGTCGTCTGGTTCACGTTCGGTCGTTTGGGCCCACAATGACGACCAGTTGACCATCGTAACGCGAGCACAATACGGAGAAAAGCGAGACCAAACTGATTAAACTGACGCGTCAATAGAGGCTTCAGCGCGGCTCAGGATGCTGCATATCACCCTGCATACACAACCGTAACTCGAAAAATAGTTACCATAACTACACAAAATAATTGTCACTTTACGGTTGCCATTTCATAGTCACCAATACCACACGGAGAGAAGGATCTGATATTTTTTACCATATTTCTAGTAAAAAGTATTGTAAATTTCCGGTAGAGGGGAGATATAAAGCCATCTATCGAGAAGAACTAGAACGATGAGAATTTTTGCCACGAAATATGGTAAAAAATATTATACATATGTCAGAAATTCGCTTTTCTGACCAGACGCGTTGGTAATTTTTACTATCGCGTCTGGTAAATTTGATCACAGATACTTCTCTCCGTGCACATTTTTCTCTCGGTGGATCACAACCGGTCAAACTCCAATAAACTAAACATCAATTTTGCACAGCCTCAATGATTCGAAACTGTATCGAGCGATAACCCGCTGGTTAAAAATACCCTCGCGTCGTTATCTGCATCGCGTCGCACATGTGTATCACGACGTATAATTTTCAGAGATGTGTCGATAGAGTCCGTCGCGTTTAATTCGTGACAATCGTGACCTATCGTGAGGCGTGACGACGAATGAAATGTCAGAAATTACGGATGACGCAACGAGACGTCATTGCGTGCTGAAGAATTGTTCTCGTCCAGTGTTTCATTCATTCGGCTCGAGGAGTCTCTTATGGTTCCAAACGACAATAATATATATCTTTGACCTCCGGTTGTACGTTTCAGTCGCGGCCGGCGCGCTGGCCGCCCGAGGCGAACGCAAACGACGATCGATGGGCCGGTTAATCGATCGCCACACGATGGAATATACATGCGGTCGTTGTGCATTATTGGATTCGCGATTCCAGTGGGGCTGAGCCGAGGTGCAACGATTGGTCGCACTCGAGAAGCGCGCCGCGTCCACTCGTTATTGATGTCTTTGCCAGCGTTTTGCTTTCGCTGCCTTAGAGCGAGTGTCGCGCGACGTCGGCCAACGAGCGCGACGCGCCGGAGTAGTTCAAGGTTCGCAGAGGCAAAAGTTGACCGATGACGACGCGACGCTTCGCGCGCTACTCGCTCGGTACATCGGCGGCCAGACGGGAAAGGATGTGGCGCGCGGTGGAAAAATATAGGCGGGCGATAAACTTGTCACACAACGTGTAATTTCGAACGCGTTAAACTTTTTTTTTTTGCTCGCGACACACGGGAACACGCAGACTAAATCGTAGAGGCGAATCGCTGAGTTATTTACGGTGGGATCCGTAGATACCGAATTCTATTTTTGGATGATGCGCAGCATCGGTTTGACACGATGATTATTGATCTTCCGAGTGCCGAATTTACCTCGGGTGGAACCAAACAAAGCGTTTCGTTGGTCTTATCACTGATTTGGAATATTTTAATTTTGTTGCTGTCGAAGCGATGGGAACTTCGAGGCTCGATCGGTCTTATTGGGCTTCAGTTTACGTTCAAGGCGATATTATTATTATCGATATTTCCATTGATTTGAGGCGAAATAAAAGTTTTTCGATTTGTCTTACACGTTCGTTTGTAGTCTATTTTTTTAGACGATGCGAAAAATGCATTTGCAGGATAATTGAAAACGCTGACTGCAGATCGAGAGATCGAAACTGAGGATATTTTTGCATCGTTTCAGGCGACAATTAGCGAATTTCCAAAAGCCTCGAACGTCTCGATAAGCCACACAAAACTCAGCTCACGCTGAGTTTTGCGTGGCTGCTCCTCGGTGAGTCCGTCGCAATTCCGTCGGCTTGTCATTAGCGTTAACAGCCGGCGGCGGCCGCTCGTGACACGGAGCCATCAAGATAAATGTAATGAAAAAGACGAAGACGTAAAAATTACAAGCGCGAAAAACGAGACTAAGTATTGCGTGATAGCGCGCGATAAATCACGATAGGGCGAGGAGGATTGGATGACTCGCGTGAAAAGGTAGATAGCGGCTGCCTTCGCCTCGTTAATACGAGGAGACATCCGAACGTTCATTAACACAGTCCAATGATCCAATTTAAATGAAATCACGCGTTGACCGCGTACAAATTTGGTCAACTTTTCCAGAAATTAATAAATCAATTGGAACCTTCGGATAAAAAATCGTGACCAGGTTACAAGCATGGAAACCAATTGCCAATTAATTAATTAAAACATTCTTTTCTTTATAAACATTAAAAATAAAAAAATATTTTCTTTTTGAACATTAAAAATAAAAAATTATTTTCTTTTTAAACATTAAAAACAAAAAATTGTTTTCTTTTTAAACATTAAAAATAAAAACTTCTTTGTCACATTGCAAATTATTTCCCGCATACTCAAAGTCGAAACGCAAGTTTTTGTAATCAGACGTTTCTCGACTTATGTAAAAAGGGCCCGAAAAAAAAATGCAACAGACGTACAAAAAAATCGCAGTTTAATTGGAAGCTGTTTGACATTTAGTGTCCCGACCCCCGCAACGCTCGCGATACCCGCGCGCGAAAAAGCGAACAAAGCGCCGTAAATACATGATAATTCGGTCGCGGTGCAACGGGCGCTGATTTAACATCTGTATTTCGCAAACGCGCGACCGGACGAAGCGGTGCCGCGTTCTGGCGTCGCGGGAATGCAGGATCGCCGGATGCGACAGTGCGTTAAGCCGCAATCGGGACGGGTGCGGGCGGCTCGCGCGCCCCGCGCTGCATCGGCGAGCGAGCGTTGCTATATCCGGCATTCCAGCGGCCAATATAGCGTTTGGAAACGGGTAGTTCGCCCCAGGAGGCCACCGTGTGCGACGTAATAGCAAAATATGTAGTACAGCGAGAGAAATAGAGATGGATGGACGGCCCGCTGCGTTGATCGCCGCTCGGCGACCGTGCAGGTGCGCGCAGATGGCGTAAACAATGTATACAACGGCCTCGCGACCGCGACTCGCCAGCTCCGCGCGCGCGGTAATCGGCAATGGAAAGTGCATCGTTGCATCACCCACCCGCGTTGTGCTTATTGCACTTGCGATCATCAACCATCGCGCGTTTATATGCACTTTCGTTTTTTCATCGCCCGTCGGAGTCAGTGAATAAAGCGATAAAAATGGGGAGTCGAGAAACACTGGAAAACACTGAAAATGTCTGCATATTTTTACATGGCTCGAAATTCAATTCGCCAGCTGATTAATTAAATTCATTCCTGTATTAGATTTAATACAGGAATTCAGAGAAATTAAACCTTTTTATAATACTAAACTTCCTAATTTTTGTAGGGTTATAGGAGGATTCGTAGGATTTAGGATTGCCCGACTCGACTTTTTTTTTGGACTTAGTAGATGTCATGAAAGTTCGCTGAAAAGATGAAAAATAAACTTAGACCTTAGAGACAGGAGTTCAGTTAAATTAAACATTTTTATAATACTAAACTTCCTAATTTTTGTAGGATTATAGGAGGGTTCGTAGGATTTAGGATTGCCCGACTCGACTTTTTTTTACTTGGTAGATGTCATGAAAGTTCGCTGAATAGATGAAAAATAAACTTAAACCTCAGAGACAGGAGGCTTCAGCCGCTTAGGCGGCACTAAAGTGCTCTGAACCGGGTTCGAAATGTGAGTCTTTGAAGCTGCAGTGGGTCTGCTATTCATACGACTCACGAGTGCAAATGTACGTATTATGTGTCTTCGGTTCAAAGTCGAGGGGTGAATGGATGTGGAAGCGCCGCGGGGTTGTGGGTCGCCTTCTTCACGCGGCATATATTACATACACACTGCTTAAAGACGTGGGTGCTCTGGGCGCCACTCCACCGGTCTAAGAGCGCGAGGTGAATTCGAGCTGCGACAAATCCTCCGCAATGCGAGCGCGGCAGAAATTCCAGACTTCTGGATTGAAATCCGGACGACGTATAGGGTGACAGTGGTAGACGTGGCTCGCAGTGAACCGGAACGAAACGGCGTGACATGATCGATTACTTTTTTTCAATACCTCTGTTTTTAAACACTTTATGAAAACGGCGGTTTCTTCAACATTACAGAATTGAAAAAAAATCGCAAAAAAGCAAGGGGTACGATTTTCGCGAATTTTTTTTTTTTTTTATTTCGTAAAGTTTAGTAACCCTATACGATGGGAAATTTCCCGTTAATTTCGAAAAGCACCATCGTTTGCCCGAAAAATAAAGAATTCGATGAAAAAAAAACAAAAAATTATTTTTCCATCGTTTTTCCCTTGCGTTTTTTGGCTAAATTTTTTTTTAAATTTATTTAGCTAAGTTTGAAAACCCTATCCCATGGAAAATTTCCCGCTGATTCTGCAAAGAACCATTGTTTGCCCGAAAAATACAAAAATCGACGAGAAAAATGCGAAAAACGACTTTTCACTTTTTTCGAAATTTCGTCACTTCACTAAAGTTAGGGTTACTTTTCTTTTGATCGATCGAACTTGGCTTTTCTTCTTGCATTCGAAAGAAAACTATAATGAAGAGAACGTCGCAAGGTAGATCGCGATATCTTCATTTCTGATTTTTTCCCGAATTTTAAAGTCGAACCCTCAAAAATCGCAAATTTTTCCCTTGCGTTTTTCGCGAATTTTCTTTTTCAATTTCGCAAAGTTCGAAAACCTTATTCGATGGGAAATTTCGCGCTAATTCTGAAAAGCACCGTTGTTTGTCCGAGAAATAAAAAAATCGACAAGAAAAATACAAAAACCGATTTTTCACTTTTCAGAAACCACATTTCTGGATAAAAAATCTAACCGCAAGAAAGTACACAATCGGAACTGTCGAGACAGCTGTTACAAGTTACGAAAAATCTTAGGAGAATCTTTTTCACAACACTTTTTCATTTCGACCGCCGGCAGGTGGCGCAACGTTCGTGCGTAAATAACGACTACGAGTGTTACGCTTGTACTGGGAAAAGTACACGTGTTCTTTTCCAAGCGGAAAATTATTTGCCTCGTACAATCAGCGATCGCGCGGTACAACGTAAGTTGGGATAGGCATATAAAACTAAAGAGTGACTAGCGGGTAGAGCGGCAGAAACTGGCCTTTATTGCGCGCTGCGGATCTCCAAACGCGCGTATGGTCGCTCCGCGAGTATGCGGATATACGTGTAACACACGCCCGTCGGTTTCGGAGTACGAGCAGCTTATGCACACTGATATATACATGGCGAAGGATGAAGAGGCTTTGGGTACCTGCATCGGTTGCACTCCGCTGGCATTAAGTACGTGGGTATAGCGCACAGCCATCAAGTACGTATAATGTACCACTGACTCTACACGTCAGTTTACGTGCGTACGGAACTATTTATTCACGTAACCGTGGAATGCGAAGAGAGAGAGATAATCAGCGTCAGCGAAACGTAACCAAGGTAAACCGGGACGGGGAGAAGAAGGAATGAAAAGCTGCGCTCGGTGCTCGTTCACTCGTTCGAAGAAGCAGCACCATTAGCACTGTTGTAGGCAACGGAAAAGTCAACCCTTTGGAATTACATTTCGGTTCGTGTTGCTAAGAAAATATTAAAAATTACTTTACTGTACTTCACTTCACTTTACTCTACTTTATTTATTTATTTATTTACTTATTTATTTATGTACTTTACTTTTACATTTATTCATTTATTTATTTACTTTACTTTTACATTTATTCATTTATTTATTTACTTTACTTTAAATTATTTTTATTTACTTTACTTTACTTTAATATATTTTTTTTACTTTACTCTACTGTCATCAGCTCTGCCTTTGACGACACTTCGGATGAGGAAATTATCTGGCAGTAAACGGCTCGATAAACTGGGATAAAAAATGACTAAACTATAACCACGGAAGTCGAATTCAATTCAAATAATTCAGTCGATGTTACTTGATGTACGATTAGATTAGATTAGATAAAATATGAATCAGCCACCTTTGATTAAACGACAACCACTTCTGGTTTAAGCAATTAAACCGAAGTTGAAAAAGGTAAAACAAAAATAGCGACCTTCGTATTCGCCAGCTCGTTCGAGGAAACAGCACCAGGTGCAGAACAATCGACCCTCCCCCCGGCAGATAGGATTGGAAAATTACGGCACGACTTATTAATACTCACCGCACGTTGGCTAAAAAAATTCAACCTACGACATTTACAGCAATAATTACAGAAATTCGAGTGAAATTACACCGCAATCCTACGGCTCTCATAATCACCGGTGGAAGTCGTAAAATTTATGGAGCTTTGCCCTCCCTATAATTACAGCGAGACCTACACCAATTTTCCTCGGCGCAAAATAAACACCCGACCACCGAAACGACTAAATATGCCCTGCGAAAAAAAAAAAAAAATACAAACTCGCGATTTCCCCGCAATTCCCTCCTATGCAAAATCATGTGCGCGAAATCTTCACCCCGATGTTTGCCCAAATTCCGCAGGTGAGTGGAGAAGCTTCATTCAATATCCGAGTGAGTCGTGATTTCGGTGAAACCACGAGAGTCGCGCTGGAAATCCTCGAGGCGACCGTTGCCCTCGAGGAAGCTACAAATCCATCGAGCCGTGGAACTGACGGCCTGACGCGGGCTCTGAACTTATCTGCCTGGGCGCGCGCGACGCTCTCGGAGCAGCGAAGAGTGAACGCGCTAGCGATCGATCGATCCACACGGTCGACTCGAGTCCCTCGCCGCCGTCTCCCTCCTTCTTCCTCCCCCTTTTCGCTTTTCCTCCTTCCTTCCCCCCTTCTACCGTCATAATTTTTCCTCGCTTCTGCTGCACCTTCTCTTCTTATTCTCATTTCCTGCCAGCCGCGCGAGGGGGTCCCGCGTGTGAATAGAACGGCTGCCCGTTAACGCTGGCACGCTCGAGTCGCTCATCGCGCTGGGTTAGCGGCGGCCGCGGCTAACCAGAAGACGATGCGAGGCAACAAAAAAAGCAAAAAAAAAAAAAAAACCCACGACGTTTGTATGCCCTGCGCGCTGCGTACGACCAAGGGAAACGTCCGCGAGGCAAAAGGAAGCCGGGAAAGCGATAAACCCGTTTCGCGAACTCCTCGCTGTAATCATAAACGCGCGATTTAATGACGGATAATTGCGTGAAATAACTGTTGAGCCGCGGTGGTCAGAGATCTCTCGTCGATCGCATCCTCGGGTATCTCGCGTTTCGCGCGCCACGCTGGCTGCCACTCGCTCGCGGGAAGCCGCGGGAAGCCATCTGCGTGATCAATCACGAACCCGGCAGGCTTCGGATCTCCGCGCGCAACCGGACCGCGAGGATCCTTCGCAAAGGCCCGGAGGGAATGGCCGTTCGTGTTAACAAATCGGCGCGGAAACTGACGATGAATATTTATGTTCGGCGACCTCGAGGTCACGATTATTACTTCATACGTCTGTGTGGAGAATTTGGGATATCGGAAAATACGCAAATATTGCGGAGTCACGGTTGAAAGCATTTTTTTATGAAAAAATAATAATAATAATAATTGTGTCGATACATTTTTTTCCTGTTGGCTTTTTCGTTGGAAAATTTGGGTACCAATTTCGAGTGATTAAACGGCTGGAATTCTTTGCGAAATTGATTTTTTTATCGTCAGAGCGTGAGAATTCAGGTCAATATGAAGATATTTCATATTATTTATTTATTTATTAGTTTGATATTTGATTTTATTTACATAATTTCGAGTGATTAAATGACTGGAGTTCTTTGCGAAAACGATTTTTCTATCGACAGAGCGTGAGAATTCAGTTGGATATGAAAATATTAATGTGACTTTGATGTAATAATTTGAAGAACCAAAAGAGTTCCTGAATTCATTTTAAGGCGTCACAGGTAGTCGCGATTGCTGCAATTCGCGCGCAAAAGCTTCAACTTCTTGCGACGTACGAAGGCTGTAACGATGACCCGAAGTGACCTGGCGAGATCTCATCTCCTTCGTGATAAGAAAATGTATGGATCGAGTTCAGCCTCACTTCCTCCCAGGAGTAATGAATCAACGTCATTGAAGGCTTCGAGCCTTCAAGAATGTTCAATTAGTCTGGACAGCTTGCATACATTTATTCGGGTCAAAAATTCACGAGCTCGTTTCATAAATAATACGCTCAATGACCCCAATTGAATCTTTCGCGGCAAATGTTATTCATGCTTTTGAATCCCCTATCGAGTGGGATTATTAAGGTAGTTCTAGCGCCTAGTGTCCATTTCGCATAAATTCGAGGAATTTGGGAGAGAATTGCAAACACTTCTCGATGGTCTAAAAATCTGAAAAAATTCATACGCATTAGAGGTACTGAAGAGATTAATTTTGCATAATAATATTTCTAAAATGTTATTAACAAATTGATGAAAAAAAAAATTGTTTAATAAATATTTCGATGACCCAAGTTTTTTTGTTGATGAAAATGATTTCTTCGCTTTTCTGAATACGTATGAATTTTTTCAGATTTTTAAGTACTCTTTGAAATTTGTGTTTTTTTATATGGAAAATATGTACAAATTTCAAAGAGCACTTAAAAATCTGAAAAAATTCATACGTATTCAGAAAAATGAAGGAATCATTTTAATCAACAAAAAAACTTGGGTCATCGAAATATTTATTAAACAATTTTTTTTTTCATCAATTTGTTAATAACATTTTAGAAATATTATTATGCAAAATTAATCTCTTCAGTACCTCTAATGCGTATGAATTTTTTCAGATTTTTAGACCATCGAGAAGTGTTTGCAATTCTCTCCCAAATTCCTCGAATTTATGCGAAATGAATATTTGGCGCTAGAACTACCTTAAATTACTACTTCATAAAAGCGGGAATAAAAATGCAAACAGGCCATGGCCGCAACATCTTCTGGTCAACATCTTCTTTATCCTTTGGTTCCAACCAAAGGACATCTTCTTTATCCTTTGGTTCCAACCAAAGGATAAAGAAGATGTTGACATTTATAGTACTTTACAATTGTCACTTCGAACAATTGGTATTTATTATTTTGGCTTCCTTTATAGAGGTAGCTTTGATTTCATGCAGTTTTTCGCTGTTCACATAATTCAAGTCATCGTGAAAAAAGGGTTTTGAAAAAAATGTTTTCAGAGTAAGCGACTATGAGTTAACTAACTCATAACCGCTAACTCAGTTAATTCAAGAGGGTCAATTCTCGCTCCTAAGAATCCTAAAAAAGTGACGATACATCGAAAGAGCCTTCGTAGAACCAAAAGAGTTTCTGAATCCAATCGAATATAAATTCGCGAAATCGAATATAAATTCACCAGCGTCCGTGGCATATCGCACCTCGCACGTTCTCCAACTCACAACACAACGACAATGCGGATAATCAATTCAAAGTAGAGCCCCAGTTCCCCAGTAGTTCAATTTCCCGTTATCACATGGCGCCCATAGAGCGCCGCGCGCTTCGCGTAATCCGTAGGACCTAATTATCGCGATGAATTCCCGAGGTTATCACCGAGAGTTTCCGAGTATTCAATATTTCGACGATATCCATGCATAATGCATGCCGCTGCATTATAACTTGATCCGTCGACCATTTTACGCGAGCGGCATGTGAACTTCATCCACTCGATTACACATGGAGAGTCAGATTAAATTCGCAGCTCGTATATAGGGTCGGCGATGGTTGGGGAGGCTAATCGGTTTTTTCGGCAGGGGGTTCGGGGGTCGACCGGGGTGCAAGAAACATCAGGGGTTAAAGGAAGGCAAAGGCAAACAGCACCGGCCGCTCGCTTTATATCGATCGCTTCCAGCATGCATGATTATTACCTTTTTTTTCTTCATTTTTTAAAATAATACCCGGTTGGAGGGAACCGCCGAAAAAAATGCAGGTGTCAAGAGGTCTCGTTTCGAGTACTCACATGATGGTGCGGTCGGTGTCGGGAACATCATCGCACGTCGAGGCCCTCTAGATCCGGAAATCCACGAAGCCACTCACGCGCGAGACACGTCGACGCGAGCTCACGCATCCTCCGCGACGTACTTGAAGAAAATAACGAGAGAGAGAGAGAGAGAGAGTGAGAGAAAAAAAAATGAACGAGGGTTTAAATACGCAAAGTGAGAGGTGGAGATAGGCGAGAGGAGGAGGAGAGAAACACACGAAAGCGGTCAAGCGGTCAGCGCGTACGAATGAGGGACCGAGTCATGACGACGCAGCGCCAGGCGCAGCTAACCCCTCTGTCGCATCGAACGACGTGTCACGGTGTGTGGTGGTGCGAAAGCGCGTTTCCACCCACGGCTCGCGTCGAGCTTTCGGCCCTGCGCGCCCGGACTCCACCCTCGGCGCGACTGAAACGAGCCGCGAGCCAGCGACCGCTACTGCCATCGTTTGGGCCTGCCGAAACATTCTCCCCCGGTAAATCCACGAAATAATCAATCGAGCGAGGCGAAAGCACGAGGGATGCAGGGAGCTGCAGTATCGAGCGGTTACGGGGAGGCGAGCGACGACCCTCTTATCAAGGACGAGTCGACTTTGCCACCCTCGGTTAATTCGGGAGTCGGAGAGAAGAGGGAAAATGTGGCGGGTGTCGTTGGATAAGAACGGACTGCTACCCTATCGACCAGGGGATTGCAGAATATCGATGACGCACTTTATTTTTGGATAAGTATTCATTTGTTTGTTTGGGGACGTTGAGATTTTTGTGCGTAGTGTAAGTGGGATTCTTGTGGATAGCGAAAAAATCGAGAGTAATAAGGTTTTTTGAGATTCTCGTGAATAATATAGCGTTTGGAAAAAAGTCTTGGCGAATTCGGTGTCTACGAGCGAAAATACATCGAAATATGGTGTTGAAAAAAAACAAAAAAATGGAAAGTTTTTTCGCACGTTTTTTTCGAAATTTCGTCACTTCACTAAAGTTGGGGTTACTTTTTTTTATCGATCGAACTTGGATTTTCTTCTTGGGTTCGAAAGAAAACTCTGTAACGAAGAGAATGCTGGAAGGTAGAACGCGATATCTGGACTGCTCCATTTTTTTACAGAATTTTAAAGTCGAACGCTCAAAAATCGCAAATTTTTCCAAGAGGTAGTGTAGAAGTACCGGTTGTGGCCACCTTAAGCGCTTTCACATATTGAAATGAATTGAATTCGGAATAATAAATCATAAAATGGATTCGCAATTATACCTTGCCCATCGTAAATAGTTATAAATTAAATCCTATGCGATGTAAAACTTCAGTGATTTTGTGAAAAGTGAAAAAAAAAAAAATCGAAAATGTAAAATATGCCGATGCTCCAGTTGTGGCCATACAGTGGACTCTCCGACAAGTTAAGGTCGCGGGACCGAAAGCCGATTAGGCCATTCCGATAAGTTAAGATCCCCACTACACTGAGAAAAAAAATTGGTTGAGCCAACTAAACGAGGGTTTGCGGGCCGCGAAGTAAATATATGGTGAATTGGACTGTATATTTGGTTGAACGAACCAACGCCTAGTTGAATCAAATTTTTCTTAATTCACAATATCTATTATTTCGTTCACGGTACGAAATATTTACTTCGCGGCCCGCAAACCCTCGTTTAGTTGGCTCAACCAATTTTTTTTCTCAGTGTACTTGCGCAAACCGTTCCCGGGCTCCCGAAATTACGAGAGGGGAAAAAAATGCAGTGGGGGTCTTTCATCGGTCCTTGTCTCGTACGAAACTAGTTGCCGCGTTACCTCTCTGTCACAATGCGTTCGACCGCAGGTAGTATGACGTAAAAAGGGTAATTCGCTTCCCCGCCAACAGGTAGAAAGAGCTCAGAAAAGGGTCGATCTTAACTTACCAGAGCGTTAATCCTTAACTTATCGGAGTGCCTTAACTTTTCGGAACTTAACTTATCGGAGAGTCCATTGTACTTGAACCGGTTCCGGCCACTTAATGCCCCGGATGTGGCCATATCTTCAAATTAATTTTTTAGATATCGTTTGAGACTGAAATATAAATTGACATAAGTTTTTGTTATTTTAATACATACAGTATTAGAATCTCGAAAACAAATTACGTTTCTTCACGTCGAAGAATCTACGCTTACGAGAAGGCGCTTACACTTCGTTCTCTTTCTTTTTCGTAGCGCGTTTCCTCGTAGCCGGTTTCTTTGTAGCAGGCGGTGGCTTCTTAGAGGGTTTCTTAACAAAATAGTAGTTTGGATTTGATTGGAAATAATTATAATACTGTAAAATTGTGTTTCATGGCAAAATACTGACTAAATGTGCAATATTTTGCCATGAGATAAAAAGTTACAATGACGTGGCCACAACCGGTACAACATGGTAATTTCATGTACCAGTTTTGGCCACAGTATATTTTTTATATATATACACTCAATTCTTCCTTAATAAAGCGGTATTCGGTTCAGAGAATCATTTTAAAACCGAAACGTATGATTGCCGAACCCAATCAGTCAATTACATATAACCTAAAAATTAGATTTCGCATACATCAGAGTCTTGTCGATTCTCGTTAGAGTTTGAGCGTTGCACATTGACGCATGGCGATCTTGCACTTCGGCGTATGTTTTTTCGATGAATGTGTACAAATTCCAGTAATTCCAACGATAATAGTTGCTGGAATAATCAAAGAGTCCGACGATTTCCGTTGCGTAGAGTCCTTTCAACTTCTTAGACACGAAAAACACCAAAATCTAGGAGACGTGGCCACAACCGGTACAGTAGCCACAACCGGTACTTCTACCCTACCCCCTGCTATTTTCACGAAAAAAATATTTCGATTTCGCAAACTTTAAAAACCCTATCCGATGGGAAATTTCCCGCTGACTTCAAAAAGCACCGTTGTTTGTCCGAAAAATGGAAAATTCGACGAGAAAACCGCGAAAAACTGAAATTTCGGGGGATTACCCGTCTTGTTTCCCCATTAGATTTGATCTGCATGATGGCAGGTCGGCGATGTCGACAGGTTACACTGCAGAAACGCGTCGCTACACCGAGCACGCAGAAGCGTCATTTATAATACAGGACTTCGTGTCGTTTTCATCGCAGAAGGCGACGAAACTTCCTTGTAGTTCGCGTTGTAGTTGGAAGCACATCAACTTTTCCGAGAACTTAACGCTCTCGCGTGTCGTTAAATAATATAATGACACAACAAACTGCGCAAAAGCAGAAACATAGACAAAGGTAAGTCGAAGTATATACTTCCTGGTATTGCCGGCAGTCACGAGTAAAATCTTAACCACGCGTTCCACCTACCACCCCAACAATACTGCCTCGCTATGAAGCTTAGAAATTTCGCCGATTACTCCTGGTTCAATAGAATTTTGCTCCAAGCCTGCGGCGTCCTGCCCCTGAAATCTCGAGACTTTCTCAGCTTTCTCATCCTTCTCACGCCCTTCTTATCTTCCGGCTTTCTGTCATTGCCAGCGATGCACACGTTGGTTTTTCATTGGAACCGACTCACGGCGATGGCGAGAATGGATCTGGTCGTCGAGCATGTGGAAATAATCGTAGGCGTTGTAAAAGGCAAAATTTAGTCAATTTTCATAGTGTTTATGAGGGGAGATTTTCACACAAATCATGAACTCAATGATTCTTGCAATTATTTTATCAATCATACTAAAAAGTATGCATTTTCTTGGAATGCTGGGAAACCATAAACAATATGCTATTATTCAATTTCTTGTCTGCTTAAGCAGACAACAAACATTATGAATTCCAAAGCCAAAAATGTGTAATGATTATCAAACAAAACTGATTATAACGAAATCTTGATTTTAGGGTCTCAAAAGTAATCTCGTCAGTGCACAGAAAAATCAGCCCAAACCGCACCTTGATTTTGTTAAAGTTGCTTTCGATGATTCGCAGTGCTGTGTTTGATACCAAAACGCGCGAAGCTGATGAGGCTCACGAGAAGCTGCTCGAGGCTTTGGACTTGCGTGGACTACGATCGAGACAGCGAGGCCGTGGAGCCCTACGCAATGCGCGGGGTCTATATGACGTACGGTTTTGCGATAAACGTCTTCGCATGCTGCACGAGTTTCTTCTTGACTCCGTTATTCTCGAGGTTCGTCGTCGACGAGAACGGCACCGTCTTGGTGAGCAAGTCACTTCCGTACCCCGCCGGCATCTTCCACGAGAACATACCGATGTTCCACGTGTGGCATCTCCTCCAAGTTCCCATCGGCTTCACCAGTGTCACAGCGATAATCGCCATCGACACAGCGACGGCCTTCTACATTCTTCACGCCTGTGCGCACATGAGACTGTGTCAGACTCTTCTCCGAAGGGTGGGCAACGATGTTGCCGTTCAAAGTACACTCGCCACGATCGACGACGAATGGCGGTCCAATAAGATTTTCAAAGACATCGTCAGATGCGTCACCCATCATCAGGATGTGTTACGGTTAGTATGTCGTCTACATTTTTTTTTCATCGTGTACTGTACACTTTTTTTGCAGATACTCTCGGGACGTTGAGCACATCTTTGGTTCTGTCGTCCTCGTTCAGAGTCTGTTGAGTATCTCAGCAATTTGTGGATTCTGCTACAACCTTTTGGTAGTAAGTATAAATAATTAGATTAATGATAGTTATTTTTATGTATCGCGTATCTCACTTTTGTTTGGCGTTTGCAAGAATCACGCCTGTTGAGTCTTCATCATTGAAATGATTTTAGGAAAGTTCACGACTTTTTTTTTGTTCAAATTTGTTTCTACAGGAGGAAGACATGTCGGGACGTCCAAGGTTCATGGTCCATCTGGTTGGCGTGATAGTCCAGTTGCTGTTATACTGCTGGCCAGCAAACACGCTTCAGGAAGAGGTTCGTCAGGCGCCTAGCGTCGTTGCGGTGTGGTGATGCATTTTGCTTACGCTTTACAGAGTATGAGAGTGGCTGACGCTGCTTACGATCTTCCCTGGTACGATTGGGAGTCGAAACAGGGCCAACTTGTTTGCATGATCATCACGAGGTCGCAAAAACCTGCTACGATATCGGCTGGGAAATTTACGATGGTCTCGCTGGAGACTTACGCCTCGGTTGGTCCAGAAATTCGATACGTTCTGATTTTTAAAACCTCAAGCTTTTTGTCCTCGAACGATGTTCAACTTCTGTCTTCTCTTGCAGATCTTGAAAACGGCTTTCTCGATGGTGACTCTTCTGCTCCGAGTACTGGACTAAATGCACACAATTCCATCCTCGAATTTCTTACATCTGGAATATAATTATAAATATATTAAAAAATGTATTTGTTAAAAAAAATCCTTCTCACCTTTTTACGACCACGCTAATTCTGTCCAATCGGTAGATTGTATGTGATGTTGGTACTCGTATCCACACCGTCGCCTTCGAGCCCTACAACGGATTCTTCACTCTTTGTTGCGTGACGTTTGCCTTGCGATCAACGACCGCGACGGTATTCATCAATACTGAATTGTCTCGTGAGGCTTCGGAGAAGAAAAGCAAGCCGAAACTTTCGTCAACTCCGAAACTCAACGTTCTTGTCAAAGAGCGTAACGTGTCGTCGCGTGTCGTGTGAAATAATAATCGTGCGTCAAACTGCGCATAATCGAAAAATGGTCAAGTGGAAGGAGAAAATCCGACTATACATCCGACCGTTCTCGCTGCAGTGCGCGACGAAAATCTGAGACGCGAGAATCCCACCTCCCCGAAAATTCGCACCGACCGAAGAATGAAGCGAAGACATTTTTCGTATTACTTCTGGTTCAACAAATTGTTGCTCCAGTCCTGCGGAGTTTTGCCGCTGTGGACGCAAAATTTCGCGGCCAATTTCTTGCTTCTGTTCCTGCCTTTCGTGACCACTGGCTGTTTGTCGCTGCCGGCTTTTTACTCGCTGCACTTTCGCTGGAATCTTCTCGCCGCCACCGACAGAATGGATCTCATCAGCGAGCACATCGAGATTATCGTCGGCGCAATAAAAGGCAGAATATCAAGTTTTACGAATTTTCAATTAACACTAACGAAACTGTCGGTGCTGCGATGGGAAATCAATCAAATTTCTTCTTAGCGCTTAGCTTTTTATTTCGAATTTCCTACTTTGGCCAGCGTTTCATTTTACTCCTTAATAAAGCCTGACATAAAAGTTAAGAGCGTGTTGACGACGAATTTGCAGTTTGCATTTTGATACCGAAGCGCGAGAGGCTCGTCAGGCTGACGAAAAGTTGCGAAAATCTTTGGCGAAGGGTCGTTTGCGACGAGGATTCGAACGCGGTGGAAGCGTACGCAATGAGAGGACTCTACCTGTCCTACGGTTTCACCTTCAACGTTTACGTTGCACTGGTTAGCCTGGTGGTCGCTCCACTCTTCTCGAGCTTCGTCGTCGACTCGAACGGCACCGTCCTCGTGAGCAAGCAGCTTCCCTACGCTGCCGGCGTCTTCCACGACGACATACGACGGTTTCACATATGGCATGTGCTCCAAATACCAGCCGGATTCGTCAGCTGCATTCCGATCGTCGCGGTCGACACCGCGGTGGCTTTCTTCGTTCTGCATGGATGTGCGCACATGAGGCTGTGTCAGAAAATGTACCAGCGGGTAGCCGAGGATTCGCTCAGTGAAAAACCGCTGGCGATGGTCGCTGGCGATCGGTCAGCGAGGAGGATCAAGATTTTCGATGATATCGTGAAGTGCGTGACGCATCATCAGGATGTACTGCGGTATGTTTTGGGCATTTCGTTGTGTCAAAGTTTTTGCACTTTTTTCATTACTCACCAAGTTTTTTCGTAAAAAGTTCAAACTAAATTTCGTTAATTCGGATCAGAAAAAAACCGCATACAAAATAGTATGCGATGCAATCGAAGATTTCACGTCAACTCACGACTCGACCGTCTTATGTAAACTTGAACTATTTTCGCATGTGGATAGTTATTCCGAAGACATCGAAGCCATATTTGGTCCCGTTGTCCTCGTTCAAACAATCCTCAGCATATTGGCGATTTGTGGATACGGTTACGGTGTCTTGGTCGTACGTAATCGCGGAATCAATGAAAAAAGTCAATGGATTTATATTACGATTCAACTTGGTGCTGCAGGAAGAAGATGTGGAGGATCAAGCGCGATATCTGATTCATCTGGTCGGTGGAACACTTCAGCTTCTGTTATTCTGTTGGCCACCGGATAATCTTCAGGACGAGGTTCTGAAAATTGATGATCATTATAGTGATATGACGTGTTAGAGTAATTAGGGATATAACTTTCGAGTGACAACGCTGCTTTTCCAGAGTATGTATGTGGCCCACTCCGTGTACGATCTTCCTTGGTACGACTGGACATCCAAAGAAGGAACAATTGTTGGTATGATCATCGCAAGATCACAGAAACCCGCTGCTATAACGGCAGGAAGATTCGCGACCATTTCTCTCGAGACGTTTTCTTCGGTTGGTTGAGCAACAGCAGCTTCTTCAATCTACAAATTTGTCAAATTGTTACACATGAATTATACTTGCGGGGCTTTGAAATGTTCTTTACCGTTTTAATATCTTTCAGATTCTCTCGACAGCTTTCTCGATATTCACGCTTCTTCTGCGAGTCATCGAATGAGATTGATTACCGATGTGATGATTAATACTCCGCGATTGAAGATAACAGACTTCTTCCATTATGAGAAAGGTTACCATACACATGTGTTACGTTTATGAAACATATATCACTGATAAGATAATATATCCTTCGTTACAAAGGCGGCCCGTAGACATTCTCGAAGATTGATGAAAAGTGAGCTTTCGACAGTTTCCTGAAATGAATAAAATAATGTTGAACCATTTATTTTCCAAGCAAGACCGAAAAAATGTGTCCTCTTACTTGCAAGGAAGAGATTAGTTCATTAAGAAATTAGCAAGTATAAATCATGTTTGATGTTTTCTCTTGTCTGAACAGCGTTGACTTCTGCTCCTAGGAAACGCTAGTAATTTTTTGTCAGCTTTTCCATATCTTTTCTCTCCGCGACAGGCCGGATATACCTGCTTATGACGCGACGGAGACTCGTGACGCGGTCCAAAAGGCAATGACGGAGTGACAGTCAGGAGCGACGAGAGAAAGGCTTTCTGTGTCGTCAGTGGCTCATGCCAGCATCGATCATTTTTAGTCTCGCAGGCTTATACCGAAATGCACCCTCGCCACCTTACGTGACCCCCACACTCGCTCTCAAGTGCTCTCCCTCTGTCTGTAGTCGTGCTTTTCTCTTAGCTACCAAAAGCTGTCTCTTTCGTGTCTCGTGGCCGAAGCGAGAAGCTTTCGAGTGGCCGGAATAAGAAAAACCACGTATCCTTTTAGATCGTGAAAGAAGTTGCTTACTGTACTCGTTAAGAAGCAGCTCCATTGGTACACTCTGGGCTGCAGCGACGCCCCATTGCCCTTGCTATCTTCCGATCACGTTCTTTTGTATCTTTCCGTTGACTTTTCAGACGGTTTTATATAACATTTGCCACGCGTAACACCTCGTCGCATCCTACCATCGCGATGTGAAATAGAATATGACTGAGCCTGGGCATCCGGATGAATTACATCGGAAAGAGTTTTTCATTAGCCGCTTCGTTAATTGCGCATTCTCCGGTAATTAAATTAACGGTGACGCAGGATTCATGTTCAGTCTGACGACTTGATGGATAATTTCAAGTAGCACTCGAAGGTTATTCCTGAATTATTCCTGAACAATACGTTTTTGGAGAATATTTTTTGAAAATAGCTGAATGCATTAATTCCAACATGCTGATTGAAAGAAACGAAGATTTACGGATGTGTCGGAAGTCGCTGATAAAAATTTAGGGAGTCGAGGTCCATACACGAAGTGACAACGAGAATAAACAGCCCCTCGTCCGTGACGCCCTGTAAGCGTTGTGAGCGCCTAGGGGATGGAGTAAATGGTAGTATCGCGCAAACTCATTGCCTTTCATGAGATTGCCAACAGTGAGCAGAGGTTTCTCGAGACCGATGGTCGATCCTCGATCCAATCCAATTCTTCCACGACGGCAGTAGGGTGAGCACCGTTTCGGAATTATAAATAAACATGAGATGGCCTGTATACAGATCGGAAAAATATGGAAACGTCTTGGACCGCAAACACCTTGCATATCTGACGAGAGATGGCATGTTATCTTCGCCGGTATAGAGACAAAATAATTAATATTCTTAAATTAGAAAAAAATTGTACAATAATTATCCCTGTTTTTTCCTTACAATTGACTGCCTATTTTTGTGTAGGTACCAAACCAAACGATACGAGTGCAAAGTGTTGCTTTCCAGTCAAGCGCCCTGAATATCATCGCACGAGTACAACACAGTCGGTGGTGTGGTTAATCATTTTTGTCACTGAAAGACGGTTGCATCTGCGCGTCGTACGATGCAAGCCTAAAAAGGCTCTCACTACTGTGAGCTCATGTTTAAGTGGTATAACCGAGAAGCGATTCGGACTTGACCGCAGGCACGAGGTAAGGGGTCGCTTTAGAATTAATTATAGGCGATATAGAGGTGGCTGGAGAGGCACGTCTGGCACGGACAGGCATGGAAGGGATCCCAGCCAGGAAGCTCGAAACGAGGCGGAGGAAGAGAAGAGCGCAAATGCGAAAGGGCGAGAAACGCGAAGGCGAAGAAGCGCGAGCGAGAAGCTGGATATAGACGAAGACTGCCGAGTCTTCTCTCGCGTACAATAAAGAAATTCCACTATATTCCGTTTGATTCACTCCAGCAATGCTGTTAGTGCGGTTTAGCACGCACTTTACGCTCGGGCAACGGTGGTGGTGAGCGGTGACATGCCGCGTAGTGATCCTCGAGTTAATGAGATCCATTGCCAGCTTCACCATCGAAAATCATTCCAGGTACGAACCCACGTGCCATAGACTGCTGTTATGCGAGTTATGCGAGACTGAAAAAGTGCTAGCGGCACCTGCGAACCCGGCGAACCGTGTGCTATTTTCGTCGTTCGACTCTAGACAATTGAGATCATTTAGCAGCAATATTGGCATTCAAACCGACTTCTTTCTTGCGACAGTGAGTCGAGGCATTTCGCTAAATCTTTTTGCCGATGCTGCGTTGGGAGTTCACAATGTCCCGAATATACAGGATAAAAAATTGGGAGGGGACTAGACGTTTAAATAATTTTTAATGATTTTTTAAGGTGTTTTCGAGATGTTCTTAGGTGTTTTCAAGACGTTTCTTGCGACTTTGAGTCGAGGCATTTTGCTAGATTTTTGCTGATGCTGCGACGAGAGTTCACAATGTCCCGAATGTACAGGATGCAAAATTGGAAGGTGTACCGTCGATCTCGCGAGTCTTTAATAATTTCCACGAGAGTCGTAAATTCCCGTGCGCCTTGATGCGATGAAATCGGACCGTACGTGCTACTGTTGAAATTAATCGACAGCAACTAGTTTCGCGTTACTGAAATGAATAGATTCACCTCGTATCTTAACAGCGATAAATATAAACTGTATTTTTCAAACTCCACAGATAATAATTACAAGTGTTCTTTCGTGTGTGTCGAGAGTTCTTTGATTTGACTCTTGTTATGTTGACTCGGCAACAAGTCGCTGAAGACTGAAGAAAATTGACAACGCTCGAAAAACTCTTGCTTCTTTTTTGAAGTGGGAGGAGAACCCTTCGAGCGTTTGTGCCGCGTATTCTCATTGGTGAATTTTTGTACCGAGCATTACTATTTATTTTGATTGGCTCGAAGGGTAGCGTCCCCCGCAGGTACATGCAGTGCGTCTTGGCACGTAGCCTCGCGGAAACAACCCCAACGGTCAGCCAGTAATAAAACATTTGGTCGCCAGAGACTGACTTACTGGTTTTTTCCAGCAATAAAACATCTGCGTGCCAAACGTTAATACTTTCTATTTGAGTGAATGCCGCAGTAATCCTTTGGAAAACCCCTTGAGAATACGCGGGTGTCTACGGTTTTTCCTGAACATTTTAATTTTGTATATTTTAAATGTGTATGTGTTTGTGTGTGAATCTATGCTTATTTTGAAAATAATCTTTTTGATTTAAACGATACAATATCGTCGTTGTCGACGATCCAGGAGGGGACGAAGGTCTATAAAGTAGGGCTAGTACCAATCGTATTTTCGTGTGTAAAACAGACGAAGCTACCGTGCCATCCGTCATAGTCTCCTCTCTCTAGTCTCCGTCGGGAATCGAGAGAGAAGATCGATGAAAATTTGGCGACATTGGATGGACATTTTTGCTTACAGTAAGGGTGAGGTAGGTTTCGTTTTATGAAATACTGTAATATTTGCTTAGATTTTACGGGGAGCAGCGTGAGCAGTGGGTGCATAGACAGGATATACAAAAGACGACCCCGAGTTCATGTCACATCTCAGAGACGCTGCTGTACCTCGTCTGATTGCATTCATCGATCTTGGAAACTTGTTTCCTGACTTGATTATCTTACCCTCGCTCGAGTATATCATCCCCAGCGCTGCCGTATCCCGCACGCTCTGTTTATAGGAATAATCAGAGCTTCTCTCACGCTTGCTCTCTCTCTCTCTCCCACTCTTCCTCTCACTTTCTCTTCGCTTTCGAAGCAACGAAAATGCAAGTTCACTGATTGCCTCATTCGTCTTCAGATATCGAGTTGGCGAAATAAACTGAGGAACGGAAGAAGCGCTAGGGTTAGAGTGAACGACGTCTGATAACTGAAGATCGCTTGAACATTCAGCCCGTCATCTGTCAGGACTCGCGTTCGTCCAGCAGATCATGGTCCATCCTGGCAGTGGAAGTTTAAGAAAAGAAACAAGAATCTTGGACAAAGTTGGAAAATGAAATCAAGATTACACTACAATTCTCTTTTAAGTTTCTCAACCATTCCCGAACTTACCTTAATTGAAATATGTTATCTTGTCAATGTCACCAAGTCAATATAGTTAAGCCAATAAACCCCAAAGCAGAACCAACTCCCAGGGGGTCCTAGTGCGTTAAAATAAATATGAAAATAAATACTTAAATAACGACAGGCGTACGAATGTAATTAATAAGAACCGAGTGATCTCGACGGTTTTCCGCAATGGGATCAACGACGTCGAGTGACTCGGATGATTATTCATCGCACGTCGTTGCGATCGGGCGAATGGGGATCACCATGGCCTGGCGGGTCGCCACGGCGTAGGGTCAAAAGTTGCGCGCGCCTTTGTGACAAAAACAATAGGCCTTATTGTTCGTGCCCACGCGCGTTCGATACTCAAGTGCTTTTCGCGAGTGCGTAACGATGCGTCGCGCGAAGGCGAAACGTGCAATTAACCTCGGTGACTCTTTGAAAATTTGCGCCGTAAACGCGTGCGCGACATTTCAGATTTTTCACTCAAGGCCGGGGCTTGTCGAGCGCCGGTTGCCAACGCGGCTGAAGTCGACGTTCGGAATTGTCGAATGTCTGTACTACGAAATAAGAAATTTCGAAGATTTAATTTGATGCCAACATGTCTGGTAATCAAAGTCTAATGTTCAAGTTCGACTACCTCATGAGTTATAAGAATTAAAAATTAAAAAAGCTTTTGTAAAATGCTGAGCTACCGTGATTAATAAACTGTTGAAATAATCGGCACGACTCGATTGTCGTGTGTGAAGAGAATTTTTCGCAACAAGTTGTTTGTAGTGTGGTTTTCCCCGGCGCGTCTCGGGTATCCCTGTAATCAACAAGTGACTCCGTTTCCTCCTACTCGAGAATTTATATACTTCTCGGCTGGAGCTCCACAGGTGGCAACATGGGTAATCTTCGCGAGCTTCGTGAGTTCATTATCGATCCAACCGGTCGTCATCGATCGGGAATCTCGGAATCACTCGTCCATATGTAATGATATTTTTTGCGCTCATCTCGATGGAGATTCGCATCGTCCCGGAAAATACGAGTGCGTGAAGTAAGCAAATATCGATTAGGCAAATATATTAGGGTGGATTTGAGCAGGTCGTGGTCCCGTTAAAATCCGCCCTGAGCCTCTTTCTCGCCGTATTAACCGCAAGCCCCATTTCCACACCGCCTTCTACAAGGGGTGCTCATATCAGAGCACTCACGTCAGTCCGGTCACGTAATAATAATCAGATTGTTTTATAGCGCCCTCAACCACGCCAATGTGACTCGAATAACTTGCCGGGATGATCTGTGAGTAATATAGTAGGGTTGGCGAACCGACATTATACAGGACAATTCTTCGTCCTCCGATGACTCGCAGCTCGTCCCCCAAAAAACATCTGTCATTATGCTTCCAAAATCCGTCCTCGTCCACATCATGAATTCTTTATTTATTTTTTTTTGTTGAGTCATGGATTCTGTTTATAAAATAATAAAATAATAAATATAAAACCCGTCCACATCATGAGTTTTTTTTTCAGTCATGAATTCTGTTTATAAAATAATAAATATAAAACCCGAATTTGTACCGATTTGTGGCAAATATCTGCCACATCAGTAGGTCAAAGTGATACAAATTTCGTATAAAAAAAATGTCGTTATTAAACAAATCGATCGTCATCCACTTGTACGTCTCTCGAATTTCAAACCTGGCATTTCGCTGGCCGGAAATTGAAGACGCAGGACGCGCATCACTAAGCACCAACTCCTGAGGGACGAAGCTCCGCGAGCCTTTTCCGGGGCGTGGAGGACACGCTTTAATAAAGCCCGCGCGCCGCCCACCAACTCATATCGAGGATTCTTCGCGGTCCGCGAATTCCTCGTCATCTTGCGGAACGTTCCTGAGGCGCGATCGGAAGCGCCGCCGGCATAGAGGAGTCACCTCGCCATAAACGCCCCGTGTCTCACGTACTCCTCGGCGTGGGCCGTGCAAATGATCTTGCGGCTGGGTATTCACAAATATCTCATCATCAAACTGTGCTTTTCGCATTTCTGAAAACTGCTGATCAGAACTTTATCATGAATCAAATTTAAAAAATTCGAATCTGATGAGCAAATCCTCACCGTGAAAAAAATTATATGCTTCGCAGGCGTTTTTTTTTTCAGGAAAGCCCATGAATACGGCATTCAAAATCAAACGAGCCAACCCAGTTTGCCGTGGTTACTGAATAAAAGTCAGTCGTCAATACAGAGGGAATTTTTTTTTCAAAACGTCAATAGTTGGCGCTAATTAAACCAAACCCTGACAAAAACCCAAAATAATATCTAAATCTTGTTTACAGCCCAAGGATCTTCCAAAAAGTGACTCAACTCTTTTCGAGGCCAGAAGATTGAGTCGTCCCGTCTGGAACTCAAGGCGCCTCCTGCAGCCGTGAGGCTGAATACAAAGACCCAAGGAAGATAGACCGTGGACGAGGAGGAAGAAAATGCGAAAAACGTATATAGGCGTCTCGCGGTCGTGTGCGTAAGACCGCGCGCGGCGAGGAGAGAAAAAGAGGGTCTAATAATCGCGCGAACTAGAAGGGGAAATTGGAGGGGCTGTGCAGTGGTGGTGGGTGCTGCAAGGGGTGGTCTCGGCGTTTGAAGCGCCCGGGGTGGGAGTCGATGGTAGAAGGGCTGGCGGATGCTGCGTCCTGTGTTCGCCGTTCCAGCTTCGCGCCGCGAAGGGGTGGGAGTCGCTTGAATCGTGGCATGCGCTCTGGGGCTAAACAACGGATCGGGAAATCGTGGAAGAGGATGCCCGAAGACGTTCGGGAGACGCAGACGGCGGCGGGCAGCGACGGCCGTGAGCCGGCTACAAGGGTGTAGAATGCACCCTCACCCTCATACGACCACGGGGTTTCCACGGGCGAGCACTCGCCGTGACGACAAGGAGGACTAGCAGGACAACAGCGCGGAGGACCGGAGCCCAACATCGTCCGAGTCTAGGCGGAGTCCATCTAGGAACGGTGAGTCGAAGATAAAACGAACAAAAGCGTGTTTCAATTTCGTGATCAGTCGTGTCGAAAGCTGAGGTGCCCTCGCGATTCTTAATTCAATTTTCGTTGGTTTTCTGTACGAGTGTTTCGCGACTATTTTCGTACCATTTTCTTTTCTATTTGCGGGGCAGGTGTTGACAATTTTTTGCATTCACTTGAGTTGAGAGCACGAAGGCAGGATACAAATGCTTAACATCATACAAATAGTTTAGTGGTGAAGGTATTCACAGACCGGGTATACGGAACAAAGTTAGGAGATTTTTTTCAAAAAGTTTATCAAAAGTTGACGTGGAATAAATGCAATTTTCTTCAAAGAGTTTAAAGTTTTTTTCGTTTACTCTAGTTGTATTTTTGTTGCAATTGCGAGCATTGAATCGCCTGTGCAGAAGTTATACTTTATTTTCTGACAGTAATTCGAGGTTACTTGGAGGAAATATACATATATATTGAGGTGCGCTATACAGTGATATATGTAGGAGCAATAGAGCTGGAAAGTATTTGTCCTTTCCTCTTCGATCACAGCTTTACGTTCGAACGAGCGCAACCGGCGTGGTAGATTATGCCCGCGACATTGGCTTCCAGGGAGACGACTGGTACGAGCGATAAAGCGCGTGAGACGACGAGAAAGCTTCTTCGCATGGTTATATAGGAAGCTCCTAACACGACGAGGCGATCCGACGTTCCAGTCAGTGAAGGATTTTCGCAAGTCCATTTTCTCCCACCACTCGGGCGCACCTGTCGATCTAAATCGATTAAGCGAAATACTCCCTTTAAATCGCTTATATATCAGCACAAAAATGAAGTCGAATCGATTGTATCGCGCGACAAATTTATGATTATTTTTTCGCGACACTACAAGTACTCCGGTTTGTCTGTCTCTGAGATAAAAATGTAATGCGGCGAGTCGACGGCTTAAACGATCATCTGTTCTGCCTTATAATCCGGCTGTAGCAGACGCGACGAAGCTTCAATATTAGCATTCACATAATTTTGACAATATTGTTTGTTTATCGTCAAAATGATTAATTCATTTGTTAAATGATCTATTTTGCTCCATGCACAGCGGAAATTGCCTTGAGATTTTCGCGAAAAAAAAAAGTTTTCGTTTTCGTAAAACTTGAAAACCCTATCCGATGGGAAATTTCTCGCTGATTCCGAAAAGCACCGTTGTTTGCCCGAAAAATAAAAAGTTCGATGAGAAAAACCCGAAAAAACATTTTTCACTTTTTTCGAAATTTCGACACTTCACTAAAATTGATGTTACTCTTTTTTTTTGATCGATCAAACTTGAATTTTATTTTTGCATTCGAGAGAAAACTCTATATCGAAGAGAATGCCGCAAGGCGGAACGCGATATCTTGATTTCTGATCGTTTTACAGAATTTTAAATTCAGAACCTCAAAAATCGCAAAAAAACGGAAGGGGAACCCCTTCTAAAAATTTGCGATTTTTGAGGGTTTGACTTTAACATTCTGTAAAAATTCAGAAATCAAAATATCGCGTTCCGCTTTGCGGCATTCTTTTCATTGTGGAGTTTTCTCTCGAATGCAAAAAGAAAATTCAGGTTTGATCGATCCAAAAAAGAGTAACATCAATTTTAGTAAAGTGTCGAAATTTCGAAAAAAGTGAAAAATGAGTTCTCGCCTTTTTCCCGTCGAATTTTCGACTTTTCGGTCAAACAACGGTGCTTTTCGGAATCAGCGGGAAATTCCCATCGGATAAGGTCTTCACATTTTCCGAAATCTAAAATTATTTTTTCCCGAAAAATGTACCCCTTGCGTTTTTCAATTGAATGAATTTTGCAAATCGATAGAGCGGTAAATGTAAGTATCATCCGCGTGTAATTAATTTAAACAAAAGTGGACAACCGGCGTGGTCCACAGATTTCCATTGCCTCAATTCTGCAGCGGACCCTTAAATTTCAATTACAACGACGGACACGACGTAGTCCGGGCCTTCGCCTCTACACTCTAGCCTTTTACCGAGATCTTCCGTGTCCGACTGATAGAACGTGGGTGCGCGTTTAACCGAGCGTAATATCACCCCCATGATATCCGGAAAAGCCCCTGATTTGACTTGGCCAGAACCGCCAACGCCGTTCTCATTTCCAGGTGTCACGCTCAGCACAGATATCCCCCGCTTGACCCATCCTGCTATAGTTATAATAATATTCCTCTGGAAACTTCGCGATAGCTTTGACCCGGGGTCTCCTCATACTTCGCCCTTTACTCACTTAACTCGTCCGCAGGCTACCTCCACCCTGCACTGCACTTATTATTTCCATTGTCGCCGTGAACTCGTCCTTGAAACTCCCATAAACTTCACCAACTTTTGGCACACATCTTAACGTCTGGTTTTACTCGAAACTTTAATTAGAGTTATCGATGAAGTCTCTCATTCATGAATTAATAGAAATAAATTCTATCGATTTACAGTCGATTGCATATCTCTAAGTTTCAATAATGCATAGGCTTTACCATTAATAACACACCAAAATATTCGTCGATTGCTTAATATGGTTTGTGTTTAAGTATTTTTTACGATTGAACCCAATGGAGGTTTAAGAATCGATTTATGTACCAATGCAAGGTCGTTATTAGCAGCTCTTCCCTACCGACTGAGAACGGCCCGTAACCCACAGCCGTGAATTTCGAATTGCCTACGCGTATCCCTAACGTGGAAACCGTTGCGAGACACGTATATAGATACCATAGATATATGCTGCCTGCGTTAGCGAGAACACTCGGCGAGCGGTATACGCGCGGGGGCCCTAGCACGCCGAGGTTAATAGAGTGATCGTTAACAAGGTTACAAAGCAATCTGCATAACCCCCGGTCCGGTACTTTGCCACGGTGAGAGACCCCGGGGCGTGCCAAGCGGCTGCTGTAATTACCGACGATAATACTATTACCGGTTCGTCAAGGGTGGTAACTGAGAAGACTATCCTCGTTCTCCTGGTCTCTGCTTCTGCATCCTCAACTCCCACTTTCCTACAATGTTGTCCCACATCTGGAAGTCCCGACAGGAAACAAAGTGCCATGGAAATCCAACACCCCGGGGATGTTAGGCTTCAATTCACTTTTACCATCGCTGAAAAATAAAATAGATTATTTTCACGGGCAACGAGAGAGTGCCTGAAAATATTGCGACGCGTAATTGTTTTTACGTCGATAAATCACTGCGTTGTGTCGTCGGTAGTGCGTGGCTGCGTTGATGCTTTAATTTCGTTTAAAAAAAATCTTTGATACTATGTAACAATCATGTATGAAATATACAATCGTCATCGACATCGTAAGACGATTAAGAGAGGTCAACGACCGTCGATATTCTATTAGCACTCTACAATAAAGTCGCGAAGGATCGAGACACGTCGCGACTTATTTAAAATTTCGCAGCCACGTTCTTTCATTCTAAAGTCGATCAAAAACGGATGCGTAGATACGAAAGCGACTAATGAAATCATTGCTGACCGAATCATTCGTAGTCTACAGAAGTGACGACAGCTATCAGTGATTTTCGACACGTGCACGTCTCGTGCTGTAGTTCACGTCGTCACCCCACTCATTGAAGCAACAGCTTCAACGGATAAGTGCGACAGACAGACAGGCTTAAAAATTTTACTATATAGAATCCTGGCATCTTATCCCCACTGGCAATCAACGATTGACTGGTGAAGAGCAGCTGGCCACAAAAATCTTCTCCGGCACGGTGCAGTCACCGACGCTCCCTGAGAAATATCAGATCGTCCGGTGTCCGAATTGGCAATCACAATTAATTCTCACTTTCATTTTATTTGTTCGATTGTTTTACCTGAGTTTTTGTCGAATACGTGAACCAGGTTGTACCAGGTGCTACTGTGCGGTGGGGTATCAGGTACGGTTTTCGGATTCCGTAAGGTGTGGAGGCAACGAATCCGGCAGTGAGTCTCTGGCGCAGGCGTCCGAGGGGGTTTTCTGCAACGGATAACGTAATTGACGAAGTAACTCGCTTAGCGTGCAATATCACGCGACAAAGTGACGGCGCGGGTAAAATGGATGACTGAGAGAGTCACTGGAGTGCGAGCGAGAGGGAGAGAGAGCGAGAGGAAGAGAGATAGAGTGGCAGGGTAGACGAAACGATATAGAGATAGAGAGCTGGAGCTTCCTGGACCGCCTTTGGCATCGGTATAGAAGGGGAAGCTGATGGTAAAGCTAATAGGAGCTTTCCTCTTCCCGTAAACTCACTTCCATCTGGATCAAATACCCGTGTCTGATAGTTAATTGCCTTAACAATACGTGGAAAATGATTAGTGTGCGATCGTGTGGCTAGTTGAATGGATACGTTGAGACAGCGCTGGATTGCTTTCTTAGACTCTTCGAATTAACAGGTTGAAAGTTCTCAACGTGTCACACGCCTTTTTGGGGTTGTACGCCGATACTAGACTGATACATAATACTTGAGCTTTCTTTTCGTATCTTCATATGTGTGAAACTGAAGCCGAATTTTCTTGCTGATCAACCATAATCTGATCTTTAGTGAAAAAAATCGGAATATTGAAGACATTCTTCTTTTTCAATGCTCAGTTTTCAAGTAATACCTAGGATGTATTGCAGGCAAATATTAATATTAACCTTCTGATCATGTTTGTCGCACTGTGGCAAAATCTCCTGTGCTCCAGGCAAGAAGCACCACTGTTTTCACTATTCAGGGACTGCTTAAAGGATTTGCGTTGCGCAGAAAAACGTTTCCATGTTCGCGTGTTTCTCGCAGGAAGACAGTCACTGGAGACTGTGTTTCTGCGACAAAAACGACTTCTTCCACCGAGAACGCACAGGCCTGCCGGTGGCCTACTTGTTGAAGCTCGAAGCAACAGTTTGCCCTTTAAGCTCTCTCACAGCGGAGGTTTGTCGTCACGTTAGCGCTGTCGCTTCGTTCCTCTTGCCATCTTCTCTCGAATATCAAGCACCCCAGTCGTCTCAACCGGTTCCAAATCGTTTTTTCCTCCGCGTCAAAGCCTGAATCGTGCCTTCGGTGTTTCGAGTTTTCGTCAAAATCCCAAGGGTGTGACAGATCTTCGCAGTATCTGAACACAAAAAAGAACTGGAAAATACTCACATGATGAATGCCCAAATTCGTGAGCAAGCATAGAAGATACGTGGTTGTGGCTCCACCCCCACGGTATAAAATTTGTTCGGCCGTGCCAGACTACATCCAACGCCGCGGTCACGTTTTACAATAATTTTCCAGAGTGTTGACGGGAAACACGATTTTTCTATTAGCCGGACTCGGCGTCCGCGACCCTCGACACCTCGACGCACCCCCTTTAGCCCTCGCGCTTGACTTATTCTTCGCAGCCCCTCGACTCGCGCTTACGAAACGCTCGTACGTGACTCCCGCGTGCGAGCTTCTGTGTATGTAAGTCGCGGTTTCTGCGGCGCGTCCCCAACGGAACGCCGGATAACTGGGTGCGAGCGACTCCCCGCCCCGAGCGAGCCTCGAGCAGCGCGAGGGGATACCGTGCTTTTATTTTGATAATGAGCCGCGGATGAGTCGGCGACGATCGCACTTCATCACGGTCGAACATCCGCGGCCTGTCGATTGCAAACCGTCCGCTCGTCAACCAACCCTCTACTTGTCTTCCGAGTACTCTCCAAACAATCGACATACTATATGCTGCCTCGTGTATTCAGCACCTGTGAGTATGTTTGCACGATTGTGTGTGCGTGTATGATATGTGTACGTGTGTATTAATACTTGCATGGAGCTCTGTCAACGATAAACGAAACGTCATAGGACAATTGAATTCAATCCGCGAATGATCTATGGAACCATTGTAATTCCTATACCTCGAAAGGTGTTATTTCTGTTTTCGTTTCTCTCTATTTAAATTCAGGGCTAACGCCGTTTTCCATATTGTTAGTTTAGTTTAGTTTAGTTTAGTTTATTGTCACTAGGGTATGATACCCTGTAAGTGCAAAGTAGGTACAGATGTAAGTACGAAATCAACATGTGTCCGTGAAAAGAAAAGAATATACAGTGTATATATACAGACTCTCCGATAAGTTAAGGTCGCAGGACCGAAAGCCGATTAGGCCATGCCGATAAGTTAAGATCCTCACTACTTTCGCAAGCCGTCTCCGGGCGCCCGAAACGACAAGAGGTGAAAAAAGTGCAGTGGGGGCCTTTCATCGGTACTTGTCTCGCACGAAACTAGCTGCGGCGTTACCTCTCTGTCACAATGCGTTCAACCGCAGGTAGTGTGAAGTAGAAAGGGTAATTCACTTCGCCGCCAGCAGGTAGAAAGAGCTCAGAAAAGGGTCGATCTTAATTTACCAGAGCGTTAATCCTTAACTTATCGGAGTGCCTTAACTTTTCGGAACTTAACGTATTGGCGAGTCCACTGTAGAACAAAATCAGTAAGCGAAAGAAAAATATTACATAGTATGATATGTCTTACAATATAGTACAAGATAAAGATTAAATAAACTAATTGTACTAAATAATACGAAATTCCGGGTTCGAACGCAGAAAGGAGTAGAGCCGTTAGTTGATCTGTGTGTCGAGTGTCTTCCGTACGTTGTCTTGGAGTACTTCTGAATTGTGTATTTTCGTGGCTCTGAAAATATTGAAAACGGATGGAAATTAGAGTACGAGTGGCGCTGTTCGATTTACTTAGCGGTAACTTCTTCGCTCTGTGTCCCACAATCGGTCCCCGCCCTCTCGACATTTAAATAATCTTCACGGAGACTGTGGGGCACGAGGGGCTAGTTCGTCGTCGCAAGTCGTCGACAAACAGTGGCGTCGGAGCGGTCATTCTTTGCCGTAATAATTATCGCCAAGACGAATGGGAGGGTGGAGAGGAGGGTTGGCTGGCGCGATAGACTCGGCGAGACAACGAAACTTTCCCTCCTCGTCGCTCGCGCGTGTAAGTGGATGCTGTCCGCGGGAGGGAACGGCGGTAAGAACGATGCTGCGAATCGAGAAGGATGGAGGGGAGAGAACTCGTTCGTCGGGCTTCCTGAGAATAATGCACACACCCCTTGGGACTCTGCGCTCTGGCTTTGCCGCCACGCTCTCAGTGAAATGCTGATTGCCTCTCCCCGACCAGACTCTTTTCGACCGATCGTCGTCTTCCTTCTTCACTTCTTTTTCCTCCCACTCTCGACCTCGTTCTTCACGTTTTTATTCATTGGCAATCGACCATTCGTCATTCTTCCCTTCAGATTGCATCGTGGCGATGCCATAAGCATAATTTGCCATTTGGAATCAATTATTTTATCGTTTGACTGTGAACGAGATGTTCCGATAATCTCGTAATGTAAACTGGAGTAATTATAGAGGAATAGATCCATTTGTTGACGGTGGGGAAGATTTCATTGAGTGTGAAAGGTCGTGTTTTGATTATGTTGGTTCTTTGACAAATGAACAAATCGAGTTTGTTAGTTTGAAAGCATTGATCGCTTTATTAGCCGGGAACTGTTAGGTCTATGTATAACGGTGGAGCACCAGTCACAATTACTTGCGATAATATACGATAAAGCCAGAGCAAATGTTTTATAATGGGGCAGATATTATTAATTATAAAATCGTATAGCCTCGTTCTCTGAGCCATCTAATGTCGTTAACCTTTGACAGTCACGTCAAGAAACTCTTCTGAAATCATGAAATTCTTACAATCATTTTTAATGATATTTATATTCATTCAGTGCCGACCGTAAAATCATCCTCAGTTAGCCAATATATCAAATATTTTATCTCAGTGGGACGAGAGATTTTCGATTGCGGTTCGAGAATTAAGGGAATTTTTCACAGCGAGTAGTGTCAAGTGGTTTCGATTTTCGTTCATAGAGTCGAGAACGAGCGAAGTTGAACAAATTGCAAGGCCACTCAGTCACAATTTCGCGATGATTCGTTCCCCCACCCGTCCCTCTCGAGTTTCCGGCACTTTTCTCTTCGTTTCTTGCTGCCCATTCTTTGGCTCTGGACTCGCGCCGCACACTCCGCAGGCGAATATTTCCGTGACCTCGGACGCCGTCGTTTTCAAGCCCGACCGAGATAGAGTGCTCGGGAATTTCCTCACGTCCCTTCTCTAAACTTCTCGAATCCTCGTCACCTCTCGTTGATATACTGAGCGACGGACTCGGAGACCGACTGAGAAATCCAGGGGAAAGAAACTCATAACCGTCTTCACTTTGTGCCAACGCCGTCGCAATATAATTAACCCGTATTAATTAACACCTTTCAGCAGTAGCCTCTTCGCTCTGACGCTTTTGCTGGGACACGCTGTTCCCTTTTATATTCGCAATAACTTGGTTACCGACCCCTCGCTCGCCCACTCAATTCCCCGCGCGCTATTCTTTTTTACATCCTTGTCAACGCGTGTCACGTGATTCGAATGGAATAGATTTAATTAAAATTATTACGGAATAAAATTCCATTTTTTTCGTCGATTAAATTAACGAAATTAATGCTCGGTTCTCAATTCACGTACCATTAATCACTCTGTTGCGTCGAATATAAAAATATTCATTTGGCACTTTCTTTTTAAATCAAATCGACGAACGGATTTTAACTTTCGAGGTCTCGTTTTCTTTGACACAAAGTGCTTTCTGGTCATCACCGAAAAAAATAATCATCACCAATCTGTCGCTGTCACGTTCCACAAACATAATAGGCAGATCGATTTTTTCTCCCATTTTTTTCGAGTCGCTACACATCGATCCCCAACGATGTCGCGCGCGTTGTCCCCCTCGTGAATTTGGAAAAGATTTCAGCTTGGCTCACCCGCCGTTGTAGGGATCCCGCTTGGGCGCCGCTTTCTTCGCGAACAAACAAATCCAGATCCCGAATACTTATTTGCACTGGAGTATAGAGGAGGGGACGGGAATGGGATAGTGGTTTCCTTCTTAGCTCACACGCATTGGGTCTAAGTTCGATTTCACCGGCACCAATGGATTCTTCGGCGAGCTTTTTGTGGCCCGTGGTAGTTTGTAATTCTGCTACAATTGTAAAACGATCGGGTCCTTTTTCGGCACACGCCAGAAAAATAATTAATCGCAATACGCTGCATATGGGCCAACCAGATGCTCGTCGTTTTGGCTTTAAAGACGACCGTGCCGATCCCGGTTCACGGATCAACAAAAAATTAATTAAAAAATGCTTGCCTCTCGAAGTGTTTCATGGGGCAGGGCATACAGTTAGCACACGATAGAGCAAAGAACGATGCTGCTCTTAGCAAACATTCCGATACAATGCGGCTAATCAGTGAAACCATCACTCTTGTCCTCGAGAGCTTCCATTTTAAAGACGCCAAATTTACTCGGGGACTTACCAATTAATGCTCAAAAACGCTGCAGGTGGAGCTAAAAATGTAGCGTCGAGGGATTCTCATCGGCCACGTATATCGGGAAATAATAAATAAATTAAACGATCATTTATATTGCGGGAGTCTTACAAACAAAGCTGTATTTATTATTAAATTGAGTAAACCAAAGAAATAATGACATCCCGTATCGATTTTACAAAACAAATCACCTTGATCGGCACACTCACTCACACACGCAAACACACCCGAGAGAGCAGGAATTTATAATAATCATTTATGACGATCAATCCGAAAATAATGCTGTCCCGTCTCTCTCACTCACGCACACGGTGCAGCGGGAACGATAATCAATCACGCTCGTGGAACAAAAATGAACAATAACCGCGGCACTCATATCCTCTCCCCGAAAAAATCGGCTACTCGATCCACCGAATCAACGATATAACCGCGGTCCACACTCATGCCCAAACCGCACTCCGTTCCCGCGCACGACACGAAATTTAAAGCTAAAATGTCAAAATATTACAAAATCGTCCGAAAGACTAATTCTCACAAGCGTTTCTTCGCAAACTCAAAATATCATCTATCGATGTTCTCCGATGATCGATGCGTTGATCATTGGCGTCCGTAGCGCGCGAAGTCCAAACGTGAGTTCTCGGCGCGGAACGGCAGGAAGGACGTCGTTGTCCTCGGCAGTAACGAAGGAGCAGCAATCGTTGCAGTCCGTTGCAGTTGAGCGGCTTAATAATTTGGTTATTTCCTCCGATGATACTGGAGCGGGAATCGTTTTAATCGTCATGCCGGGGCCCCTCTCGTCGCAAGGCGTACATAATTCGGGAAATAAAACAATATAAACAAACATCAGAAATTCGCCCGTTCAATTTATACGCCGTTAATGTTTAACAAACGGAAAATAATTTTTTGGTGTCCATTATTTTCCAGGGCAGCGCTCAAAGTCGCTGATAACGGAGGGGTATGGCTGGAGGATCTTGGAGCGGATGGCTGCAGCGATGTCGAGAATCACGACAACTGGTCCTCGTGATTGTCGCCATCGCTCTGCTGCTGGACAATATGTTGTTGACCACTGTCGGTGAGTAATTGCAATCGAATTATAGTGAATAATATACGTTTTATAAATCTTTAAAGTCGTCGAAGAGGTTTGAATAAAACTTATAGTTTGAAAAAATCGATTTGTATCCTGCAAATACGATTTACTGATTATAGTGGTAGAGAAAAGGAAAGAATAAATGTAGCTTTTTACTCTTCAACAGTAAACAATTAAGGAGATCAATTGATTTCATGAATTCAATGTCAACGTATATCGATGCCTCGTTACAAAACTTTTCGATACCTTTTGTTCCATCATTCTTGTACTGGTCCGAGTCTTTCAGATTTTTACACGTTGAAAAGTTTTAACGAGAGAACAGTGCAAGTTCTTTACTATTTTTTTTTTTCGCCCTCAATGCTAGTCAGTGTTCCTCTGTGCACACAGATGACTAGCAACTTAGTTGAAAGTACTGATGCGTAAAAAGGTAAAACTTACGGGAAAAACTACGAGCTTAAAGGGCGCGTACGGTATGGTTAAGGGACGCCCTTAGAACGATGATACAAAAGTGAGACGATTGCAGAGACGATGAACAGTCGGCATAGCCGCAGGCATGAAGATCGCTGATCTATTCAAGCGAATTAAAACGGAGTCGTAATTAATGTTAAAACCACGACGAAAGCAACCCCTTGAGCTATACTTTAATGAAAAAGCTCTCAGAATTGTGTTACTTCATTTGGTCTAGATTCGGTTCACCTTATTTTCTTATAATGCAATTCAATAATTACAACGTTGACAAATCACGTGATAATTCGCAATCACATTTGGGACCTTCGATTATCTCATTATAAAAAAACTATCAAGAGCTCCGTTGGTTTAAATAAATCGCACAGCTAAATAGTTCTTTACTTTGATTGAAATCTGAGCTCTCGCTACAAATCCTTCATTCCTTGGAAGGAGCTGGTATAACGTTGGTCTCTGGGGTATTGTTCCCAGTTCGTCGAAGGTCTCGCGTTCTAATCTGGAAAAATCCCCCTTCGTCTTCATTATTTTCCTTTTTTTATCCTCAGGACTCTTAAATACCTCATCGATCGCTCGTTTCTCAGTGGTTATATGTATCAGGGATTTTTATGCAGTAATATAATTGCCAATTTTCGACCCTCCCTCGAGAATCTTGCTAACCCGATGACCACTGGTGCCGGGAATTGATTTCTTCCCATCAAAACAGCGTATCTTTTAATACATTTTTTGTGAACTCGCACGACGATGTGAAATAAGTTCTAACGATACGAGGCGAGCAAAGACCGTGCACGACGGTGCAACAAACTCTTGACCTACTCGTAGGCGTCGCAACCACCGGTTTTGCTCAATTCCGTACACACGATACGACGTCACCCCCGCTTGCTCCGGCTTAAATACTCCCACCGAGTAGCATCTTGAAAATCTCACTTTGCCCTCCGCCACTCAAGCTCGAGAGTGTGGGGATTAAAGCTTCGTCACAGAATGTTACGAATGTGCAGCCTCTACTATTTTTTTCCAAAAATATAGTATAGTTGAGTCTGTATAAACCATTCATAGAAAAAAGGCCTTGAGAAAATTATTGTTGAATGTTCAATTCTTCAATTGTTTTCATTTAATTAACAGAGTCTCATGAGAGAATTTAGTATTGTTAACTTCGTAGTTTTAAATCACCGTGAATGAGATGAAAATAATAATAAGTAATTAACAATATCAGTTCATACATCTGTAACTACTGAAACAGCCCACGAAATAAAAATTTCCTTCAAATCGTAGTTTTATATTTCCTTTATTCGCCCCTGTTTTTTCTTTTTCATGGAAAAACGATTCCGTTGGCACTTTAGGAAAGCCTAGAAAAATTGCTAGACTCAAGCTGTCAGACGTGTGTTAAACCCAACGACCCTTGCAAGGATTCTCATAAACCATACAGTGCGGCGTCGAGAGTTACAGCGCAAGAAACCTATGGTCACTCCGACGTGTGGTCACTTACTTTTTCCAGCTTTTAACTCTCGGAGGTTTTATCCAACGGTCGGCAAACTCTCGTGTGCGCAATGTTTAATTCAGTAGATGCTCGTTCAAGAGCAAAATCTCCGACGACGGAAATGTATGGGCCTCACCCGTTGTGTGTCACGCCTGGCTATATACCAATCCAGATAAGTGGTCATGCATTTATGGAGGCGCAACAGGGTTTCATGTGTGTTGCTCAGACGAAATGCTCCCTATACTTTATTTCGCGATATATATCACCGAGGAGAAAATTATCGCAGTCGTAAGAACCGTTCGCTAGCATTCGCGGTGATAACGGCTGAATCATTTTTCGACGATGAAGAGTCCTGATAAAATTGATAGCCTCCCGAAATCATCGTTTCTTGACAAGTTAAATTACGAAACTGATACGACTAAATCTAGATTTTTTTTTGTATTCGTTACGGGACTTTAATAGCCTTATAACATAATAGCCTGGTGTAAAACGAATGATCTAATTGTTTTTTACGGATTTGAGGATTTGTTAAATGTCTGTAAACATAATTTAACCACAAAACGTCCGGGGATTTGCATTTCCAGCCGACTCGTGGCAATGAATATCCAAACACGTAGCCGAGACCTCTCGCTCACTTGCATTACTTATAAAGGCCACTTGTTGCTCCATTCTATTCGCGACGTCGGCACTGTAGTCATACCGTTCTACTTCCTCAGCCTTGCTATTGAGCGATAAATACTTTTATAAGAAGTAGCACAATTGTTCACTTATTATCCATCAAACAATTCCTTTGATACAGCGGAATAAAAAAAAATTCTTTGGAGGAGCTGGGATTTGAACCCAGGACTTTCAGCATGCGAAGCAGACACTCTACCACTGAGTTACACCCCCGATGTGACTACGAATAGAAAACGAACTCACATATATTTTGGTAGCGCTTCGATGCCCGAAAATATTTACTTTCGGTCCTTGGCGTTCATAGGAGAGAAAAAAAATGTATTGGAGGAGCTGGGATTTGAACCCAGGACTTTCAGCATGCGAAGCAGACACTCTACCACTGAGTTACACCCCCGGTGTGATAACTAGTGGCGAAAAATCATTCCGACTAATTTGGATTATTCAGATTAGGTGATTCAGTAATAGTCTGAATAATTATGTAAAAAGTTTTGCTAAACATAATTATGTAAACGCACTGCAACGATAACTCAATATTAAAACGAATATATAATTTCACATTATAGTTGAATATTTTAACAAACTATTATAGACCGGTCGTGTAACATAAACTATATAAAGTCGGTTTTTTACAGTTCCTATAATGCCGGAATTCCTGTACGACATAAGACATCCAAACGCAACTCTGAGTGAACACCTCGACGGACCATCACATGTCACGACCACGACGACCCCTCCACCGACTACCACAACTCCGCCGCCACCGGGAAAATGCATTTGTCCTCAAAACTCGTCTAGCAATGCGCAACTTGAATTTCTTCACGCTTCAACCTTCACCACACCGGCGGACCAAACAGGTTTTTTTATTTGCTACATAACAACGCCGTGTTGCTCCTTTTAGTAATAACGTGCAATGCTTTCATGTCACGATTTTAGTTACGTCGACGATTAATGTGACGTCACCGGAAGAAGCTGAGAGACTGCAGAGGCATAAAGAACTTTTAGAAGAAACTGTCTCAGTAGGAATGATGTTTGCGTCGAAAGCATTTGTACAATTGTTAGCTAATCCAATCGTTGGTCCTCTCACCCATAAGTATGTGATATTTACTATTTGTATGCCGATTTTATAATTCATTTAATTCAATATAAAATAGATATTCGTAAATCTCCGATAAAATTCAGCTTTGACTAGCAATTGTAAAATAAATTGAACAAAAACTAAAGTTATTTTCTTATGTTTCAGAATCGGTTACAGCATCCCCATGTTCACAGGGTTTATAATAATGTTTATATCTACAATCATTTTCGCCTTCGGAAGAAGTTACAGCATTTTGTTTATAGCCCGAGCTCTCCAGGGTATAGGATCATCATGTTCCAGTGTGTCAGGTAAACAAATTACACATCATTATATAGTTGGTGGTAACTGAATATAAGCATCGGTGGTTCAGTGGTAGAATGCTCGCCTGCCACGCGGGCGGCCCGGGTTCGATTCCCGGCCGATGCAAGTTAACTTTTGCTCTTCAATCCGGTTCAGGAGAAAGTAATACACACTGGAGATCAGTCACTCCGAAAAAATTCATACAATTATTATTTTTCACTTTTGCTGTACAGTGGACTCTCCGATAAGTTAAGGTCGCGGGACCGAAAGCCGATTAGGCCATTCCGATAAGTTAAGATCCCCACTACTTGCGCAAACCGTTCCCGGGCGCCCGAAACGACAAGAGGGGAAAAATCGGTCTATCATCGGTCCTTGTCTCGCACGAAACTAGTTGCCGCGTTACCTGTCTGTCACAACGCGTTCGACCGCATGTAGTGTGACGTAGAAAGGGTAATCCGCTTCCCCGCCAGCAGGTAGAAAGAGCGTTAATCCTTACCAGAGCGTTAATCCTTAACTTATCGGAGTGCCTTAACTTTTCGGGACTTAACTTATCGGAGAGTCCACTACAATACAATTAATTTCAGGAATTAACTGTATTGTAGTTAAAATAAGAAAAGAAAGTTTAAAAAACAATTTGCATCGGCCGGGAATCGAACCCGGGCCGCCCGCGTGGCAGGCGAGCATTCTACCACTGAACCACCGATGCTTATATCCAACACGACTGAATTGAGTAATTCGTTCTCCAACATCGCCTAGAACGTCATAAAATGTGCGTTACGGGATTTTACAGGCATGGGAATGTTAGCCGAAAGGTATCAGGATGACAAGGAACGAGGTAACGCTATGGGAATAGCGCTAGGAGGATTAGCCCTCGGTGTTCTCATCGGTCCACCTTTCGGCGGTATTATGTACGAATTTGTTGGAAAATCTGCACCTTTTCTTATACTCTCCGCACTTGCACTTGGCGACGGACGTAAGTAAAATACCATTGGAACGACCTTAAGGGCATGTGAAATACCGACTGCGGTAATAAAAACTGTAATTAACGTTTTTGACGGATATTTGCATTTACAGCTAAAAGAAGAAATTCATTCCCTGCACTGGTGAAATCCGCAGGGAATGAATTTCTTCTTTTAGCTGTAAACACAAATATCCGTTAAAAACGTTCATTACAGTTTTTGATACCGACTGAGCTCGACGTGGATGTTTCACATCGCCGTAAGGCGAGGCGAAACCTACTCAGTCGGTAAGAAAAACAATTATTCCGACGATGCCCAACGTTTCCGGAGAAACGAAAAGTTTTACACCATTCCTCTTTCGATTCTGGTTGGTGTAAAACTTTGATTTTTCCTGGCATGTGTCTAGTTTCCGAGAATTGTTGGTCCGAAAATTATTTTCTACCTCTCTCGCACTCATGGTGATTTCGCCTCGCCTTCAGAGCATGTGAAATACCGTAGTCGGTAATAAAAACTGTAATCAACTTTTTTCATGCATGCTGGCATTTTACATCTTCAAGAAGAGGTTCATCGAATGCTCTAGCGATATCCGCATTCGATGAAACTCTTCCATGCGATTCAGTTTGTAACGGAATATAAGTCATACGAAAAAATCCATAATGCGGATCAAAAAGTTCTGAGTTACGTTTTTGAATAACAAAAAGACATACTGAAATTAACAGACCTTTTTTTCTTGAAATCAGTGATTCTTCCCTCATAAATATTTGTTTGTATTAATGTAGTTGAATTTTATAGTATTACAGTTACTGATGCTGCAGCCCTCGGTAGTTTACACCGAAACAGCGCCACCGTCCTTGAAATCACTCGTTACGGATCCCTTCATTATTATAGCTGCTGGTAAGAAAAATGTATTCAAAACGGAAAAAGGTTTAGAAACAATGGTGGCAAGGTCACCCAAAACGTCGAAAATAGTAGTTTCGAAAAATGTCTGGATGGATAACCAACATAACACTTATCAACATAAAATGGGCATGATTTGTTCAGGTGCAATAACATTTGCAAACATGGGTATTGCGATGTTGGAGCCAAGTTTACCGATTTGGATGATGGACACAATGGGCGCCAGTAGATGGAAGCAAGGCGCAACATTTTTACCAGCTAGTATCAGTTATCTCATAGGAACAAATCTTTTTGGGCCTCTGGGTCACAGAATGGGCAGGTAAGCAAAATTTAACTCTTCGTGGTGACACTATCGTAGAATTCTATGGCAAATTACGATAGTAATTTGAAAGTGGCGTTAATATTTCCGCACAAAAGAACTTAAAAATTAAATAAACAGTAATTAACATTGTACAAATAAAAAAAAATTCAATTCATTTTTGGCCAAATGCCAACGACAGAACCGCGTCGTCTATGTCGAACGAAACAAGAAGCCCGGATAGCTCAGTCGGTAGAGCATCAGACTTTTAATCTGAGGGTCCAGGGTTCGAGTCCCTGTTCGGGCGTTATTTTGCCAATTTACATATTGCTGCCGATTCGATAGTTATTTAAATACCATGCTCCATTTCGTTGCAGATGGCTTGCCTCGTTAATCGGTCTTGTCGTAATCGGTTTTTGCCTGATGTGCGTAAGTATCCCCTACACGTACCAACTGCGCATTAAAAAGAGACCTGCTACACGTTTATGTTTTTCAATTTTTTACTTATAATTGTACTTATTTCCCCTTTTAATATGATTGCAATAACGTAAGAACAAATTTGCAGATTCCACTGGCCAAAAATATCAATCATTTGATTATACCAAACGCTGGTCTGGGTTTTGCGATTGGCATGGTCGACAGTTCGATGATGCCCGAGCTCGGGTATCTGGTCGATATACGTCACGGCGCCGTCTACGGTAGCGTTTACGCCATTGGAGACGTGGCGTTTTGTCTGGGTTTTGCAATTGGTAGGTACTACCCAACAAAAAAAGTTTAATTGTTTTCGAACGAATTTTTTTTTTGCTATTGTTTTATCCTGTTAGAAAACAAAAAAAAGCCTCTACCGTGACAATGTTTTCACATTGCCGTGACCAGGATTCGAACCTGGGTTACTACGGCCACAACGTAGGGTCCTAACCACTAGACGATCACGGCTCTTCGAGGCGATAGGACGTGAGTTCGCGCGGAGCTGCGAAAGCTACGCATTACGTAGATTTCAGGTGGACGAATATACCTATAGATCGGTTACGAGCGCGGTGAAAACCGAAAAAAGTCGATTAAGACTCGGTAGAGTGCTCGGAGTGTGTGGGAGTGGGACGGACATACATGTGAAGGTGTGGAGTGAGTGGACTTTGGACAGGGACGGTTTGTTTGTGTGGAAAGGTGGGTGGCGATGGCGACTTGGAAGGAGAGCGAAATCGAGATAATAAGGCGTTTCTTCGAAGGGAGGGAAGGGCCAGTAACAACGGAACACCACGAGGCCCTTGCGGAGTTACTGCCAGGTAGGTCTGCGGCGGCGATAAAGAAGAAAGTTCTTCAGGTCCGGGATAATCATCCGAGGGCGGTCGCCCCCCCCGCAACGCTTGGTCGGAGGACGAGTTCCAAAGACTTCAAGTGGAGTTTTCAAATGCGGCGGGGCGGACTATAGAGTCGAAATTGCAGGCGATCGGTCCCCAATTCCCGGGCAGGTCGACAAAAAGCTTGGCCGCGCAACTAAGGAATAAGTCGCCGGAGATCTACTATGGCAGGGCTACGGTGTCGGTGGAAAATCGCGAGGAGGTGACTGTGCGAAGGACGAGCGACAGAGAGACGGGTAGGAACGCGAGCCCGTCGACCGAGGTGGTCGTTAACCCCGCGGCAACACCGCAAGGTGTGCGAGAGCAAGAGAGAGTGAGGGAAAGTGGCGTGTGCCGTGTGACAAGGGAGATCGCTGACCCTGGAAGCAACGAAAAACAACAAGCGGACAGACTGTCGCAAAGGTCGCAGCATGCGCGACCGTCTAGAGCGAGAGTGAGGCAAGTCGCGGCGTCCAGCAGTAGGCAGCATGCCTCAAACAGCGGCGTGCAAGAGACGGACGCGTCAATGTCAGCTGTGGCCGAGCCGCGGCGAGCATCGCGCCTCCGGAACGCACAGGCCGCTAACACGCAAGCGGGGAGTGTGTCAGAGAGTATGCGCGAACCTATGGCAAGCGAAGTTACCGCGCGAGCAGAGGACGCGTCGGTGGGTAACGCACCGGCGGGTAATGAACCGGCGGGTAACGTGAGTGAATCCCCGAGACATCGAGAAGCAGCGGTAACGCCTGGCAGTGGGCAGTACACTACACGCGGGCTCGCACCGGTGTCGAGCGTGTCAACAGCACCCTGTTGATACAAATCTGAATGATACAAATCATTCAAGCGCGCGAAGTCCCAGCGCTGGACGATAACCTGTATGGGAAATTCAAGAGTACGTGGGCGCGTGTGGCAGACGCGAGGCGGAAAATAAAGAAGATTCCGTACAGGCCGAATCCGAAAATAACAAAAAAGTGGATGCAATTCTGGGTGCGGCACTGGCAGAGGTGGAAAGAAGCAACCTCTCGGAGCTGGCGAAGAGAGACAAGTCGAAAAAGGCGATATAGCGGCTGGGGTAATTTTGTCTCAGGAGTTGCAGGGCAGCAGGGGTAAGGCCAAGCCGAAGCATGAGGCTATAGGGCAAGTGATCCAGAAACTAATGAGACACGTACAGTTAGCGAAGGATCTCCAAAACACCAAAGCTGGACATGACCTTCAAAATTTCTGCATCTGCAGAAATGAACTTTGGCAAAGCGTAGCGCCGTAACTTATGGTCGGATCGGAAAATGTCTGAGGACTTTTTTCTTCCTTTTTGAATTCCCCGATGGCGCCTATTTTTAGAAAAAATTGTTTGTGTAAAATGAAGATGGTTTTTGCAAATTGAAAACTTTGGCACGCTGTATCTTTTTAGTTATGGCTCGGAAAGTAAAACGTAAAAAATATGTTCTTTTTTCACTCATTTTGAGATGGCGCCTATTTTTCGTTTCAAATTTTATCACGCGCTAGTGGTAGTTTTTGAGCATTTATCTTTGGGAGCTCGTCGTGTCCAGAATATTGATCGAATGCAAAAGTGCCGAAGGACTTTTTTGTAGTACTCGTGATTCTCTAGTGGCGCCTTCTCCCCGATTTTCAAAAAAACCCAAGGAAATATCTTTTTTTGACGTTTGAAAACTTTGGCCAGCGATATCTTTGCCGGATGACTTCCCAAGAAAAAACGGTATTACACTTTTTTGTTCCTTTTTCGATTATCTAGTGGCGCCTTCTCCCCGATTTTTGAAAAAATGCGTGGAAATATTTTTTTTCGCCGTTTTAAGGCTTTGTCCAGCGATATCTTTGCCGGATCAACTCCCAAGATAAAACGGTATTTTTCGCCACTAGATAATCGAAAAAGGAACAAAAAAGTCTAATACCGTTTTATCGTGGGAGTTGATCCGGCAAAGATATCGCTGGACAAAGCCTTAAAACGGCGAAAAAAAATATTTCCACCTTAAAACGGCGAAAAAAAATATTTTCACGCATTTTTTCAAAAATCGGGGAGAAGGCGCCACTAGATAATCGAAAAAGGAACAAAAAAGTGTAATACAGTTTTTTCTTGGGAAGTCATCCGGCAAAGATATCGCTGGCCAAAGTTTTGAAACGTCAAAAAAAGATATTTCCTTGGGTTTTTTTGAAAATCGGGGAGAAGGCGCCACTAGAGAATCACGAGTACTACAAAAAAGTCCTTCGGCACTTTTGCATTCGATCAATATTCTGGACACGACGAGCTCCCAAAGATAAATGCTCAAAAACTACCACTAGCGCGCGATAAAATTTGAAACAAAAAATAGGCGCCACCTCAAAATGAGTGAAAAAAGAACATATTTTTTACGTTTTTCTTTCCGAGCCACAACTAAAAAGATACAGCGTGCCAAAGTTTTCAATTTGCAAAAACCATCTTCATTTTACACAAACAATTTTTTCTAAAAATAGGCGCCATCGGGGAATTCAAAAAGGAAGAAAAAAGTCCTCAGACATTTTCTGCTCCGACCATAAGTTACGGCGCTACGTTTTGCCAAAGTTCATTTCTGCAGATGCAGATATTTTGAAGGTCATAAGCTGGACCCCTAAACTATCCTCTTAAGGTGAAGGCGAGGAAGTTGAGGAGGGAAAAAAATTACCCCGGCGCAGTATATAGGCATAACGATGGACCGGATGCGCACCCTGCAGAAATCGCAGCAGCACAAAAAGAACGCCGAGGCCGCGATGGAGACGAGGAGGAAGTTTGTGGAGCAGCCGTCGATGAGAACGGTACGAAAGGAGGAAAACCGAGTTGAACCGAGCGTGGAGGATGTAGAGCAGTTCTACGCGCGGTTGTATGCGACGGCAGACGGTACGAGCAGAAGATCAACACCTCGGTTCAACAACTGGATTACGAGGCTCCAGACTAGCCGGGAGTCCACTTTCCTTGAGCAGTTGGAGCGTAAGGAGCTGGAGAAGATGGCGGTGGCAGCGTTAAGGGCTACTGCACCTTGGAAGGCTCCGGATGAAGATGCCATACCTGCAGGAGTGTACAAAGTGCTACCAAGCGCCCAACAATATCTGGTGCAATTCGTGTGCGACGTCCTGGAGGGTAAGAGGGTGTGTACGGAGAAAGATGCTCGAGGGAAAATTATCCTTCTCCACAAGAACGGAGACACAAACGACCCGGCGAACTACAGGTCGATCGCACTGTTAAATTGCGATTACAAAATGTTAACGTCTGTAATAGCAAAAATCATAATGCGTAGTCTTCCACCGTGGGCCATCCCGAAGGAGCAGTTAGCGAGAGAGGGAGTGTGGGGCACTGTCCACGGGCTACTGGCGGATAAAGCCGTGTCCTTGCTTGCAAGGAGGAACGGAAAGAAACACTACTCGGCGTGGATCGACTTTTCGAAGGCGTACGACTCCGTATCGCACTGGCAACTGCGAAGACTCATACGCGCACTCCCGATCAACGATACAGTGATGAAGGCTCTTGAGCATCTGACGAAGCTGTGGTCCGTTAGAGTGAATGTGGGGAAGAAGTCCACCAACCCCATTTACATAAAGCGGGGGGTTTATCAGGGAGACTCGATGAGCCCTCTGCTGTTTATACTGGTCACAGCTTTCGTCATCGAAGGGGTCAACACCGACCGAAGCGTGAACGCGGCGTCCAGAGGCAGGCAAGTGGTGTTAGCCTACATGGATGACATCAAGTTTCACGCACCAACGAAGAAATGCATTAACATCATTGCAAACTGTATCGAGGAGTGTGCGGGAGAGATCGGCCTGTCGATGAACAGGAAGAAGTGTGGAGTGTACTGCCGAGAAGAAGATGACGACGGGGAAGAGGCTGCAGCGATGGACAATAACAACAACAACGGAAACGGCATAAACACACGGGGCGACGAGGCACAGGAGGAAGCAGCGTTCTTGCCGCAGGTACGCGACGGATATAAATATCTCGGGATTGTTCAACTGGAGTTGGATACGGAAGTAAACATCGAGAACGTGATGGAGAAGACGCTGCGAGGGGTTAGGGAGATCTTAACAACGACGATCACACCCTCGCAGAAGATTCACCTAATTAACACGGCAAAGGTGACCGCAGCTACATACATTTTAGGCAATATGTTCTCGGGCATGAAGAGAACGTCAGTCCTAAAGCGTTGCAGACTGTTGGACAAGGAAATCCGCAAACTCTTGGTAGAGGGCAAAATAAAAACTGGCTCTACATCCAACGCGAGCGTATACCTCGACAGGAATTCGGGGGGCTTAGGCCTGAGATCGGTAGCTGACGAGGTGATGCTGCAGTACGTGAGGAAAGGGGCGTACTTGGAGAGGCATCCGGACCTGGAGGACACGAGGGCCAGGTACGCAGCGTTAGAAAAAAAGGGGTGGAAGAACCCGAAGACCGACGCGGCGGCGATACTCGAGGAGCACGGAGTCGACAGGGGGAGGTGGGAAACAATTGCGGAAGTGGATGCCTACGCGAGAAAACTAGTGTCGGAAGTCAGGAGGGTGCGACAAGAAAGATGGCTTCACGAGTGGGGGCGGCACATGAATTACGGGCGCGTTGTGGCCCAAGAGAAGGGGCACGTCGAGTTCCCGGCGTATACATCGCTGTACATGGATGATTGGCGAATCTCCATGCTGCACGCCGCGGCCGAAGAGCAGCTGCAGGGACTGGGCGCTATCCCGACGGAGAGGAGGAAGTGCAGAAGAGGGTGCAGCGCACAAGAAACCGCATACCACGTGGCGGTTGCCTGCCCGACGCCGGAGTACAATACGAGGCACGATATCATTGTGGCTAGGGTGATTCGTGCTATAGTGGAGTCAATAGCGCCACGCGAGGCCCAGAGTAGATGCCACTTCTCGCGAGCAACGATGGTCGAGGACTTTGCCTGGGGGGACAGATCGGTGAGAATAAGGGCAGGTGTACCTGTGAAGACGGACAGTCAGGTCAACCACAACAAACCTGACATTGTGGTAATTCTCACCAACCCGGACGAGGTCCTTGTGCTAGAGGTTGCAGTCTCCCACCTGCAAAACATCAGGACGCAGGAGAGGATCAAGCGTACGAGATACGAGCTAAACTCCATGGACGAGGTCACCAAAGACAACGTAGGCACAATCATGAGGAACACCAATCTCGTAGCCGAACTAAGGCGAATGTATCGATGCCCGGTGGAATTAGGTGTCCTCGTGATTGGTGCGTACGGCGAAACAATCGACACCGAGGAGAGAGCGAGGGCAGCAAGGCTGCTTCGGAGAATTGGGATGCCTGAATGGAAGTTTAGGTGCACCCTCAACAGCGTGTGCTACAGCGCTGCTGTATCGACAATGGCCATATTGACCAACAGAATGGCACGCACATAACGACGAGGAGCTGAGAGCCACGAGCCGAGGCCATTCGACTTCCCACGACGAAGAAACAGAGCTGGACAGTACACGAGCAATACGCTATTAGCATTGTATAGAGTCGCACACAATACGCACAAAAAAAAATTATACAAAATTGTAAAAATTCCACATGTTGGATACGTATGATTGTATTGTGCAATAAAAATCTTTCTAGACGATCACGGCTGTTGAAGGCGATAGGACGTGTTTTCGCGCGGAGCTACGAAACTTGCTTTACGTGGACTCCGGGTGTGGAATAAAGTCCTGTAGATCGGTCACGAGCGTGTGGAAAGCCGGAAAAGTTTGTTTAAAGCTCGGCAATTCGCTCGGAGTGTGGAGGTGGGACGATAGAAAGTGCGAAATGCGTGGATAGTTGGACAGGGACGGTGGATCGTGCGGGAAAAGTGGGTGGCGATGGCGTCTTGGAAGGAGCGGGAGATCGACGTGATCCGGCGTTTTTTCGAGGGACGGGAAGGGCCCGTAACGACACAACATCACGAGGCCCTAGTGGAGTTACTCCCAGGTAGGTCGGTGGCAGCGATTAAAAAGAAGGTCCTGCAGGTCCGGGACAATCACCCGAGGGCGGTCGCCCCCCGCAACGCTTGGACGGAGGAGGAGTTCCAAAGGCTTCAAGTTGAGTTTTCGAGTGCGGGGGGGGCGGACAATCGAGCAGAAACTGCTGGCGATCGTCCCTCGTTTCCCGGGCAGGTCGACGAAAGCGTTGGCCACACAATTGCGGAATAAAGCCCCGCAGACTTACTATGGGAGGGCCCCGGTGGCAGAAAATCGCGAGGAGACGACGCGGGAAGCGGCGAGAGACGCGTGCCGAACGACTGGGGCGGTCGTCGACCCGGAGACAGCATCGCCGCGAACGAGAGAGGGAGGCGCGTGCCGAGCGACAGGGGTGGTCGTTGACCCACTGCCGGATTTGCAAAGTGTGCGAGGTAAACAAACGCCTCGGCCGCGAGGAAGGTCGCCGCGTGCGGGACCGTCGAGAGCTGGAGCGAGGCGAGACGAGACGCCAAGCGGTAGGCAACTCACCGCACACAGCGGCGCGCCCGTGTCGAACGCGTCAGCGACGACGGCGAGCGCGTCGAATTCAGCTGCGGCCGCGAGCGAGCAGCAGCCAGCGTCGGCGGAGCCAGCATCGACGAGCGCACCGGCGGGCAACGCGCGAGGCGGCACGGAGAGGGGGACTAGGCGACAGCGGGGGACAGCGACGACGGGGGAGAGAAGGCCGGCGAACTCTCGAGGCGAGGCACGGCGGGTGCACGTACACCAGGCGCGCGAACAACCGGCGCTGGACGAGGGCTTGTACGGGAAATTCAAGAGTACGTGGTCGCGTGTGACAGACGCGAGGCGGAAAATAAAGAAAATCCCGTGCAGGCCCAACGGCGAGATCGTGAAAAGAATGGATGCGGTACTAGGTGCAGCGCTCAGGGACGTTGAGGAGAGGAGCCTCGCGGTGCAGCAAAAGCGAGAGCTGGCGAAGAAGGCGATATACGCAGCCGGGGTAACGCTGTCGAGGGAGCTGCAGTACAGCAAGAGGGTCGCCAAACCGAAGCACGTAGCGCTCGGGGAGGTGGTCCGAAAGCTCGAGAAGCAGGTGCAGTTGGCCAGAGAACTGCAGGCCACGAAATCGGGGCAGCTGAGCTATCGGCTCAAGGCAAAAGCGCGTGAGTTGCGTAGGCAGAAGATTACTCCGGCGCAGTACATCGCGGTCACCAAGGACAGGATTTGCACCCTCGAGAAGTCGCGGCAGTACAGCAAGGACGCCGAAGCAGCGATGAAAGTGAGGAAGAAGTTCGTCGAGCAGCCGTCGATGAGAGCAGTGCGGCCGAAGGAGAGGAGGGCCGAACCGAACGTGGAGGAGGTCGAAAAGTTTTACAGGAAGCTTTACGCACCGGCGGAGAACGACCGGAGGCCAACTCCACGATACAACAAGTGGATCATGAGGGTCCAGACAAACCGGGAGACCTCACTAATCGAGCGTCCGCAGCGGGGGGATCTCGAAAGGATGGTGGGGGCCGCACTCAAGGCCACGGCCCCCTGGAAAGCCCCTGGCGAAGATGGAATACCGGCGGGCGTCTATAAGATCTTGCCCAGCGTCCAGAGATACCTCGTGAGGTACGTGAGCGATGTATTGGAGGGCAAACATGCGTGCGCCGAGAAGGACGTGAGAGGAAAAGTCATCCTGTTGCACAAGGCGGGTGACGTCGAAGATCCGGCGAACTACAGGCCGATAGCGCTGCTCAACACCGACTACAAGGTGTTGACCTCGGTAATCGCGTCGCTGGTGAAGAGCAAGCTGCCGTCGTGGGCGATTCCCAAGGAACAGCTGGCGAGGGAGGGAGTGTGGGGTAGGGATGGGCGATGTTGAGAAAAAAAATCGATGTTAAAAGAATCGATTATGAAATAAATCAATTATGAACAATCGATGTTTCTCAAAAAACATCGGAACATCGATTATTTTACATCGGTAAAGTAGAAAACGTTGAAAAATCAAAACAAAATCAGCGAAATTATTTTGTTCAAATAAATAAAGTCGACCAAGGTCTCAAGGCACATTCAAAACACAGTGACGCTTGAATTAGCATAGAATAATCATGATTCGTGAAATCATGAGTTGTACCCGTTGTTGGTGAAATTTGCATGTACTCCTAAAAATTCAATATATGTACAATATAAATGGCAGATACTATTTGCATAAGGATAAGGGTTGTGATTCACGCAGAATTGTAAATAGAACAAAATAGATCGGATAATCTGTCTTCTATTGAACGTCATATTTTACACCATATGACACACGTTACACAGGAATTGAATATATCACGAACTTTAGTGATGCAAAATTATCGAGAGTTGATATTTCTTTAAAACTGTTAAAATATATTTGTAACACCGTACAGACCGTCTTCGATTTTTTTTTGTCGATGTTTCATAAATAAACATCGAACATCGATTAATCGGTTTTGAAAAAAATCGGAAAAAAACATCGATTTCTCGAAAAAAAAACATCGGCGATCGATTAATCGACAAACATCGCCCACCCCTAGTGTGGGGCACCGTGCATGGACTCCTGGAGGACAAGTCGGTGTCCCTCGTCGCCAGGAGGAACGGCAGGAGGAATTATTCGGCGTGGATTGACTTCGCGAAGGCCTACGACTCCGTGTCGCATTGGCAGCTCCGAAGACTTGTTCGAGCGCTCCCGATCGATGATACGCTAGTGAAGGTGCTGGAGGGGCTGACGAAGCTGTGGTCGGTACGAGTGTGTGTGGGTAAAAACTTCACCAACCCGATCTATGTGAAGCGAGGAGTATACCAGGGGGACACCATGAGCCCCCTACTCTTTGTACTGATCACGGCCTTCATGATCGAGGAGGTCAACACAGACCGTGCAGTTAACGCGGCAGCCAAGGGTAGGCAGGTAATACTTGCATACATGGACGACATTAAGTTCCACGCACCAACGAGGAAAAGTATCACCACCATTGCGAGCTGTATCGAAGAGTGCGCGGGCGAGATCGGACTGTCAATGAATAGGAAGAAGTGCGGCGTCTACTGCCGTCACGACAACGACGACGGCGACGACGGCAACGAGGAGGGCGGTGCGGTCGACGGAAATAACAACGGGATCGGCGCGGACGACAATGAGGAAGAGGCAGCGTTCCTGCCAAGAGTACGCGAAGGGTATAAGTACTTGGGCATTGTGCAGCTGGAGCTGGACACGGAAGTCAACATCGAGACCGTCGAGACGAAAACGCTGCAGGGGGTCCGTGAGATATTCACCTCGCGGATCACGCCCTCGCAGAAAATTCATCTTGTGAACACGACAACGGTGACAGCAGCCACGTACGTCCTGGGTAACATGTTTTCGGACATGAAGAGAGCGTGCGTGCTCAAACGGTGTCGGCGGATCGACAAGGAGATCCGCAAGCTGCTAGTGGAGCACAGGATAAAAACAGGCTCAACGTCCAACGCGAGCGTGTATCTCGACCGAGATTCGGGTGGCCTTGGCCTACGATCGATCTCGGACGAAGTCATGCTGCAATACGTCAGGAAAGGGGCGTACTTGGAGAAGCATGTGGATCTGGAGGACACGAGGATCCGATACGCAGCGTTGGAGCGGAAAGGGTGGAAAAACCCGAAGACCGACGCGGAAGCAATATTGGAGGAGCACGGCACAAGAGAAGGTGGGGGGCGATCGAGGACGTGAGCGCGTACGCGAGAAAACTCGTAGCGGAGGTGCGGAAGGTGCAGCAGGCGAGGTGGCTGGAGGACTGGGGGCGGCATATGTCGTACGGGCGCATTGTGGCTCAGGAGAGGGGGCGCGCTGCGTTCCCGGCGTACACGTCCCTCTACATGGACGATTGGCGCATATCCATGCTGCACGCCGCAGCCGAGGAGCAGCTTCAAGGACTGGGCGCAATACCAACGGAGCGCAGGCAGTGCCGGCGCGGCTGCAATACGCAGGAGACCGCGTACTATGTTGCGGTGTCCTGTCCGATGCCGGAGCACAACGTGAGGCACGACATCATCGTGGCGAGGATAATCCGCGCCATCGCCGCGTGCATCGCGCCGCCTGAGGTCCAGCAGAGGTGCCACTTCGCGAACGCGACGATGGTCGAGGACTTCGACTGGGGGGACCGATCGGTAAAGATTCGAGCTGGTGTGCCAGTGAAGACCGACGGGCAGGTGAACCACAATAAGCCCGACCTCATGGTCGTGTTCACCAACCCAGCAGAGGTTTTCGTACTGGAGGTCGCGGTCTCTCACCTGCAGAACATCAGGGTGCAGGAGCGCATCAAAAGAGTACGGTACGAGGTCAACTCGATGGACGACGCCACCCGGGAAAACGTGGGCGCAATCACGAGGAGCACAAACCTCGTGGCAGAACTGCGGCATATGTACCGCTGCCCGGTCGAGTTAGGTGTTCTCGTAATTGGTGCCTACGGCGAGACCATCGACACCGAGGAGAGAAGGAAGGCGGGGAAGATGCTCCGGAAGATCGGCGTGCCTGAATGGAAATTCAAGCACACGCTGAGCAGCGCGTGCTACAGCGCCGCTGTATCCACGACGGGGATCCTGACGAATCGAATGGCGCAGAGATGACGACGATGAGCGACGACGAGAAGCAGAAGCCATCCGAACAATACCGAAGATGTACCAAACTGAAAGATTGACACGCATAGAGCATTTGCATTGCATAGAGTCACAATTACCAAAGCACTAAACACAATCGTAACATTTGTAAATATTCCACAAGGTGGATACGTATAAATGTGTACGCAATAAAAACCATTATAGACGATCACGGCTCTTCGAGGCGATAGGTCGTGAGTTCGCGCGGAGCTATGAAGACGAGCGTTTTACGTAGATTCGATCTACGACGTGTCGGGGTTGTAAGGCCCGATTTACACTCTGGTGGTGACGTAGTCCCTAGGTATCGTCGTCAGGGAAATTAATCACCAACGACTTGATTTTTATTTAGAAGTGAAATTAATGTGTTGAAGCCGAAGAACAGATAAATATGATTTATTTAAAAATTCAACACGTTACACTAATCACTTAAGGTTTAATCGGAGTTATGGTAACGAGTCTTGGGTTATACTTGAAAGTAGTTTCAAGGCACAAATACTTAGTTGGTTCGACACGAGACAATCTCAACTGTTGCCCAGTAGTTCTCGATGTGTCTCGCTCGAGGTGAAGTTCTAGACTAACCATTCGTAGTTGGTGACGAGAAGTCCTCAAAATTCGAGAGGGGTTAAAATCTACGTTCCACGAAATTATCATTGGTGCAAAAATTAAGACAAGAAGGAATTTTTTCTCATCACCAATCACGAAGGAGAATAAGGTGGGAAAGAAGGGTGCAACGAGGGCATCGCTGCCGGATCCAATCTTGACCGTAGGGAAATTCCCGTGACGCACTAGTGACCATAATAAAAAGTTTTCCGCGCTCGACTCGAGCGTCGAGTGAGCGCGGCGGTTAATCCTTTTATTAGGGTGTACGGCTCTACTGGTCAGATTGTCCTCGAGGATAGCCCAAGCTGCTCTGCACGTGTTTTATTATTGACAGGAGTATTTCTTTACTGCAGTGAAAACAATACGGCTTAAAGTGTAAAGAGATTTAAACATAGTCGTATCTGCTCGCCAGGTGTCGCAGTTCGGTTCGAGCGAACTGGCACGTACGCCGCGGTGCGCGGACCCGACAATAATTCGGGAAATTCCTCTTTTTTATTGGTCCTCGGGGTAAAGCAGTCGTCGTTCCGAATGTACCGTATGATTTGGCTTTGAGCATTCTTAACTAAATTATTAACTACGCATTTTTACTGAAAACGTCCCATGCGACGGAACAGACTCCGTATCTGGCAACTGCGAAGACTCATTCGTGCACTTCCGATCAACCATACAGTGATGAAGGCTCTTGAGCATTTGACGAAGCTGTGCACCAACCCCATTTACATAAAGCGGGGGGGGGGGGGGGTTATCAGAGAGACTCGATGAGCCCTCTGCTGTTTGTAGCAGCGGCTCATCGAGGCTCAGCGTCGAAAGCTGGTCACAGCTTTCGTCATCGAAGAGGTCAACACCGACAGAAGCGTCAAAGCTGCGTCCAGAGGTAGGCAAGTGGTGTTAGCCTACATGGATGACATCAAGGTTCACGCACCAACGAAGAAATGCATTGATATCATTGCAAACTGTATCGAGGAGTGTGCGGGTGAAATCGTACTGTCGATGAACAGGAAGAAGTGCGGAGTGTACTGCCGACAAGAAGAAGATGACGACGGGGAAGAGGCTACAGTGATGGACAACAACATCAACACCCGGGGCGAAGAGGCACAGGAGGAAGCAGCGTTCTTGCCGCAGGTACGCGACGGATATAAATACCTCGGGATTGTTCAGCTGGAGTTAGATACGGAAGTGAACATCGAGAACGTGACGGAGAGGACGCTGCGAGGGGTTAGAGAGATCTTGACAACGACGATCACACCTTCGCAGAAGATTCACTTAATTAACACGGCAAAGGTGACCGCAGCTACGTACGTTTTAGGCAATATGTTCTCGGACATGAAGAGAACGTCAATCCTAAAGCGCTGCAGACTGTTGGATAAAGAAATCCGTAAACTCTTGGTAAAGGGCAAGATAAAAACTGGCTCCACGTCCAACGCGAGTGTATACCTCGACCGAGATTCGGGAGGCTTAAGCCTGAGATCGATAGCTGACGAGGTGATGCTGCAGTACGTCAGGAAAGGGGCGTACTTGGAGAGGCATCCGGACCTGGGGGACACGAGGGCCAGGTACGCAGCGTTGGAAAAAAAGAGGTGGAAGAACCCGAAGACCGGCGGCGATACTCGAGGAACACGGAGTCGACAGGGAGAGGTGGGGGCAATCGCGGAAGTGGACACCTACGCGAGAAAACTTGTGTCGGAAGTCCGGAAGGTCCAATAGGAGAAATGGCTTCACGAGTGGGGGCGGCATATGAGCTACGGGCGCGTCGTGGCCCAGGAGAAGGGGCACGTCGAGTTCCCGCGTACACGTCGCGCTCTACATGGACGATTGGCGAATCTCCATGCTGCACGCCACGGCCGAAGAGAAGCTGCAGGGGCTAGGAGCAATACCGACGGAAAGGAGGCAGTGCCGGAGGGGCTGGAACCCCCAGAAGATGGCGTATCATGTAGCGGTGGCTTGCCCGACCCTCGAATACAATACGAGGCACGACATTGTAGTGGCGAAAATACTACGTGCAATAGTTGCATGTATTGCGTCGCCCGAGATCCAGCGGAGACGTCACTATACGAGCAACCATAGGACGATTCATGAATAACATTTATATTTTTTGCATTGTATTGGGACCACTACCACGCTCTTTGTTAAATTTTACAGCATTATAAGAATCCACAAGTTGGATATGTATGATGTAGTTGTGCAATAGAAATCATTTATACATGATCACGACTCTTCGAGGCGATAGGACGTGAGTTACTGCGAAGCTACGAAAGCAATCTTTTACGTAGATTCCGGGTGGACTAATTGCCCTACTGATCGGTCACGAGCACGGTGAAAATCACAAAAGTCAGTTAAGACTCGGTAGTGTGCTCGGAATATGTGGGAGAAGAACGGATATACGTGTGAAAGGTGGAGTGAGTGGACTTTGGACAGGGGCGGAGTTTTATGTTGGAAAGGTGGGTGGCGATGGCGACTTGGAAAGAGAACTAAGTCGACGTGATTAGGCGCTTTTTCGAAGGACGAGAAGGGCCAGTAACAACGCAACACGATGAGGCCCTTGCAGAGTTACTGCTAGGTAGGTCTGCGGCGGTGATAAAGAAGGGGCTTCGAGTCCGGGATAACCACCCGAGGGCGATCGCCCGTCGCAACACGTGGTCGGAGGACGAGTACCGACGACTCCAAGTTCAATTTTCAAATGCGGCGGGGCGGACTGTAGAGTCGAAGTTACAGGCTATTGGTCCCCAATTCCCGTGCAGATCGACAAAAAGTTTGGCCGCGCAGCTGAGGAATAAATCGCCGGAGATTTATTATGGTAGGGCTACGGTGTCGGTGGGAAGTCGCGAGGAGGAGACTGCGCGACCGTGCAAGCCCAACTCTACGATAGTAAAGAAAATGAACGAGATCCTGGACGCAGCACGGAGGGGGGGTCGAGGCGAATAATCTCCCGATGTAAGGAAAACGAGAGCTGGCGGAGAAGGCGATATATGCGGCCGGGACGACACTATCGAAAGAGATTCAGAACAGGATCGTCACCAAGCCGAAGCACGAGTCACTCGGCAAGGTAATTGAGAAGCTTAAAAAGCGGGTGCAACTAACCAAGGAGTTGCAGGCTGTAAAGTCTGGACAGCTTAAGTACCAGCTCAAAATACAAGCGCGTGAGCTGCAGAAAAATAATATTACTCCGGCACAATATATTGCTATCACCAACGACAGAATCCGCACTCTCAAAAAGTCGATGCAGTACAACAAAGATGCGGAAATAGCGATGGAGACGAGGCGAAAATTCAGGGAGGAGCCGTCGATTAAGACAGTGCGGCTGAGGGACAAGAGGACAGAGCGAAGCGTGGAAGCAGTCGAGCGCTTCTACATGCAAAGAAAATTAAATAACGAAGACAATGCCGCAAGACCGAACGCGATATCTTGATTTCTGAATCTTTCACGGAATTTTAAAGGCGTATCCTCAAAAATCGCAAATTTTTCCATACATACCCCTTGTGTATAAAAAAAAATCGATTTCGCAGTTTGAAAATATCCGATGGCAAATTTACATCGTCGAGGCGCACTGTTTATAAAGCAATACGCGATATCCCGATGCACAGACAATCAAAATTCACATTGGTAGGAAAATGTCCGAAGGAACGCGAATATCGCACGGTGAGATACGAGAACGAGCGCCAAATACCTCACCCGTCGCGAGGGACAGGCTTTCCGCAACGCTCAAATTGCGAGAACTAGACAGCAAGCGCTTCTCGCCGTGACGTAAGCGTACAAAGACACCGCGAGAGAACGGCGACTTACCGATACGCGCAACCGAGGATACGACTCGAACCCACACACTTGCTCTTTGTTGACAAGTTTGTCCTTTGAGTATACAATGCTCACCGTTCGCTTCAAGGTCTCAGGAACGTCGAGCAATCGTTGAGACGACGGGCAAACGAACTCGAATTTCGGAAATTATATGTACTGCACGCACGATCTCGATGTTTAATATTCCTTGTACTTTTTCCTATAGTTGACGAGTACCGAAACGATTATATTCCGACTTTGATATTCCGAGTCATTCGATGCACACGCGAGAGCTAGCGAAATGCTCAAATGAAAACAGTAAAATTTTCACGGCACTTTTACAAACTCGATCCGACTCGAAGAGCTAAAATGTTACGGATAACGCCGATAACTAGAAGCGATCGTAGAGAGAAAAATATTTCGGATGTAATAAATGATGCGAAAACGCAGTGTGTTCGACTATAACATTGTACAAGTGTAAAGATTCTCAAGGCAAAGATAAAGGAAGCGAGATTGATGATGAGCGAGAGGTGACGCGTGTTCGTTACACGGTAGCTGGTGTGACTCTGTTTTTCGGCAGTCAGAGGAATGGATTAGTGGGGGAGGGGGGCAAGAGACCAAGATGTTCAGAAAACCAGCAAATAGTATTTTCGCCGCGAGTGGCGCGAAAAATAAAAACTAAATCATAACGAATTAAATGAAATGGGATACCAATGTATTTCGTCTCCAAACGGCAACATATATGCGTTCACCAAATGATTATTAAGATTGACGACAATATGTGCAAACAGTTGCAAACGAACAACTATTGAAAACTTTATTGCAATCGCAACCAGCTTAACAAATATTGTTGCTATCATAAACATGAAAATGAAAAATATCAATCATGAAATCAATTATTTGTTATTTATTTAATAAATAAGGGAGAAAAACAAAAAGAATTTACTGCATCGGCCGGGAATCGAACCCGGGCCGCCCGCGTGGCAGGCGAGCATTCTACCACTGAACCACCGATGCTATTGAAAGTCCTTGAATCAATGGCGATCACGTTTTAAAAAATGTGGGTCAGGACAGAAAACGATAGTTTTTATTCCCATGATTTACATTGTATATTTTGTTTTGGGGTATTGTAAAAAATAAATATTTATTTATTTTCTTATTATTTATTATGTTATCTTGCATTATCCCGTTACAGTGGATTCTCCGATAAGTTAAGGTCGCGGGACCGAAAGCCGATTAGGTCATTCCGATAAGTTAAGATCCCCACTACTTGCGCAAACCGTTCCCGGGCGCCCGAAACGACGAGAGGGGAAAAATCGGTCTTTCATCGGTCCTTGTCTCGCACGAAACTAGCTGCTGCGTTACCTCTCTGTCACAATGCGTTTGACCGCAGGTAGTGTGACGTAGAAAGGGTAATCCGCTTCCCCGCCAGCAGGTAGTGCGACGTAGAAAGGGTAATCCGCTTCCCCGCCAGCAGGTAGTGCGACGTAGAAAGGGTAATCCGCTTCTCCGCCAGCAGGTAGAAAGAGCTCAGAAAAGGGTCGATCTTAACTTACCAGAGCGTTAATCCTTAACTTATCGGAGTGCCTTAACTTTTCGGAACTTAACAAATCGGAGAGTCCACTGTATTTAATATAACGGGATAATGCAATGGATATAATATTTCAGGTCCTGCATTGAGTGGAACACTGGTGAACACAATCGGTTTTGAGTGGATGCTCTTCGGCATTGCGATACTATGTTTCATGTACGCGCCATTAATGTACTTCCTGAGAGCACCGCCCACGAAGGAAGAGAAAAAGGTGAGCCAATCCTCATTCTCACAGGTAGACAGTGACATTACAACAATTTTCGTTTATTTTATTTTTCAGTCACTTATCATCGGTGAAAAGTCATCAGTGCGGTACGTGACGTATCAGGATGAAGAAGACGACCAATAGATCGCAAATTAGCAATTTACTAGAACGCCTTTTAACTTCATTTAATTTTAATTTCCATTTGTAAATGACGGTAGTTGCTAGACTAAAAAACGATGCTGTTTGAGGTGTGAGTAATATTTTTAATTGCTTGAAAATTCAAAGCGTTGCTCGCCGCAAAAGATTCCGTGCGCTTTCTGTAAATCAAAGTAATGTCCTGTCGGATAGGGTTGTTACAATTAGAGAGATTAAAAAAACATTTTCGATCGCGCCGTTTCTGGAACGTAGAATACTAGACGCACGGAGCGTGCACGGTGCGAGAATCTTCAACGACGATTAAGCATTCGAATACCTCGGCCTATCGCGAAACGTTAACAATGACGAAATTAGAAACACGTGTTTAAGTTTAATTGTATTCTGTATCATCACGGCATCGTGGGCGCACCGTGAATATATGTTTTAACTAGTCAAACTCTCCTGATATAAAATTCAGAAAAAAGAATATACATTATAAAAAGATATATAATATGAATATAAATATATAAACGTGAACACAAGATGCGATGTATATTCGAGGACATTATGAATAATTTATTGAAAGATTTGCGATCCTCAGTTGAAAACAAAACACTGTACATCAAACTAATTTACTGTACAAGCTAGCAATCAGTCGATCTTTATTATCATAAGAACTCGGGAAAAAAACGCACGATATTTAACTGAAGCTTCTACGCATTCGCTACTCGGGATGTTGCAAAACATACGTTAATTATTGACAGAATAAACAGGACTAAATATACCGATTTGAATAACAATCGGCTTCGTTTGGAGCTGTGCATGATGCATGTTGTAAGCTACGTGTACCGTGAACATAAGTACCTAAAAGTTGGAGACATGTGGGAGCGTGAATAGTTCCAATTTGTGAATCGACGGATACCACGAGAAGCGAGAAATAGAGAGATTGTAATAACGATAAATAATCGTCATAATCGTACAATTTAGATAGTGTAACGCTCTTGGCAAGTAACAGCAAAATGGAGGAAATCAAGAACTGAGTACCGAACGACAAGTGTGTGCATGGACCAATGTATGAAACATCAGCCTCGGCGAGCCGAATAGGCTTTTTATTCCAAATTTCTAAAAATTCAAATCAATCTGAGGAACCACCCGGTTTGGATTCCCTGAATGGCTGCAGGGAAACCGTGCGGATAATGCGATTGGGTGTCATGAAGCGTTCCCGCAAAGAATTTGATTTTTCATCGAATTATAAATTAACAAAATTGAGGTACGATGCAATAAAACCTCGGAAGTACTAGCGGCCCCAGGCAATTTACCATTGACATTTGAGATATTGGAGAGTTGCCCGAAAGACAGCAGTGTGACCGAAACCCGGGTCGTTGTCTTCCCACTAAATATATAAAATTACAATTTTTTCGTTGCGAAACGATGAACCTGCTCTCACTCGCGCTGCTGTCAATTTATTCGAGGCAATAAACTGCGGAAAATGTATCTCAGTCCCGAGGCGTGCGACGGATCGGCGGAAGTAGAGAGAATTTAAAGATGAAAACGAATCGAAAAGCTCTTAGCGAGGACCTGGAACGAAAAAAAAAATTAATTGATTATCGAGAAATCTCAGATAGAAAGAAAATTCGTAGAAGCAATACAAAGTGGCATATATAAGATAATATACGCATAATGATCTTAGCGCTGTTTTATCGTAAAATTCTACGTCGAAGTTACACGAATCTATGTATTCGAATTAATCTCTATAGAAATTATACTCCAATAATACCTATATACACCATATATCGATGTTGTAATGAACTTTACTGTCGCGTATTTACCTAAAACTCGAGATTATTGTCGGTATGTGTGTTGACCAAAGGGGAAAGATAATCGAATGTGTAACTTTAGAGAAATTAGTAAAACTTGAGATCCTAAGCTACTCGATCTTACGACTGGCGAAAAAAGCGTCGACTCGACAACTTTTTGACAATGATTTTCATTTTTAATCGCACTTGCTGTGGGAGCTACCTAAGATTCTCTGTATGTACACTTAAATATACTAGTACCGTTGCACCATTTAACCGTGTAAACTATTTGTCGTCAACTTACTGATACGATTGAAATTATCAATTGATCTTGACATTAGCCGATACTCGTAGTAGAAATATAAATATCTAATGAAAAGAAAAATCTCGTGTAGTCGAAGCTCGTTATACATAAAATATTGTCTTGTGGGTAATCTTTCGTATATTACTAAATTACATCTAAATAGAATATCTCCAGTTCTAAAGGTATAGAAAAAAATGAATAAAAAAATAACAAAGAGAAAAATCCTATTCGGTTGTAAATGATACGTGAAATCGTGCAAAAATTAGCGCGATTCCGTTATGCGAAATGTTGCTTGCGACCGATTACGACGAAAGCTCGGGGTTCTTCGGCAGAAGGTTACGTCGAGCTGGCCGAAAACGGTCGTGAACGATTTTTTCGCGATACGCCAGAAAACAGCTTTTCGCTTCGGGTTCAATGTTTCCACAAGGTCGCGTGAATATGCGCCTACTCCTGATACGAAACGCGAGTCAATTTTAAACGCCGACTCGCCGAACGTCTCTCGACTACGTCTACGAACTGTAACGGAAAGAAATTGCTCTCTGAACCTATGCAAAAGAAATACTGAAAAGTGAGGTCCATCATTAATCGGAATGCTGTGAAGATCGGAGCTTGAAACTCGAGAAAGATGCTGATATGTGTACGAAGAAAGAATTGTACTCCACGCGTATATACCTCATCGATATAATACGATTCTGTAAATATAACGAGTGCTTGGAAGTTGAAAGAGAAAAGACGCTGCTGCTGCCGGAAAAGATATCCCAAATACCGCACTTTCGACAATTGTTCTTGTTTTCGAATTCATTCGATCGACGGTTTAAAAAATTGATTGCCAATTGATCTACCGATGCAATAATTTGGAATCCGATGAAATATAGGCGAACAGAGCGTCGCGAATGTATGTGACAAAGAACAAAGCTTAATGAGCTATCGTAGTGATATAAACATTGTACCAATCGGCGTGTCAGGCCGAGGCTTATTCGAATTGCCGATGCAATCAAGAGTGGTTTTAAGATTTGCGAGAGGACGAGTCGCTCGAGACTCGGGACATATCGATATTTAAATACGGAATACAACGAAGAGTTAATCATTTCTTTTTGTCAGTATAGTTAACACGATAACGTGTATTGTTTCGATTATTCGTCTTATTTCTTTTACAGCAAAAAAAACGACCAATCTCTCACGAAAATTGAATATAATATACAAGCATACGTTATAATCGCAAGTGAGTTTCAATCACGCCTCTAATACTGTACTAAGTGTGTAACTTTCGCTATAAAAACATTCCTTCGGCATATATCGTCGTCACTTTGCAATCTGAACTAAAGAAACTCCACGATGTACGTCCGAGATTAAATCTGCAGCAAGGCAGAAATAGAGCAATGCAATTTATAAAATATTCGGCGAGAATACGAGAACATCTTCGGATGTAGCGCGTCTCTCGATACGTAATTATTCATGCATGTACGTCCCGAATCCTTGAAAGTAATCCATTCGTCCCACGTAAAATTATCGAAGGCGTGAGTTTCGACGACGATAAGAAACCTATTTTCGTTTTCGCTATTGGGACATTTTGCGCTTACTCGAAAGACCGACAAAGATTTTTCGCGCAGCTAAATTTACGGGATATAAATATATATAGAATGACACGTCGTGGGCTGCTATTGTGAACAGACAATAAGCAATGAAAGTCGCTCAACTCTCTGAACCTGAAGAACGGAGTGTCGAGTAATCCTTTTTTACGTTAAATGAAAACGCAAACTATTATCAAATCATACGAGACCGGGCTTTTCCGCTAAGAGTCTCAGTTTCGTCAGCGTATCTCGTTCTTCTCCCGCCGTCTGGATTACGTAATCTCTCTGTTGAATTGAATGATCGAGAAAACTGAAACTCACGATCTGAGGATTGAGTTGCATCGTTTAGCCACGGTATCGGGGGACAATGTGCTTATATTCCGACAGGATAACAATTAACGTTGTAATATCCCAATCGATAAGAGAACCATTAACGAAAACAAACGAGAAAAATCTTTGTATCATAATACAATAATTAATCAGCTGGTGTATGGGTCCGACTTATGTGTGCATAGTGAGAAAGAGGCGAGATTCACCGAACTCATCGTACTCATCGTTACTTTATAGAATATAATAAAACGCGATATATCGAGTAAATATATGTTTGGGAAGAAATAGAGATCGCGAGAATGCAGCAGGGATGGAAAGAGTGTCCAGGTTTGAAAATCGCCAGCTGAACACGCGTAACGTAGAACGACCCATTGTCGTTGCGATGTGCATGATCAAATGTCTGTTACAAAGCGAAACTATAAGACGCGATTCAATGAATAGCAGTCTCGTGCCCAACAGCATGATTTAATATAATTTATTCGAAAAAGAGATGTTTTTTCTCGACGACTGCGAGTAACATGTGGACGATCGAAACGGGTTCAAGATACTCGATTAGCTTAACCATAACGGTGCTACACTCAGCGCCGTCTGAAGTAGCGTTTAATGTACTATGTAAAGACGCATCTATATGTACTATATGGGAAAATATGTGCTGTAACAATTGAATAAATTGTAATCATCGTTAAGACTCTATTACGATTTAATAGCTCTTACATTTTCCTTATCCAGTTCAATTTGTTCTCTTTGTTTCCGTGTCCACATTTATACGATCCGCTAATGGCTTCGGTAGATCGCTCGTCTTCATCTCCTCGTTGCAGATTTTCCGTACATAGCCCAGCATATCCTTCGTTGCCTTGATCGTGCGTTGAAGCTCCACTGAATCACAGAAGGAAGTCGATCAAACGACTGCATTTTTCATCGCATTGGCGAAAGTCTTACCAATGCCTGGGCAGGAAGCCTTCAACGCAGAATCGCTGTCTACAGCATCGCCGGACGCTGTTCTTCGCTCAGACACGTTTTCGTCTGAAAATCATTTGCAATTATATGAAAATTAAACGATATGAAATTATACACGGCCAAATTAATCGTTAATTAACCACAAGATTTTTTGTTCACCATAATTCAATTCCCTCGAAGCGATCATCGAGTTTCTCTCCGCCAGAAAATTAATTTCTTTCACGTGTTCGTTTGTTCGCTCGAGAAGAGATTTGTTGAGTTCCACGCGCCGTTTGAGGGCTGCGAGCTGCAACTGCGTAATACCGTAAATATCGAATTTCATAAGTGTGCCACTTCGATCAGCACTTTATTCACGTTAACGTCAACCCCTTACGTCGATTTCCGTGGGTTTGGTTCTTTCAACAGACACGTGAACGTCGGGCGTTCTTTCGTCTAAAATGTTGCTCAAAAACGTGAACGGTTGAACAGGATTTTCATTAATACGGGACAAAGACTCGTGCAATTCTCCGGGCGTCATATCTTCAACGTTGTACTTTGATAACGAGTTACTCAAGCTTGGTTTTCTTTCTAAAGACGATGTGCCACTTTTACGTATCGCTCTTGGAGGCAAGTTCGACCTCGAACTGTCCAATTCTTGAGAACTTCTCGTTTTCCTACTGATCGTTGTTGGCAAGGCTTTCGATTTTAGCTGACCGGGAAAATCGCATGTGCGACTTTTCATCGCACAAGCCGACGTCGATGCAGACTTGGACGGCGCAACTCTGTGAAGTTATAAAAATTCGACAAAAAGTCTATGTAATCTCGTTTTATATATGGTTACTTTTGGAAGTTTTCTTACCCCTTCTTCATGTTAGATGAATTTAAATAAAAATCCTCGAATTAACGACTATCGTGGTTGCCGACTGATACACGAAACTCGTCGTGACTACAGCAAAGCATGAAATGTGCTCCAGATGTTAAATCAATAATCCCTTTTTTGTTTCGGACGGACAAAGGACGCAAAGATTCCACACGTAAGTAAATCGTGCGACTTTGAGCCAATAATTTTTATAAGTAACATTTATTTTAGCACTCATCTGCCGTGGCATATAAAATACACTTCTATATCATACTTACACGTTGTTTCAAAACACTTTCTACCTTTATAGTGACTATTAAATCCAAGTAACGCACTGAATAAAACGCTGTTTTGTGTACCCGGCGAACCGAGCGTCCTTCGCACAAATAAATATTCAATTGCGACATAGTCGCAACTGTATTAGCTAAAGAATCCCCATTGGCTATTAGATCTGTCCAATCCGTTTGTCGAGTGACAATAATCTTTCGTATCTACAAGTCTCTCCTTTTCTCTCTCTCTCTCTCACTCTCTACGTGTAATTAGGATGTCATTAAAACGACAAAATGTTCCTTTTTTATTGTATTTCAAAGAGTTTGTGTCACGACACATTACGTCATATTTCGTAGCTCGCACACGATTCGTTAATCTTACCGAAAAAACCACGCGAAGACGAAAGAAAAAATAACGCGTTTGTCGAACGGAAGACGACGTAAAGACTCGACTGGCGAAATATCCGGCTTTTCAGAGGAGTAATTAGTACTAAACCCCGGCGATAAATTTGTCGGCGAAAATTTACGGCGAGAAGAAAATCAATCAATCACCAAACCGTATCACAATCTCACGAATCTCAACTCTGTCAAAACGACAATTAAAGAGTCCGAAAAAAAACTTATAGACATCTAAAAAAAAACGATTATGCTCACTTGCGTATAAACTTGGCTGCTATTCGATAATAAACTAGTTGCAACAAATAACGAATAAGTGGGTCAAAAGAAAAACGAGGAGCGGCCGTTCCTCAGTAGACACAAGGAGGGCGCTACACGTTGGCTCGATGGGGTGGATTATATGATGAATAGATTTACGATATTCTTGCTTTCCTTTCATCCGATCACCAGTTACAACGAATGCCTTAAAAGTATATGAGTCTCGCGTCCTCGGGATTCTGCTCGACCGGACAGTAGGGACACTTGAGCCTGTAAAAAAATTGGCTCCTATGAAAAGTGATTTCGATATCGATCCACGATTTCAATACTATATTCGAACGACGTACTTGTTGGCGTTGGTGAGCTTGTTAAGCGCGTCCCTCGATATAACGTGACCGCACACCAGTTTCATCGGTGGATTGTTCTCCGTGCTTTGTTGTCGCAGAATCGGACAAGCGAACACCGAGTGGTATCGGCCCTGTTTACCCAAGTCGATTTCGATCTGCGACAAAAATGCATTCACGAGTTTTACCCACAGCCCCTCGAACGTCCGCCCATGAAAGTTCGAACGATGTGAAGTTTGCATCGTTGGAATGCAACGAAATTCGGAAGAAAAAAAAAAGTAATTACCCCAAATGATGAAGGGCACGAATTTTGTTTTCGTGTCCTTAGTTGCTATAGTGACTTTTTATACCTATTTTCATCATTTGGGTTAATTACAATTCATTATTTTTTCTGAATTTCGTTACATTCCAACGATGCAAACTTCAACATCATAAGTTCGAGCTTTTACCGGCTTAACGCTCACCGGAAGTTCGTCCTTTCCGTTCCAGATGCCGGTTACTTGTCTCTGCTGCATGACTTGCTTGATATTGAGAAGAGCGGGCAGCGCGGTGCATCCGGCATTCACGCTGTTTTATAAAAAGTACCATTTTTTGTACCAATTCTTGGATTATTAATTTCTCAATTAATAGAATCGTCTTTTTTTTGCTGCTTACCAAACGGAAAGCGGACTATCGACGCTCAATCCTAGCAACGTGCATGCTTCTTTGGTAAAAACGTCGTGTATATCGAGCCACAGGGTCGGATCTAACAGATGACTGTACGGAGATGATTGTATACCGTTCGGCAGATACAATAGAGTTCCCATAAGCGATCGCACCTCTTTCTCGTTACGTCGCACATACTGTCTGAGATGTTTACGCGCGTACAGCACAGCCTCAGCCTGACGGCTTGGCCCCTGCTCGACTAGTCTTATGAAATGTAGTCTGTGCAACTTGAATTCCAGCGACGAATTCTGGAAAATTTAACGCATACTTTGGCTTTTCCTTATCACGTGCAAACGCGATCGAAACGGTGGCGTAATTTCCATTGACACTGATAGAAACCAAATGGACAGAATTCCGATTAAAAAATAATCGGTTCAAACAGGTTTTAATCGGATTTTTGTCCGTTTTATTGATTCTATTCGGATTTTTTAACCAGGGCCATAACAATAAGTATAAAAAATTGTGGGAGTTCCATTTTTAAAAACGGAAAATTTGTATCATTTGGATCTTTTGCATTTAATTCTGCCAACTCACTCTCTCTTCCAGGGCTGGTCTGTGCTTTATCGCCCATTCCAGCGCAGGTTCCAAATTCCTCTGTTTCAGACAGTCCAGTATGTAATTTAATTCCGTGAACGGTTCCTTTCGCGGCTCGTCAGTCTTTATTCCCACTTCCTACAAAGACGGAAAATTCATCAACTGTCAAGTCAGCTCAGAATTAAGATTGTTGTGCCCAAAATTGCAAAATTAATTCCTACCGCAGCCAATTCATCCGCAATGTCAAGCATTCCCTGACGATAGAAGTGTTGAAAGATAACTTGATTGAGAAGCTGCGTTTTCTCAGGCCCGGAGAAAACATCCTCGCGACTGGTGCTTGCAAAATCGGCAATGAAGTTTCTGTCTATGGCCTTTCCCACCTTCGACACGGTGCTGTGAGACTCTCTGTGATCGGTCGCCAGTCTCTGCACTGTGTCACGAACTTTAGCCATTTCATGTTTTAGCACCAGCACCTGACTCGAGGTCAGCTCGTGATCGGGTGGATCTATTAAAAAAATCACGACGAAGTCATCAAAGGATTATTTGCTTACGTCTCAAGTACAAAGCAACTTTGGGCGGTATGGACGATGCGTAACAAAAGAAGTTAGAAGAAACTGTGCATTATGCAGAGTTAGAAAACGACTAATTTCCACATTTGAAACTCGTAGATACGACTTTGATTCGCGAAAATGAGGTTTGACGTATTTAGCGCCGATATTCAGAGATTTATACAGAAGCAGCGAAATGTTTTGTAAATGCGGGAAACCCGCGTTTGTTGACCCCCGCGAACGAGATCGAACGAACTGTTATTCTCACCTTCCTCCAATTCTTTCTTCAGGGTCTCGATGTGATTTATCAAATCGGTGAGTACGGCGCCCGCTTGCTCGTTTATATCCGAAAATTTCAACAAAACTTTGTCTAGCTCGCGATCGACCGTATTGCAGGCCTCCATTGTTGTTTTTCTCACTGAATTACTGAATCGTTCCTCGCGTCACGATATTTTGACGTCACGCTTATATGGACGTCTGCTTCTGTGCCGCTGTCGTTGCTGCTTTAGTTCCAGCAGACGGCGCGGTAATCGCTGTCGCGGCAATTTCTCGAAGCTACTTGCTCTGATGGTAAAAAAGTGACGAGAAAATCGAAGACAATAATTTGATTTTTTATTTGTTTTTGCTTGTTCTTTCTCACTTTCAATCATTCATCTATTTTTTTTATTTATTTATCATAATAAATGAATAATAAATAAATAAATAATGATTTCTTTGTTTATTTATTAATTCTTTATTTTATAATAAAGAAATACAATATTATCTCGAGTAACACGAGATTTGGTGTTTTTCCTCGAGATGAGAGAAAAGATGAAAAAAAAAGCATGCAGCATTTAAATACTTGTTTTTATGAATACCAGATTCAGTTTCTCCAAGGGCGAATCAGTTTCTCTCACTTGAATTGCATCAAAGAAAACTCATCTTCACTTTCTCGATCTACTGTTTGTTACTTTATTTCATTTATGATGCCTGCATGCATTCTTATATACAATATATGTGTATAACAACACAGAAGGATATGCGCAACGGGACGATGAATACGAGCTCTGTTGTGTAGTTGCTTAAGCCTAAAACAGCTAATAGACAGTAACTTAAATATAATCAATTTAACATCGTAATTTTAACAGTGGAATACTCGACGCGCTACACATACCGATTCGGAATTCGTTCGCTTATTTATGATTTACAATGAGTAACTTATTTACATGACACACTCAGAGCCACCAATTGGCTCTGACATTCTCCTCAAAGCAACTAATTCACCGTCACTCCGTCCTGCAAAAAAAAACATAAAAATTGGGTCAAACCTGTGTATTAATGTTTGAAAATAATAACAATCTGTTGGGATGAATTCTTACCCATTCGCGGGACATCATCATGAGAGTTGTGTTCGATAGCTTCGGGCCTATCAGAGGATTCATTTGTGCCATGTAGCAACACAGCCAGCTAGAATATAAACAATCGTTTATAAAAAAAACTGTAAAACAGATACAATAAATATTTGTGGATAAATTAGTAGAATCATCTTTCAACTTACAACAGCCAGCATGTAAATGCCGTTAATATCAGCACCACCTGTAGAATTCTGCAAGAATTGATGATCCACAATTAATCCGGTATTAAAAATGATACAATACAATCTTGTGAAAATCGATACAGAATTTTCCAACAGTTAGAATCGGGACTAAACTCTTCGGCGAGCGAATTTAATAAAAACAGTTCTATCCAAAAATTGAAAAAAATGTAACAGAAATGAAAAAATTCAGTAAAACGACCCGCATAAACTGTGTAAGCTTTTTTTTAAATAACTTTGAAAGCAGTAAAAAAAATACTGATTACTCAGACGGAGAGTTTCACAGGTGGGAGTGGAAAGTCAAGGTAGGATTCTTAAGCTGGGACCCTGCGAGTTGGAATATTCCCTAGGCGAAAAAATAACTACAATGATTTAGTGGATAATCGAAGAGTTCGACGATCCGTAAAATCGTGGGCATTTTAATCCGCTCACGCCTCTCACCGTGAGAGTCGATAGGGCGAATTGAAACGTCAAATACTGGGATGGGCAGTGAGTGTTATCGATACACCGACGAAACTCACCCGCGGTTAGGTCCTTTGGGCAGGAGAAACGGTAGAACGATTCCGACGACGCCCCAAAGAAGGGTAAAAATAATTACGGGAATCGCGGCGGCACCCATGATCGCGAATTTTGTTTTTTTTACTCGAATTAATACACACGAATTTTCGTCACGAGAAACGCGACCGTGGTGTCTCACGAGAGCTGGGTCTGCCGTGCAGTGGTCACATGAGTGTAGAACGCACGAATAACGATGCGCGAGGCGATCTTCGATCACGGGACTTCGCGGCGGCGATGGCGCTGCCGAAGCGCGCGAAAACGTCTCGTAATTCGAATATTATGCCAAGCAAACGGGATATTTTTGAGGCTTTGGCACGTCGCACCAAAACGATTAAAATGAAACTCTTATATTTTTTTCAGGATTACAAAAACATATACTATTTTTAGTTTTTAAATTTATTTAATATTTTTTTTATTTTATTATTTATTCTGCACATATATATATTTACTATATTTTGTTTTTATTTTATAAGAGTTTTACGAAACTCATATTTTCTTCAGGATTACAAAAATAGTAAGATTAAAATTTTTTTTATTTTTAAATTTTATAATATTCGCAAATATTTGCGCATTCTTTTGAAATAAACTCTCCACAGTCGTTTACTCGACTGTACTTTATTAACGTCAAAACACAACATTTTCACAAATGTTTCAGAACGCACTTAAGAACCAATAATAACGTGTAACGAACGTGATACTTTTAGTATCGATTTGCGGAACTTGCTTCGCATTATTGACAATTGGACGGAGCGATTTGGCGAACAATAATGTACGCTTGATTGTTAATTCATGGCTATCTTCTTCTGCAGGATGTCAATTTTCTTATCCAGCCTCTGGATATCTTCGACTCTCGCGGGCGTAGCGACCATCGACGGTGCGTCGCCACCACCGGTGCCCGAGCGCTCTTCGGACTCTTTCGTCGACATTGAGTCGCTTAAATCGGCCAGGCAAACGCTGGATGCTACTGAAATATTTCCAGTTGATTCTCCATCCGATACACGAGCATTTCTCAACTTCGCGCACAGAGAATCCGGGGTGTCTGTTGTCGGCATGAAAAAACTCGGCGCTGTTGAGCTGAGAGTGTCGGACAGACACGTGAGTTTGTCGAGAATCGCTGAAAGAAGCGATTAATCGTTTTAGTAGAAAAAAAAAAGAAAATTGGATTTTCTTCGTGAGAAAATCTTTTTGTGTGTATTTTGTGTACCAGTCAAGTCCAGACTGACGGAGGACAGATCGATGTCTTTCTGCGAGATAAAACTGTCCCTGCTGAACAAATGTTGCCTGACGCATGACAAATTTCTCATTCTCAGTTCGTTCTTGCCGACGGAGCCGTTCGGCGTGTCGCTGTTTCTCGGTGTTTTGTACATTATCGATCGGTCAGTGCGCATAGTACGACCACGTTTTATGTAGGGGATCAGAGAGGATAAATCCGTCGGGGTTCGTGGCGCGCTGTTGGCCGGTTGTATCGATAAGGGTGGCTTGTAGTGTTTCACTGCAACAATCGATGATTTTAGGAGACGGGATTAGGTCAAGAGATCATTTCGATCCCTCTTAAAAAAATGCAAGGGGTACGTTTTTCGCGAAAAGAAATTTTCGGTTTCGTAAAGTTTGATGACCTTCTCCGATGGGAAATTCCCTGCTGATTCCGAAAAGCACCGTTGTTTGCCCGAAAAATAAAAAATTCGACGAAAAAAAAACGCAAAAATGAGTTTTTACGTTTTTTCGAAATTTCGTCACTTCACTAAAGTTGGGGTTACTTTTTTTGGATCGGTCGAACTTGAATTTTCTTTTTGCGTTCGAGAGAAAATTTTATAACGAAGAGAATGTCGCAAGGCGCAACACGATATCTTGATTTTTTATCTTTTTTTCCAGAATTTTAAAGTCAGAGCCTCAAAAATAGCAAATTTTATTTGCTATTTTTGAAAAAAATTTATTTGCTATTTTTGTATGTACCCCCATTCGTTTTTTTGCGATTGTTGAGGGTCTGACTTTAATTTTCGGTAGAAAATGCAGAAATCAACATATCGCGTTCCGCCTTGCAGCATTCTTTTCGTTATGGAGTTTTCTCTCGAATGCAAGAAGAAAATCCAGATTCCACCGATAAAAAAAAAGTAACCTCAAATTTAGTGAAGTGATGAAATTTCGAAAAAAATAAAAAATAATTTTTCGCATTTTTCTCGTCGAATTTTCGATTTCTCGGTCAAACAGCGATGCTTTTCGGAATCAGCGCGAAATTTCCCATCGAATAGGGTCTCCAAACTTTTCGAAATCGAAAAATTTGTTTTCGCAAAAGTCGCAAGCCAACTTTCGGCTTTAAAATTCTGTAAAAAAAATCAGAAACCGAGATATCGTGTTTCGCCTTGCGGCACATTCTCTTCGTTATAGTAGCGATATCACAAAACTCAGAAAACGTGGAAAACAAATGTACCTGTGTACGGAGTTCTGATGTACGTGACGAACTTATCGTCCTGCGATAATCTGTAGGTCGAGGACGAAAAGTGTAAACTCATGTCTGAAAATGAAGCAATTTCGGTGAAAAATTTAACAATATTATGTTCGAGTTCTCAACATCTAAATTGATTGCTTACATTAGAATTTAATTTATCAATAACAAAAAAAAGTTACCGTGAAGAGAATCTCCTTGACCCATTCCAGCCCTTCCATAGCTGCTGCTGGTCGGTATCGTACCGTTTATCACCGTGACTAAAGCAGGTTGCAATCTTTTCACGACGTTGAGAACCAATTCGCATCGTTTTATCACTCTCAACTGTTGCGAATCCGTTGCGTTTTCCACAAGAAGGCTTTTCGACGCAGCGTCCGCTTCGAAGATAGCTGGAAGGTATTCGGGAATAAAAAAAACAGTCCAACCGATTTTATTTACATCAAGTCTACGAATCTCACCCGTTTTCAATTCTCGAATCATCATTAGAGTTTGCCGATCCACATTGTCTTGCCCAATATCGTTGACCGTCGCCGTTAATTGAGTCGACAAAGCTATAGCTCGCTGCACGACGCCCTGCACGTGGATCCGCGTGACTCCTTCCCGATTGTCCAGACAGTTCGACATTAGCGTTACGCGATCTTGCAGATCGTCCAAAACCACCTGTATTTACATTTTTTTAATAAAAAGATTAATAAAAAAGACATAAAAACTGAAGTGTTTGAATCGTTTCTGCGTAATTTTGAGGGAGACAAAGTAAATTCGCACCTGGCAATAGGCCGACGAGTCGATAATGAGATCAACGACATTGTGCAGTTTATTCATTTCCAGTTGCCACTTTGCAGTGAGAAGTTTCAGACAGGCCCTCAATTCCTTGTTGTCTGGATGCAGATAGAACGCGACTGTCGCGGGCACCAATTCCGATTCCAAAGACTCCAAGCTGGCCATGCAGTGCCGAATCTTTGTGACTCCTGGACACATTTTTTTTTTTATAAAAAAAAACATTTATTAGAAAAAAACACATTTTTTTAATTAGAAAAATATATTTAACACACATTTCTTATTCCTTGGCATACCCAACCACTGACCGAACCACTATCGTAACCACTGCAGTGGTTAGTTTCGAAAAAGCGATCGTAATATTTAGCGAACAACCGACGAAATCACCATAGCAGATTCTCTCGCGTAGTGGTTTTCGCGTTGTACCACCGTGAAACCACCGACAAAACCACCAACTGCAAACTTACTGCGCTGATTTGGTAGGTGGTTCGCTAAGGATTATCGTCGCTTTCTCGGAAATAACCACTGCGGTGAAAACCACCGTGAAAACGTAGTGAATTTCATCGTGACCGGACTTGCTGAGGGTTAGAAAAATGTATTAATAATATATTCTTTAATTACAAAAAATGTATTTTTTAAGCGATTGAATATCTATTCGACGTTGATATTTCCAAGTGCCAACTCTCACTGTCGACATCGTTGCAGCATGCGATGGCGAACATTCCGATTTGCATAGCTTTGTCGATGACTTGATCGAAGTCCTCGATCGCGTTGCTTAGATCGCTCTTCGTCCTCTTTCTCGCGGTCATAGGATTGCCACAGGCTTTAACGAGCTTTCGCAGAGGAGTAAAAGGATCGCTGAAAACCTCCATAACCAGAGTGAGAACCGACACGTTGACTTTGCGCTCCAGTCGATACAAAGCGTCGTTGAGAGTATTCATGAAGAGATTGTTCAACGTTGGGTCCGGCTTCTCGGCTAAAAGCTGGAGCTTAAGATTCTCGTACTCGGCCATTATCGACTGACTCGCACCAGTTATGGATTTGAAATTGTAAGGCTGACAGACTTGAGCTATCGCCATGGCGTGAGAAAATACGTCCTCAATGCCGGACCAAAGCTCGTCGCATATTTTTATCTGCTCGTCGTTGGACTTTCCTGGCATACTCGATATTATATCCAACACGAGATCCATTCTGAAATAGGCAAATCGAAGTGTCATATCGGCCTTTTTATTTTATTTTTGTTTATCCGTTTGAGAGAAATAAATAAATAAATAAATAAATTTCGTGGAAAACTTGCGACGAAATTACCGATAGACGAAGTGATTCTCTTTATCGAAATTCTCTTCCTCTGCGGTAGGATTCGCGGCATCAAGAACTTCTATTATCATCTTGAAGCACCAGCACAGTCGATCGCAAACGTATTTTTTCGCGCTCTGCACAGAGAATAAAATAATCTCTGATAAACAAGGTGTCTTTTAATTAAAAGTTCACTGATATATATTTTTAATTGAGGTCTTACATAAATTGGCGCATGCAGCTGATGCTGTTCCACGATAACTTCGACCAACATTCCGAACGTTGTGCACAATTGGCAAGTGTACAGAGCCATTCTTTCTCCAAGTAAAGGTGATATTAGATTCTTTCTGTAGTGTTGCAAGGGTCCAACAATCCCGACTATGAAGGTGCCCAGCTCCTAATTAACGGAAACAGTTTTGTTAATTAAAAATGTATTCAACAATTAAAAATTCTAATTCAATTTAAGGATGTACTTTGATGTTCTGTAAATCCTCTATTTCCTCCACAGCCCCCATTTCTCTCACGTAATCCCAGGAATCTTGCAGTTGCTGCTTCAGGGGTACGCATTCAAGTTTCTCCAAAGTTTCTAAAGACTTTGAGAGCTTTTGCAGCACAACAGCTATGATATCTTCGCTGCCCTGATCCTTTGTACTTCGTACCTGCGATAAATTATTTTCAGTTTGAAGAAAGTGAAACAAACACAGTTTTCAACATAACAAATACTTAATGTATAGATTAATCAACTGATTTATTCATGTATCAAGGACTTCAAAAGAGTTAGACAATTTTTATGTTGTCAGTGCTAACCAGCTTGTCGATGTTCTTCATAACGCAAAATTCCTCGATAATGCCCGTGATCTTCGACTTGATTTCCTTGTAATCGCTAGCGTCTTCCTGCGATAGATTGGAAAATTTCTCAGCCAGGCCATTGAGTTGCTCGAAAACAATCGACTGCACTTGCGTGATATCCGACGCCTTGATGTGATCGTTTTCAGAGAGAACCTTAAGCTTTGTCATCTAAACAAATTTTCAATGTACAAACAACGAAAACGTAATTACAAAAAAATGAAGAAAGAAAAATAGGTGAAACGAGCGACGAATCAACGCCACTAAAATCTCACATTCGCTCCATAAATACGAAATAAGAGTCGTTAATTACCTGCACCTCAATAGGCTCTATGATCTTCCTCATTCTTCTCGTCTTCAACGTCATCGTCACAGCTATCTCGTCGTTCCCGTTCCTCGCAATTTTCCTCCCGTCGCATCACAGCCTCAACGCGACTTTTCGAAACGCGATCGTTTGTAAACAAAACGCGGTTACCAGTTGGAGACTCGAGATAAAAGATAACGAAATTATGTATCTAGATAATTCCGCGCGGACGAATCGGAGATACAAGCAGGGCTGCCAATCGGGTTTTCAGCCCGCGCGAAAAGTGCGATATATTAATAACATAAGAATAAACAATAAACAAAGACCGAAAAATCGCGTGCGGAGTTACTCGAGGCTTTATTTTCGCCAGAAAATGCGGTAAAACGTGGTCGCTGCCTCGAATCGTCATCATGGATCGCGGAACGGCAAATTCGCGAAAAGACGAGGTGATTATTTTTCCCAAAAACTGGTCACGACCCTGATTAAAAGTTGCGATTAAAAGCAATATAAGATGGACAAAAATCCGATTGAAACCTGTTTGAACCGATGATTTTTCAATCGGAATTTCGTCCATTTGATCGGTTTCTATCAGTGTCAACGGGAATTACTAATCAGGGGGACTGAATTCGTGGTGCGAGCGGTAATATTAGCGAGTGCAAAGTTGCCGTCCCGTTTTTATCGATGAAAGATTGTCGAGAAGCGCGCGTCGAAGATGGCGCCCTCGGTGTTCTAGAAAGATTACGTGCCGAGCCTCTCGGTGTGCACTTTGACACGCGGTATTTACGTCCGAGAAAATATGCCTTCGAGGTTACGAAGCCCGGCCGACGCACCGACGAGCGACCGATAATACAACCGGTGAGAGTTTCGACGAGTTTTCGCGAGTTTTCCAGCGGGAAGTCGCGTCGGGCATCGGGACGCTTTTCGCCTCTGTGTGTCGCGTTCGCGGGCACCGCGCCAGCGACTTTCACTCCTCGGAAACACCTCGCATTCCCGTATGTAGCTCTACACAGTGTAGCGACTAATATTTCCCATGCAATCGCGATGGCGATGCGACCGCCCAGTTCCCGTCGATCGCGCAGCTTCGCAGATTCATTTACGCCAATTTTACATCGCTTTTTCCAACCTCGATAATTCCATATCTGGGTTATGTAATTTTTACTATCGGAGAAATTAGGCCGATCTCGGCTCCTCGATTGCGAATTTTTTTCGATTTTTGTACTGTATTGAAATAAAAATACTTCGTCGCTGATGACCCGAGGACGAAGTCTCAAAGGGCTTTTGAATGTAAAGACGCGCGTGTAGCATAATCGCTTTTGTCACGATGTTCGATTGAAACCGAATGTTTAATGTTGTTACCGCTGATAAGATAACGAGGCCCGCGATTATCGCGTAATACCTGCCGCTCGTGTCATCTTTATCTTTTTTTTTTTGTTCATCGGCGTTACATGTATTCGTTGTACACTTCGAATTGGCAATAATATTTATTTCGTAAAAACGGTCTTTCATTCACAATACCTACCCCGCTCCCCGAGAAGCCCTACACGATATTTCGATGTCTTGGATTGCACAACGCGACGCGGCGCCTCATTCCAACGAATCCCTGACCTTTGTAATTCGGTGCCGAAATATTACATCACAATACACGCGACCGATCTCTCTTCGCTGGGCTTGTAGTATTCATTCATGGTATAATAATAGTTTATTTATCGTAGTGACTCGTGATAATTTATCGTGTGACGGTTTTTTTACAATTACGATACGGCATATGCGCGATTACGTTTCACCTGAACGAAAACCAAAAGAAAAAATTCTCTTTACCAAAAGAAAATTCTCTTTACCAAAAGAAAATTCTCTTTACCAAAAGAAAAAATTCTCTTTACCAAATTAAAAAATTCTCTTCTCCAAAAGAAATATTTCGTTACCAAAAACATTTCCTTTAAAAAAAATTTCTTTACCAAAGAAATTTTCCTTGAAAAAAAATTCTCTTTACCAAAGAAATTTTCCTTTAAAAAAATTCTCTTTACCAAAGAAATTTTCCTTTAAAAAAAATTCTCTTCACGAAAGAAATTTTTCTTTAAAAAAATTCTCTTTACGAAAGAAATTTTTCTTTAAAAAAAATTCTCTTTTCCAAAAAGAAAATTCTCTTTACCAAAAGAAAAAATTCTCTTCACCAAAAGAAAAATTTATTTTCATCAAAAGAAAAATTTCTCTTTACTAAAAAAAAAAAATTCTCTTTACCAAAAAAAAAAAAATTATTTTGGTAAATTCGTGCCCACGGTTCAAGGGCTAAAAATGTGAAAAGTGGGAAAACGATCGAAGAGGGGAACTAATAAGGTCCGCCGACCGCACTGTTTGTACACGCGTGGCGGTTAGCACGTAGTCCCCGAGTGTGGGACATAATGCGTGTGTTTCTCGCTCCGCTGGGACTTCGTGGTTCGCTCGGCACGTGCATTAGCCGCGAGTTCCCTTCGTCGAAACCCTACAACGCAATTTACGACATCAGTAACGAGTTATCTAGTAGATCGTCGCAGATAATCGCGTTTTACTGCGTGTAGCGAAAGGTTGTATATAATTTTTCGATCGGTCGCTACCGCGCGAGACATTGTGTGGCTTTACTCATGACGTGCATATTCACGAATCGTCGAACGAAGTTTCGAACAAAGAATTCACAATCGCGACTTTTTTTTGCAGCCTAAACGAAAGCGCGAAAATCTGGAGTGCCTCGTCCCACAACACAATTCGATGTCTCTCAAAATCGATCTGAGTGGAAGAAAAAAGTATTTTCGACGTTGAGGAGAATTCGCGGAAATTTCATTTCTCGGGGACTTTATCTCCAAAGTGGCAACATGGTAAAGTATTATGAAAACAGCACGGTGTTTCAGTTCAGCTGGAACCAGGTCGCACAGGGCTTTTGGCAGAGATATCCGAATCCACACAGGTGAATATAACAAAAAATTATAACGCCTGACTTTTGCCCGGAACGGCCGTGGGGAATTAAATAATATTAGATGTTTTTCATGGTCATTTAAATGATTTCTTAAAGGGTTTTTCCCGCAAATAAATAAATAATGTATAAAAAATTAAGAAGTTTAAACATTTAAAAAATAAAAAATTAAGAAATAAAACAAAATTAAATAAAAAATGTAGAAATAATTTTTTTTAATAAAAAACTAAAAAGTTTAAAAAATGACAAATTAAAAAATAAATACGTAATAATTGTTTTGTTTCTTGCAGTTCACATGTACTCTCGGAGGACACGATTTCGCGTGAAATCAAGGACGGAAAATTGTATTCTAAGAGGCTGCTAACGAAAACCAACAGGGTGCCCAAGTGGGGTGAAAGATTCATCAGCAAGAATGTCGTTAAGATCGTGGAGGAGACGGTGGTGGATCCCAAAGCCAAGACTCTCACCTCCTACACGAGAAATCTTGGGTACACAAAAGTGATGGTGAGATAGCCCGAATTATTAGCTGGTCTTCGGGTTCGCTTCGTTCAGTTAAATAACTGAGATGACATCTCGTTCGCAGAGCGTCGTTGAGAAGGTGGTGTACAGGGTGGCCGAGGAGAATTCCGAGTGGACGGTCGCGCAGAGATCCGCGTGGATAGACAGCTCGGTGTTTGGATTCAGCCGAGCCATACAGGCCTTTGGGCTCGATAGGTTTAAGAAGAACTGCTCGAAAATGACCGGAGGATTCAACTACGTCCTCGCACACATGTTTCCCGCGACCGCACAGTTCATGAATCCGAATCTCTCGCAAATGGGATATTTCGATCAAGTGGGTGAAATTAATTAAAATTTTAAACAAATTTAATTGTTGCTAATTTAATGATTCCAAGTTTATTTGTAACAAATTTGTCTGTTGCAAATTTAATTATCGCAATTTTATTTATAACAAATTTAATTGTTGCAATTGTATTTATAACAAAATTAATTGTTGCAATTGTATTTATAACAAATTTAATTGTTGCAATTTTATTTATAACAAATTTAATTGTTGCAAATGTAATTATTGCAATTTTATGTATAACCAATTTAATTGTTGCAAATTTAATTATCGCAAGTTTATTTATTGTAAATTTAGTTATCGCAAGTTTAATTATTGTAAAATTAATTATCGCAAGTTTAATTATTGTAAAATTAATTATCGCAAGTTTAATTATTGTAAAATTAATTATCGCGAACTTAATTATCGCAAATCATTTTTTTTTAACACGAAGCTGAGGATAAAATTTGCTTTCAAGGGTGAAGCATCGATGGCAAAACTCACACACGCGGCGGAGGACCTGCAGCATTCCTTGCACGACAAAGCGGAGAAGATGAAGGACGCGGCGAAGAAGGCGACGGACTTGGCGAAGAAAAAGGCTGGACCTATGTACGCGGCATGTCAGCCGAATCAGTCGTAGAGAGACGCGAGGTGTTTTGCGCGACAATCGTTGAACGGTGAACGAGTAATCGGAAGTCGATGAAAACAGGAGGAAGCAATGGAGCTCGGATAACGCGAGATCGCGTAGAACTATAGACTGTGACACGTGGAGCATGTATATGTATATTTCTTTTTTGTTGTTTATCTTCAAATATTTGCCGACTTACGAGCGAAGAAAATTGGGAATACCGTCGAGAGCTTCGTCGAACGACCTTCGATAGATAATTTTTCTCCGCCTATTTTCGAACTATCACATCTACAATAGCATTCCTTTCGAACTGCCAGCTGTATAGCTACAGACGAAAACACGGCTCGCGGAATTAGAAAGACATCGTGGTCGCGTCGTCTGACAATATTTTTTTTCTTTTTTTTTAGATTAAAACCCATAGATAAATTCTGCATAGATAAATTTCGTAAAATCTTGCATTTCTTGTCGCGTCCAAACTCGGCGTAAATCGATACACTAAGTGTTATGTATAGACCACTAAAATTCTGTCTCTGTGGAATTTCCTGGAATTTGTGAAAATACATTTATGCATAGTCGCTCAAACTATTGGCGAAAACAAGTCAGGCAATTGATGTTCCAATTAGTTATAGATTTAGTACGATAAATTGTCAGAATGTGCAGATGTAATAAATTGTGGTTAAAATCTAAAAAAAAACACGTGGTATCAAATTTAATGACGATTGGCCAGTGAAGAAAAAATGGTAATTTTTGTCGCAACGAGCGCAAAACGCAAAAGGAACTTACTACTTGTTGGATATCGGCAGCTGTTTTGAGGATCGGTTGGAAATTGGAAGCAGCAACATGTGACAAGGATTACTCGATGACTGAATCTTGAAGTGTAAGAAATTTGACTGTACCTCCTGATGATTTCCCACTTGCAAATCCACCAACACACTTGCACTTACTATTAAATGTTAACACTGGACAGTTTTACGATTTTTACGAATTTTTCAATTTGCTTTCGTCGTTAGATAAAAATTAAAAAATTAATTTGTTTCGGTGTTTTTAGGACAAAAGGCGTAATTTTTTTTTTGTTCATGCAAACAATTCTCCGATGTTGCTAGAGAAGTCGCTAGAGATGTTGACTGTTTATAAAATGATTACCGCGACGCCATGATTTTATTCGCGCTGACGAGGAAGCCGGCGAGCCGCGCTTTTCGGCGATCTCAGACTACGAGCGACGCACTCGAGTATCATTGAAATAAATCGATTAAGTATTAACAAAAATGAACAATAAATCAAATAACTATTAGAAAAAATGAACCGCGAGTCGGTTGCGCGAAGTTGCGTCGCGAGCCAATGCCACTTTCTTTGCCGATCATTCTCGTAAAAACCGTTGCCGGACGGTTCGATTTCTCGGCTTCGTTTCGCCCGCGTCCCGTATTTCTGTGCCCGCATTTCGCATCGGTCGTGATAATGCTGCCGTTAATTGAGGAAACGCGATGGAATGATCGATAATTCAATACAGTTCGCGGGATTACTTCCCGGTGCATTCTTACTTACTTTCTCGCGCCGCGAAGTCGAATCGTGTGATTCGAAGCTTCGGGTTTTCTTTGTTTCGAAAATTATCGGCCAAGCGGCTGCGCGCGCATCGCGCGTCCCGCATCCAGAGTACTCGCGACTTTGCATCGTCGTGATTGGTTCTCAGCCTGGCCACTCGGTGCACGCGTTCTGTTTTGTTTACAAGCGCCGCATGGCCAGAGAAGAGAGACGCAGCGATGCACAGCGATGGACAAAGAGTGAAAAAGCCGGTGGCGGTGAGACCGAAATCCAATCGAGAACGCCGTTTGCATCGCGAAAATAATTCGAACTTTCGACAGAGCAACAAGTATATCGAACATCCGCTTCTCAATGGTAGTATCAACATTTCTCATTCAAGCACATCTTTAATAATCGGAAACCTCATAGATCTCGCTGTATATCGAACGAATGTTGAATAAATATAAAACACGCGGCTCCAACGTTCTCGCTTTGTCTGAATGGCGCCTGGCATCGTCTCTCTCGCACTCGTCCCGAGTAACGACTGCGTTTTCGGTTCCTAGAGCGCTCTGTCAAGCGGGTGAAACGCAAATTTGTATCGTTGAAACTCTCAACCGACAAATAACGACCGTAAAATCGTCGGTAAATTACGAAAATTTGAGTCCTAATCCCGTTAGTCGCGAGTGATAATTCGGGTAGTGCGCGATACAGCTTTGCATTCGCGATATCGTTTTGTCTCGAGGAGGAGGATCGAGGAGGATTCAACTCCACTCGTGTTCGAGATCGTAATTTGTCAACCTATAGGTAATACGAGGTCCAAAAGCTAAGTTCTTCACCGCGGCCTGGGCGCAACAAAAACGAGCAAGTACCACTGTTTTCATGCATTTCTTGCGAATTAGGGTGAATGCACCAGTAATTGAACAGCCACCAGTGTATGAACAAGAGCTTTTTGAGGTTTCATGAGAAATTACGACGACTTGGATGAACATTAGATTCTTAATTTGTCTATTATTTAGCTATCTACTGTGATTATTTTCTCGCAGAAGCCCATTTTCGACTAAAAGTGTAAAAGTGTTTCGACTTAGTATTTATTTTTATATACTTCGCGATAAAAATACGCGATTTTGTTCGCTGCATCACATAATTCAAGAATTTGATCAATCGTTAGCATTTTTGCGAACAGTCTGAAAATATCCGATTTTATGGAAACCCCTGATAATCAAATTATTCTGCTTATCTGTTCATTTACTGGTGACTTTACCCTATCATCGTGCATCCATCCGCAAGGAGAAAATTTTTCGCGCGAAAGTCTCACGTGGCTCTGACTCCTCCCACCGGTGCCGGCATTTCGCCTCTCCCTTCGACCCTGCCACCGTCTCCATCGTCGCGTCCGCACGACGACACAAAGCGACGCTTGTGTCATGCGTCACGTCCTTTTTTCCCGTGAAGCGACCAACAGCATCCGATTTGCCTTTTTGTTGTGACCATATCTACGAATGATTTCAGGCGTTATCGTGCCGAACACTCGGTGTGCATCGAGCGCGTTCGGACCTGCCGAGGAAATAGGTTATGTTCGGCAAAACAAAAGTCCGCGCGCTGTCGTCGTTTGCCGCGTATAAACAACAAAACACGACATTTGACACATTTTCGCGCGAATTTCGCGAGCGATCGAACAAAAAATGTGGATTTTCACGGCAGCCGAGCGCTTCAGGCCCGAGAATTTCGTCATCACCGACTTCTACGGCCAGGAAACGTGCTTCGCGTGGCAGAACCGAAGCCTGGTGGTTTTTCCCTACGTCGGATCGACGAATTCAACATCGAAGCTCCCGGTGATCGTCGCCCCGCGCGAAATAAAATGCATTCGATCTTTCGACAGTCGCGTCTTCGTTGTGTGCAAACCGATGGGTGTTTACAAGCTGAAAGACACACTGAAGTTTGCCCTGCTGAGCCAAACTGGCGTTGGGATGGGACCTTTTTATTACCAAGTCCTGTGTGTCGAGGATCAGTGGCTGTACATGAAGGACAAATCGACGAAAAACAACAGGCAATTGTTTCGACTGCATTCAAATTCAGACGGCAGCCACAATATCTGTGAAATTGCGTTGAGCCCAGGAAACTCCGACGAATCCCTCAGACGGGGACTTCAGCAGCTGGAAACTGGCGATGCTGAAGACGTCTGCGTTGTAGCGAACAACAGGAAGATCTTTGCGGTGACTTCCAACGATGTGCAATTGATTCATCGTTGCGAACAGGAAATCATAGATATCGTCGCTATCTTCAGGAGAGAAACGACTATCCTTGGCTTTGTTCTTGTAGCAAAAAACTCTGCGGTCTTGGTTTACACGAGCAATGAAAAGCTGGTCTTCGACAAGGTTTATCTGGACAGCGAGGTGTGCGGCCTGTGCGCAGGGATCGGTGAAACTTCGAACGACGTCATATGGACGGCTCACACGGATCAGGAATGCGTTTATTACTCCTCGAAAACCATCAGCGCGGACACGTTTCGAAGAACCGGAATGGATAAGAAAAGACTCCTGGCAATAAAGAATTACAAGAACAAGACGCTGATTGGCCTCTCGGACAAGCAGCTTCTGGAGATTGAGATACAAACAACGGGGCTTGGAGTTCCGGACTCCGATGAGTTTTTCAAACTGAAACCAGAGATGCTGAAGGGAAGCGAAGCGATTGTGGACGAGATTTGCGACAAGGCCAAAGAGCTGCAACTTCTGAACGAGAGTTTACTGCGGGAGCAGGAAAAACTGAGGAGGATCAATATTTACGCTCACAAGCAGGCGATTTTCTTCCTGCCAAACGTACGAGTGGAGAGGATGGCCGGACAGCTCTTCTTGAGAGTTAAATTTGACAACGTTTTGCCCAACAATTGTCACATCGTGGTTGCATTGAAGTCGGGGCAGCGAACGACTTACTGCATGAAGTTGGTTGAGGATTCCGAGGTCGTCGTTGACGTCCCGGTGGAGGCTCATATTTTAGATAACTCGCTGGAGCTTAGCGTAGATCTAGTCACTTTACCGAATGAGTTGCAGCCCTGGTGCCTCATCAGAAACTACACGAAGAGACCCAGTGGCAAATACACGGGATTGCAGAACGACAGAACGCGATTTTTAACAGCCAAACTGGCGGCCCTTCGTAATCTGACGGCTGAAGGCAATTTGGATATGAAAAAACTCGCGGTCATCAAGAAAAGTATTCGCAGAGAAATTTCAGATCCGTAATGATGTACGAATCCTGACACTATGTTCATAGTTTCTCTTGTCAGAATTTAATTCGCAATATTATCATCGGGTTGGCCGTGAGGAATTTTTTTATTTTTGTTACCGTAAATTTACGACGAAAGAGACGAAGCTAAAACTCGAGTTAGTCTAACGATGCGGGTGAGACGCCCACGCGAGATTTGGGAATGCCGATAATACGATATCGCGCCGACTCGCAAGATTGCGTAAATATAATGTCAATTACGGAACGTAAACTTAAGAATATAAGTTTTTATGAAAAGCATTAGCGTTTTATTGGGGATATCGGTACGAAAAAGTTTACGCAGCATCGGAAGGAGTATCCGGAATCAACTTTATGAAAAAAAAAACTGCGTCATTTCGTTAGACGGGTTCATTGTGATTTCAATAGCTGACCGGTAAAAATATACTCCGAGTTTATATCGTCAATAATCGAGGAATGTTTACGTTCGATCGACAAGGTGGAAGCGAGCTATATTGATGCTATCTCTGCTCGTAATGAAAATAGCTTTTCTGTAAACAAGCAATAAAGATATCGAGCTGTTTTCTTTTTTCATTTTATTCTTTCGTTCAGTTTTTTTTTTTTTCGTTTCCACGGTCGCGCAGGCTCCAAACCTCTGCCAATTTTCACGGTTTGACGCCTGATTACCGGCCTTTAAAACGGTGTTTTCGATAGGCAGAAAAAAAGTTGCTCGTATACATAGTGTAGACTCGGTCCAATCAAACTTTATCGTACGTTACGTGAGCATCGATGCACGCGGTTTTGTACTACTAAGCTCGCAGTCGTGACGTTGGAATTGCGTCAGGCTTCCGGGAGTTGGAACGGGTCTAATTTTGGATTCCTTACCGCAGTATCCGAATCCAAGGCAGTACTCCCGAAAACAATAGCCGCGCCTAAACGGAGTCATCGATCTTCTAGAAAATACATTTATTCATAACGTGTTGCGAATTTACAAAATTGTACAGTTTCGGGAGAGTTCAGTATTTAATATTAAAGGATACACGGGAGGTCGGGGCGAAGCGGTTACGCTTAAAAAAAAAACGCCTGAAGGTCGATGCCGAATGCTTCGAAATACTCCTTATTCATCGGAACATTTTTTTGGCGTACCACTTTGCCCCGGTCTCCCACTGTGAGATACTTTTTAATCGCTAGAAGCCTCATCGGGCGAAGGTACGAAGTCATGGGGGCCTTAGAAATAGCTTTTTTACTACTAGAAGACGCAAATAACGCGTGACTTCGTGAAACCTCAAGTTTCTCGAAACCTGAGATCTTTTATCGAAGGTTTACACGTCGTTTTCCACGTCGAAACGAGGGACAACATTTTTCAAAAATAAATATCAAATCATCCTCGGAATTGGTCTAACGGAATTTCTACGAGAGGTCCCTAAGTTTGTAGTCAGTGCAGTTTTCTCCAGAGTTTCCTATCGAAACGGTCGCGAGAAAGCCGCAAGAGTATATATTACATCTATGTCCGTCGATATCTCTCGACAAGATAAGTACCATGTCCCACCGGGCTGAAGGAACATCGTCCGACTTCACCGTAGTGCACCTTATATTCCAGCATCACCTCAAGCTCTCGACTTAGCACTGAGAGAAAAATACACTTCTACCCAGAATCCGTCGGTTCCTGGCGCACTCACAGTTTTTCCGAGCTCGGCACTTCGATGATGCTGCCGATGCTGCAACTGGAGCTCTTTTTCGGTGGCCTCGGGGCATTTTTGATGCTGCCACCGTTCCTCGCGTTGCCGAGTCTGTCCTGAAGAGCCTCGAGGGAACGAGCACCTTTCCTGGAGCCAACGGCCGCTCCACCTCCGCTTCCACGCTCGCCGCTTCCCGCGCCGTTCGCCAGCCCTCGTCGCCACAGCTTCGCGAAGCAAGCGCGAAAATTCTCCGAAAACACACCGTACAGAAGGGGATTGACGACCGTGTTGAGTTGCGCGATCACCAGGGCCCACACGAAGTGATGGGACTTCAGGAAGAAATCGGTGTCCTCGTTGGGTCTTCGTCCGTCGAGGTATATCAGCAGCATCACTATCGTGATCGGCAGCCACATCACCAGAACCGCCACCACGTTCAGCAGGAGAATCCTGACGACTCGGATGTGCTTGTGCAGACGGATCTCCTCGTGCTGGGAGAGACTTCCGGCGCGACCCTGACGTCCCGTTACCGACGCTGACGAGGATTTTCTTCCGGCCCAGGGCATCAGAGTCCCCACCACTGATAGCTCGGAGTCTCTTCTTCCACCTGCCCCGGGCATTTGACCCTGAAGAACACACAACATTATTCGTCATTTCTTTCAATTCATGACGTTGAAGTTTGCACCGTTGCAATGCAATGAAATTAAAACCAAGAAAATATTAATTCTATAAAAATGCAAATAATTTACACCCATTGGGGGGTGAAATCATTTTTTCTCCCGACTCCGCTAAAATAACCCCATTTCGTGTCCGCAATGCGGGCGGAAAATCCCTCATTTTTGACGCGTGACTTACGCATGCGCAGTCCGCTTTCATTACCTCCCTAGGGAGGTAATCAGCTCATTCCTGCCCGCGCGGGAGTAATGGGAAGCGTACTACGCACGCGTGTCGTCACTTGTCAAAAATGAGGTTATTTTCGTCCGCGTTGCACACACGAAATGTGGTTATTTTTTAGCGAAATCGGGAGAAAAGTATAGTACGTTACATGGGAGGAGTGCAACTTTTCACCTCGTGTGAATTTCTGCCCTCGCTTCGCTCGGGCATCAAACTTCACACTCGGTGAAAAGTTGCACTTTCCTCCCTTGTAACGTAATGTACTATTTCTCCCGACTCCGATAAAATAACCCCATTTCGTGTCCGCAACGCGGGCGGAAAATCGCTCATTTTTTGGCAACTGACTCACGCATGCGCAATCCGGTTTCATTACCTCCCTAGGGAGGAAATCAGCTCATTCCTGCCCGCGCGGGAGTAATGGAAACCGTACTACGCATGCGTGTCGTCATTTGTCAAAAATGAGCTTATTTTCCGTCCTCGTTGCACACACGAAATGTGGTTATTTTTTAGCGAAATCGGGAGAAAAGTATAGTACGTTACATGGGAGGAGTGCAACTTTCCTCCCTTGTAACGTAATGTACTATTTCTGTTTTTAATTTCGTTGCATTACAACGATGCAAACTTCAACGTCATTTCAATTCTACAAATTTCAAAGTGGAAAGTCATTTCGAAAGTCATTCATAGGTATTGACGTCATTGCGTCCTAAATTCATTGACAACCAGCTATATTTCCAATGTTATGATTCCATTTCGATAAACAGTTGTGAAAACATTTCCTTAACAACTGTAGAACGTATGGATTATTCACTCGTCGTAAAAAATATCTATTCACCTGGAAAAGACTGGGTGCTCTACACGTGCGTAGTACTTTAGTTAATAGACCTTTACCCCAGGGGCGATGACCCGTTTTGACTTTAATGGGCGAATTAACGTAATTTAGAATTTCCGTCTTCGTGGGCCTCAGCTGTCCTCCGATTATTTATGACATGCTCACCTGAGTCACGCATGACACGGCCCATCGGCTTCTGGTGTCGAGTATCCGCTGGAAGATCCTCTGATAGTGATACACCAGAAGACACATCGGCAGCAGACAGGCGATTACGATAATCGGAATCGTGAAGCACAGCGATATGTTGACGAAATCATTCCTCGGGAATACCAATGTACAGATCTTGGACCCTCCAGCCACATCCTGCAACGATAGAAAATTACAAGTCATTAAGATGAAATCGAAAAGAATCAAGTTTTTTTAATTTTTCGTGAAAACTATTGCGTTTAGAAAAACAGTAATGGCGAATTCGTCGTCTACGGACAAAAATTCATCGAAATAACATTTAAAAAAAACTAAAAGTGTTTTCCCATTTTTTAGGAAAAACATTTTTTGATTTTGTGAAATTCGAAAATCTTATCCAATGGAAAATTTTTCGCTGATTCTGAAAAGCACCGTTGTTTGCCCGGAAAATACAAAATTCAACGAGAAAAATGCGAAAAACGATCATTTTTTGCTTAAAATATAAACAAGATTTTTTGTGCAGAGCAAAATATGGAAAGTACGAAACCTGGGACGTGCTTCAATTCTACAAAACAAGATCCAGTGTCACGGGGTATCGAACGCGCTAGCGAAAAATAGCGTTGATGGACTCACCTTGGGCCTGAACCAGAAAACAGCCGGCAGAAAGATCGAAGAACCGATGATCCAAGTGAACAGGCTCGCCGCGAGAACACGTGGCCCGGTGAGGGCGCTTCTGTAAGGTGCGACGGCGAGACAACGATGCCTGTCCATGGATATGAGAGTCAGAGTCCACAGCAACACAAACCCACAAACGAACTGCGAGTAAAACACAACGAGAATACATTTTTATTAACCTCGTAGAAACCACAGCGCATTTGCGAAATTATATGTGTGACTTATCAAACTAAGAGGCACAATATTTCACGGTAGGCCGAGTTTTCCAACCGGATCGATGTCAGGCTGCTTCGTTTCAGAAACTTTTCCCGCTTCCCTCGCGGAGGATTCACTTTTTTTCCAGGCTCTCGACCTCCCTTTTTTCGCTACCAACAAGGGCGAAGACCCAACGTAGCAGTGGCGATAGAAGCGATATAGCTGAGCTTTCAAATTATTCACGCTTCGCCTGGTCACAAAGAAACACGGAGGGAAGCGCACGAGCCTCCCGTCCATCATTTATACCTTTATATTTTGACCAACATCAAAAAGCCACGTAAAGGGGAGAAGAGCTGGCAGGCTCGGGCGAAGCGTTTCTGCTCCTGCTGCCGCTGCAGTGATGGACGTTCGAAACCGCAGAAAACCAGAAGTGAAGGAGTAAGAGAGAGAGAGAGAGAGAGAGAGAGAGAGAGAGAGAGAGAGAGAGAGAGAGAGAGCGAAAAAGAGGGAAAAGGGGAACCATTTCGTACGTCGAAGCGAGCCAAGAATAATACTGACTATCGAGAATCGTACAGACGCAATGATACGTTTTCCCACAAGTCCTCGTCAACCGCATAAAGCTAATTTACGAACGAATCGAAGGTAATTTACGAGTGGGTGTACTACGGTACCGCGGCTGCTATATTCACCAGATGTGTGTCCACACATACCGCAGTCGTCGGTTTTCAGGGGTGTAAAATTAATTGGATCGAGTGTCCAACGTCAAAGCGAAAAAGTCGCGGCCAAAGGGGAAAAAAATGAAAAGTGCTTGAGGCCAACGTTCACATGCGTTTGATCTCGCAACCTCCGCCCCCTGAGGCGTGTTACACTTTTATGAAATTAGTGTGAGTAGCGTAATCGCTTACAGTCGATTTTCATGGTTTTGCATTAATAATTCGGCGCTCGCTTATAAATAGAGAGAGCAATACACGACGATTCGTCGCGACCTCTTTGTATTTATTGAGCGAGCTTTCGTGACGATAATTTTGTTACGTCGAAAAAGAATGGAATTCTTGGGTTCGAGGAAGGATAGAAAAATTCAGCCGGAAATATCGTCGCACTTTTGCAGAGAAACTGAATGCGTTTCTTGTTGGAATCGTGAGTACGGAATGTCGAGAGAAATAAAATGGAGCTATTGCCAAAGCACGACGAGTCTTTGGGTACGAAAGAAAAGGAAAACATTTTTAACGTAAGCAAATGCAGCGTTGTACGAGAAGCATACTTTCCGCGCTCTTGGGGTAACCGATAGGTACCCACTTCGCGCTCTTTCATGACGCTTGAGCTCCGCGCGTTCTCGAACCGCGTCCGGACCTCAAAGGAAAGCAGCGGCGGAAATAGAGGTATCGGTTGGAAAACGAGCGTGAGAAAAACATGGAGAGCGACAGGGGATATGCCTCGTCAAGGCGTAAAGGGGACGCTCTTGAAATATGGTAAAAACAAGCTCGAGTGCCAGGTGTTGGACCTCTTATTTTTCACCCGCTTTTCGCGCTTGGCTTCCTCCTTGTATGCATAAATTGAAAATCGAAGCGCCCGAGACGCGGGTTGAAGAAAAAGCTGCTCACTTCCAAACAAATTCTAGCCGCAGTGGCTCAAAAAAATCGCTTCGTTCTCAAAATACCCTACGATAAAATTTTATGAAATCTACAGTAGTTTCTAAATTCGTTAAATCGTTTCGTCAAACGACATTCATTTTGTCTGAGTCTCCGAAACCCCGTATCGAAATAAAAGAGATTTCTAAATATATCTACGGCGAGAAGCCAATCAGCCACATGCGTTGTTGACGGAGATATTTTTTCTCTTCCATATAATATCGGAAGATTTTCCCGTAACCCCGCGTCGAGTTACAGTAGTAGCGAGGAATTGCGTAGCGAAGCCCACGGATTTGATTTTAATACCAAGTTTTCCGATATTCCGGGAAACAATGAAAAATATATATATTTTCAGTCAGGAAGATTGAACGGGACGGTGAAAGCAGCGAGGGGGAGAATCAATGCAGCGGGAACGTCGACGACGTTTTCTCGAGAGACCATGTGAGACTAGGTCGGGCCGCGAAGATACGCCCAGTCGATTCGCGAATTTCTAGGCTTCATAAAACTGTCGTTCTATTTCATCTTAAATATTACACGAAGTCTTGACAGTCGCGTATCTGTTTAGGTGACGTCGATGTTTGCATCGTTGCAATGCAACGAAATTAAAACCAAAATATTCATTCCATAAAAATTTAAATAATTCGCCTCCATTAGGGGGTGAAATAATTTTGTTTTTTCATACTCTTAGTCGTTATAATCACTTTTTATAGCCGGTTTAGGTTCTTTAATGTTTTGTTGTTGTAAATTTTGTTGCATTGCAACGATGCAAACTTCAACGTCATCTGTTTAGGCAGTCATAAAGGACAGAATGTGTGGGTCTCATGTAGGATTCTAAAAGAACGTTTTTCAATGGGCGGTCTGACTTTTGCAGGCGCAATGCTAAGATTAGCACTCAAAAACGAATACTTTTTGGACATCATAAGCCTAAAAATGGAAACCCAGGTAGTGGACCTTAGTGTACTAAATGCTCGCAAATGGGCCCTTTGGTGTTGTTAGCATTCCAAAAAGCAAGCGTGTTGCAAGTGTGCTGTTTCTCCTATATTTCACATTGTGACGAGTTTTTACACGCTTAAAACGTGTTGGAATTTACATGATAAATTATGTGTGAAAGAAACGCGCCTGTAAGTGTGTAAAAACTCGCCACAATGTAAAAGACAGGAGAAACAACACACTTGCAACATTTGCAACTTGGTTTTGCAGTGAGGTTGAGCATGGGACATTGCCGATGTGTTTATTACCTGCGAATAGGGCAGCAATCTGCAGACAGTCTCGCCGAGTCTCCAGGACTGCGTGAGCCTGGTGTAAGCGACGGCGGGGACCCCAAGAGCGAAAAGCAGATCAGCAGCCGCTAGATTCACGAGACAGAGATTCGTGGGCGTTCTCATTTCCTTGTAGCGTAGAACACAGGCGGCGATACCGAGATTCGCGCCGACCGCAACGACGAACGTCACCGCGAGTACGACGACCTGAAATTCGAGGAAGCGGAGGATAAGTTAGTGTTCATACACGATATATTCGTTCACCGCGAGACAATAAATTTCCAATGTTACTTGATGTCTTTAATGCGATATTCGTGATATATGGTTGCAGACAGCGCGGGCTACAAGCGAGAATTTATGATTTCCCCGTGGAGACTAAACGCGAGACAGATTTCGTACAAAATTGCAAACGACGGCAAAGAGGGTCAGGGATACAAGTCGCGATGGAAGCGTCGAGAGCGCCGCGCAACAACGACACGTCTCTCGTTTTTATCGTTTGAGAGAAACATCGATATACAGAGCAACTTGTGCGGCAACAGAACTGCGAAGAGGCTTTCTTCGCAGCACTTCATACTGCTCTCTCTCTCTCTCTCTCTCTCTCTCTCGTACACTCGACCCTAATACCCTGCGACACGCGGCTCCCGGAGGTGTCGACTATCGACGATATTCTATAAATAGGGCAGCCGAGGTGGCACAATATATGCTTGAGGCGACATTTATGACCGGAAATTAATTTTATTTCATTCCTATCGCTGTCACTCTTTAATTCAGTAACTTGTCTGCTATTCCCCGATAATCGTCGCAATGATTACGACATCCACAAGGAACATCAATCATATCCCTCCGATCTTCATTTCCGCGTTGAGTGCTGATACTAAATAGGCAATTATTGTCCTTAATCATTTTCTGAATACAATTCTATGTAATCAAAAATTCTCCACCGAATATTTTTAGCACTCATACATTTTATCGAATCAATTATTAACGAGGACATGAAAAAAACATCGTCTGGTTTGAACAGAAATGTGAAATAGTTATAGGAATCTTTTTATAATTTAAATTCAGGGTGTAACTGTGATGGTCCTACATGTATAGGGATGTAGAGACGCTACTTTACACTGAAGCATCTCATTGATTTCACGACTTGACTATTTTGCATTCCTTGGTATCATCTATTTTCATCTACCATTCATCTCCCCCTGTTCGCAGGCTGCGGTTTCGTCCTTGTGTACGAGAGAAGATTTGCGCCCGATACGTGTGTGTCGCGAGGCTGACGTTTCGCTCTCGAGCAGGTGCTGGGAGTATCGACGGTTTTCCGCAAATAGCTATCGCGTGAGCTATAAATAGGCCTTCGCCGTTGTCGTCGCGCGGTATCACGTTTTCTTATATTTCAATAAACCAGTCGGAGTGTCCTGATAGCGGGAACTCGTGTAACTTGACAAAGTTTCTTCCCTCTTGCCACACACAATTTCGTATCTGCAGCCAGTATCGCATCATCATTGTCCCTTCCTCCTGCGACCCCTCGTACTCGTTATTCCGTTCGAGCAACATCTTCAGGCCGCCGACTTCCCTTCACACTGGCTATAGAGTCCTCCTCTCAAACAGGTACCCGAGGAGTATCGACTTTTTCTACAAATAGCGACTGAATTATCAATAAAAAGCCCGGCTCGGCGTCCCACCCGAAGTGCATTTTGATTTAATGAGTTTTTAGCACGGAAATAACACCTTCGTATTAGCTGAAGTGGCTTCATAGATCGGGAAGCCGATTTTAAACCAAGCGATCGGCAAACTGTTCACTTGACGTGACTTCTTCATATAGACTTGTCCACCTTCACAAAAATATTTTTGGAATCCCGTTTCATCGGATTTATCGCGAATATCCGTAAGGAGAATTTAGTACATGTATTCACGTATTGATTATCGAATTAGGAACATTTTGGCATCATCTGCTGCGTGCAATGAGAATTACGATTGCATTCAATTTATCCGAAACTGACTTTAACCGATTCATTGTTGCCGAATAGTTTTGTCATTGTTTAATTTTTTTAAAATGACTTTCATTGCGAAAACAATTGAGCCACCTTTACGTTTCACGGTTGCCAGACAGCGTCCTCCACTTTTTTGAAGTTAGTTCGATTAAATGAGCGAAGATAGGCTTCAGCGAGTCAAAGTTTCCTCATTGTACGCTCGCTTTATCATCTGGTACCAGCTTCGGTCTTTCCATGCTCCATTCGACTCCTTCCGGTGGGCCGTGTTGTCGCCTGGCCCAGATGTTACACGACCGTGCAGTAGTGATTTCTATAGAGAAAGAGTATCTCCCGTATATCTAGAAACTCGAGGCACGAGGAATAGATATGAGGGGGAAGAGGCGAGTCACGTACGTGCGACGCGTGCGTTTTTATCTTGCGTTGTAACTCAGCTTCTCCGCCTCTCCTTGGGCTCGACTTTTAGCAGGGAGGAGAAGGCTAGAAAAAAAACCGGCCCTCTCGCCCCTGTGTATAGTTCGTTAGGGTTCGGCAAGAAGGCTTTCAGCAACGGTGCTGGCTGTGTATCTACAGCATTATCGGTTGCTTTGTCCCTCCAAATTCCCAAGCACACATTTTTTTCGACACGGTGTGGAAAAAAAGGTGATCGGCAAATTGAATCTGCCGGACCGACCAACAAGTTACGCTCAGGCCAATAACCTTCTCAAACCATCGTCATTGCAACAATCCCGTCTAGCATTTTTTATATATATGGTTTAGTATAAATATCATATTTAAAAAAAAGAAAAGTTTTGCGAATTAAAACTTTGATCTCACAGAACTTTTCGTTTTCTCTCAGAGTTGCATCAAGTGGGATTATAATGTTTAATTAAATTTTCATCCCTTCAAGTTCCGTAGCTGGAATAGTTTCTGACAATCTTGCTGGACACCGTGAGAAAAAGGTGATCTGCAGATTACTATTTTAACCCACAGAATGTTACTAATTCACTTGAAATTACAGTAAAGTCCCCAAAATAATAATCGTATGAAATTCGTCTGGATCCCATTTTGAAGCAGGACAAATTACAATAGTTCAGAAATTTCGTAGTCTGCATTTGCGCAGTTTTTCCACTTGATTGATACCTGCCGCCGTTTCCAGTGTAGTCGGGGCAGCCGGAAATGCGGGAAAAGCGCTGGCGCGTCACTCGCGTGATTAACGACGTCGTGTCGAGCACGCCTCAGCATCATATTTCGTCGCGGAAAGTTGTGCGACATCTTCTCATTTTACCGCTGCTGCCGCCGCAAAAATCCCCGGGCTATGAAGCGATGTGGAGGCTTGAGGGTTGTTTCGTCAAGGGCCTAATCTGTTTTCACAAAGGGGTGAAGTCTTTTAGGAAACGCATCGATTCTCGGGTGGTCAACGTTCATCTTGGACAGATTCACGACCGCAAAGATAACTTATCTCGCGGTAGGCCGAGGCAAAACAGCGTCGACCATTCACTCACGATGGAAAGATCGATGTGGAAGGCGCCAACGTTTCAACGGACGACCCCGTTAAATTCTCATCGCCTAATTATCCGAACTTCATTCTGGAAACGGCAGTCTTGGCTGCCGCAGAAAGGTTCCTTTCGCAGAGGTAACTAACGCTTTCTTTTCATTTATTATAATGAATGTAGTTGAAGTTTAATTCAATTACCGTATCATAAGACATCTTATTAATCAGAAAAAATTACAATCAGAAATTTTCTATCAATCCGAAAAAAACTCAATCAGATATATCCTATCAATAAAAAAAAAAAAAATTCAATCAGAAATTTTCTATAAATCAGAAAAAGAAATTCAATCAGAAATTTTCTATAAATCAGAAAAAGAAATTCAATCAGAAATTTTCTATAAATCAGAAAAAGAAATTCAATCAGAAATTTTCTATAAATCAGAAAAAGAAATTCAATCAGAAATTTTCTATAAATCAGAAAAAGAAATTCAATCAGAAATTTTCTATAAATCAGAAAAAGAAATTCAATCAGAAGTTTTCTATAAATCAGAAAAAAACCTGCAAAGTAGAACCTTGCAAATTGCTTCCTCAGTATTTTACACTTTTGACCATGCTTCCTCTATGAGGAAGTATGTTGATCAATTTCGGTTTCCTCATAGAGGAAGCGTCGTCAAATGTGTAAAATACTGAGGAAGCAATTTGCAAGGTTCTACTTTGTAGGTTTTTTCGGCTTTTTTAAATAAATAAAATTGTAAGATTTCAACCACTAAACAGATTTGTCTCAAATTTGTACCTAACCCCTGTTTCATGATAGTCAATGTGTGAACCAAATTAGAACCCGGTATCTCGTAATTTGTGAACCAAATTTGAGATAATTCTGCAAAAATGTTTTCCCCATTTTTTTGTGTCGGCTTTTTCTTGTTTTTCATGCCGCAGAATCGAAATTTACCGACATAGTGACCGTTTCCTCGACGAAATTCATCATTAACAATCAATAAACGTAATGACACATTCGAAATCGCAATCGGTTGTCTCATAATTGACACGATCTGAAGTACTTACAGACATTTGAAAAAAAAATATATATATATAGAAATTGCAATAACATTAGAACCAGTTTACCGATTCTCGCCAAACTTGGTACAGATCATGGTTTGATGGTAGTCCATTTATATTCAACATTGCAGCCTGATATCTCTAAATTTGCGTAAGTTATAGCGTGAAAACGATTTTTTCCAAATTTTCAAAATGCTGTAAAATCTGAACTTCCTGACCGATTCTCGTCAACTACAATCCCATACAGTATTCTATGATAGCCAACGTGCGTGCCAAATTTGAAGTACATTCTTAAAAAATGACGGCAGTTATCGTGTAAACAAAGAAATGTGCACACACACACACACATACAGACATTTCGTAGAAACCACTTTTCTCGACGTTTTGGACCATTCTGAGTGTACTGACATGAAAATCTCGAAAAAAAAAAAATTGTTTCACGAAAACAAAGCTTCCTCTGTGAGAAAGCAAAAATGCAATTAGAAATTTTCTATCAATCAGAAAAATCTGAAATTTTATGAGAAGATTCATGTTCATTTGAATTACTGTGATTTGATGTTTACAGGTGCTAAGGACATCCATGAGTCCTCGAAACAGTCGCGCAATATTTATCGTGTAACGGCGGCTTACACACCGCGCTGAACCTTAGAATCCTGGAGGCTCGTCTTGCAGCTTAAAGGAACTCGTTAATATTAAGGCTATGGAGCGAGACCGGGGGACGTGGCTGCTGAACCAGAAACTCGTTAACCGTGGGACAGGTCTCGTCTGACGCTGTCGGAAGGATATTTCCCAGGTAAGAAGATATCGCGTCTTTATTTTTCAAAAGCTCTTCCGCGCTCGAGAGGCGAGATTATGGCTGCGGGAATTCCACGTAACGCCAAGAATCACTCGAGCAGCCCTTCTCCTGGAAGAGCAAGTTAATCATCACGTAGCTGTGTTTATGAAATTGAATTAATAAAAGAGCCCGCAAACTCGTGATATAAAAGACAAGTGCGGGGGGTGAGCGAGACAGACGGGGAAAGAGAGAAGACGAGAGGAAGAAGCGAAGTTCACGGATAAATATAGTAGGATGGATGGGGAGACCACGAGGTCCTGGAGGCAATCGATTAATTGGCTGTTGTGTGTATCTAAAGCACATCGAGTGGGCGAAACGGGGCTTTTACGTGCCTCTCCTCACTCTGTCTCTTATTCCCTATGGGGTCTTCGTGTTTCCATGGAACACCCGTCAGGCCTGGGTTTCCCGACGACGGGACTCTCATTCTCTCGTCGTATTAATTCACGATCTTCGAATCTCTTTGACCGCGTTTTGGCCTGTAGAGGGAAAGACACGCAGCAACGCAAAGACTCAAATAATGTATTGAATCTTAGAGACGAACCCCGCGAATTCGGCTCTTTTGTTTATGCTAAAAACAACTTTTGTTTATCTCTCACATTTAGGGTTTTTTCGAATGAAAATTATATTGTGTTTCCTCACGAGTCGCTCGACGTCCCGCGCGGGCAATTTCGATTTTATACGAATTAAATTGATTCGTACGAGGCAAAATAATTTTCTGGTTTAGCGAGGCGTGCAGTTCGCCGCTCGAACGGCTCCGTTTCGTTCCTCTTCACCCTCGTAATCCAAATTGCGATACAGGGCTCGATAATTCCCCCCGGTAAAAACACAATACGTTTTGTCACGGTGGTCAACCTTCGGCCTTTACAATTCCATCGATCGCCGAATAAACAGCAGACGCGATAGCGCAACGGTTGACTGCCGGTGTAACTGACAGGGACGTTCGACACTGTGAGATACTAAAAAAAAGATATTACGTTTCCGGGGAATTCACGTTCAAAACCCTCCCTTGGCGCCTCGATATTCGGATTTTATACCGTCGTTTCCTAAATTTGGTCGTGATATTATCATCTCATATTGAAACGTATTGATAATCGGATTTGGAGCTTGAGGTTTGTCTGCGCCGAATTTGCCACTAACCGTTAATCGGGTCAATCGTCGAACCGATAAACCGCAGTATGGTTATCGATATTTGTATATTTTTTTCGACAAAAAAATAGGGTTAAACCTGCAGTTTTCACTCGGTGTCTGATAGCACAAAGAACGACAACGAAAGGGATGACTGACGCGTTTCATCGTGTGTGCAAGTTCAGCACCCGTGGCTGACCTTTCTTTCCGATAAGAGTTTTGTCGAGAAGTGGGCAAATCGGATTTAAACGGCCCCGTAGGCGAGAGGAACTCCCGTCGAGGTCTTCAATATTTGAGCTAATCTTCCGGCCGCTCCGGTCCTCGAATTGCTGCGTCGTTCAAACCGGCGTTATTTGGGGCTGGTGGTTGCGCATGTTCCAGGGTTGCAATTAGGGACGAATGTCCAGACCCCTGTGCGACTACTGCCGAGCATTATATCCATATATATGCCGGGGGTATATATAGAACCAGTAATAACGGAGGAGTTTGAATGACCACTTATGAGGTACCTTTTGCACTCGCAGTACACATCTATATAGATATATATATATATATATATATAACAGCTGTCATTGAAGAGCGGCGCGAACAGCGAAATGAACGGGCTTCTCCGAGCGTTCATTCACAATTGCTGTACTTAAACGATAGTCACTCTTGCTTTATTGAATTTTTTTTTATTCAAGGAGCTCCGTCGCTCCCTCAAAAAAGTATAAGGATCGAAGTCTTGCCGTTTTAGTGCAACGAAGTATGAAGAGATTTAAAAAAAAAAACGTGAATATTAATGGGTGCAATGAATCTGAGATAAAAAATCGTTTATCGCGTTTTTCTCATCTAATTTTGTACTTTTCGGGCAAACAATGGTGCTTTTCGAAATCAGCGCGAAATTTCCCATCAGATGGGGTTTTGAAACTTTAGGAAATCGAAGAAAAAAATAAATTCGCAAAAAATGCAAGAGGTACGATTTTTGCGATTTTTTTTATCGATTTCGTAAAGTTTGAAAACTTTATCCGATGGGAAATTGCGCGCAGATTTTGAAAAGCATCGTTGTTTGTCCGAAAAATAGAAAATTCGACGAGAAAAACGCGAAAAACTATTTTTCACTTTTTTCGAAATTTAATTACTTCACTAAAGTTGAGGTAACTTTTTTTTGGATCGATCGTACCTGGTTTTTCTTCTTTCGTTCGAAAGAAAACTCTATAACGAAAAGAATGTCGGAAGGCGGAACGCAATATTTTCATTTCTCATTTTTTTACAGAATTTTAAAGTCAGACCCTCAAAAATCGCAAATTTTTGGAAGGGGCGGCCCCTTCCCCCCTTTCGTTTCTTTGCGATTTTTGAGGGTCTGACTTAAAAATTCAGTAACAAATTGAGAAATCAAGATATCGCGTTCCGCCTTGCGGCATTCTTTTCGTTATAGTTTTCTTTCGACCGCAAGAAGAAAAACCAGGTTCGACCGATCCGAAAGAACGTTAGCTCAACTATAGTGAACTGATGAAATTTCGAAAAAAGTGAAAAATCGTTTTTCGCATTTTTTGCGTCGAATTTCCATGTTTCGGCAAACAACGATGCTTTTCAGAATCAGCGCGAAATTTTCCATCGGAAAGGGTCTTCGAACATAACGAAATCGAAATTTTTTTTTTTTCGCGAGAATCGCAATGTTTAAAAATTCTGCTTTCGGCTTTAAAATTCTGCAAAAAATTCCGAAATCGTGATATCGCTTTCCGCCTTGCGGCATTCTCTTAATTACAGAGTTTTCCCTCGAACGAAGAAAGAAAATTGAGGTTCAAATTTCGTACAGAAAAGTATAAAAAGTCGTTTCGAAACTTTCGAGTTAATGCATTTTTTCAAGTGGTTTTATTCCTCGCCACTTCAGTGCGGTCGTGTCCCTCGACAGGTAGAAAAACAAGAAAAACATTTCTTACCTCGACTCCGCTGGCTCCCTTTCGATCTCCAAACTGGCTGTAGTAAGTGAAGTAATAACGAGGCCCCCATTCTTCGTCCTCGCCCAGCAGATAAGACGAATTCATGTTAGCGATAGACGCCGACGACGACGGCGAGGCCAAGTCGTTATCGATTCGCCGGTTCTCTCGATATCCCGAGGTTTACTCGCTGCCTCCTTCCTTCCTTCCTGCCGCTAGGTCAGGTCATCGCGCGGTTTCCAACGGGTTCATTTCATTATGTCATCCCGGATTTATCCGTCCCGGAATGTCCCAGAAGGAGTCTGAGGTGCGCGAGGCTGTCTCACCCCGCCTCCTGGCCGCTCAACGCTTCGCGAATGACTTTTCACAAACTCGTTATAAAACTAATTACCGATGAATTAAAGTAGAAACAACGAGGCAGAGAGACGCGGGACGAGCCGCGGCCGCAACGACTTTAGCGAACAAAAAGGAGACGAGAGGCTGGTCTTCGTCGTTCTTCCGGCCGATCCGGCAACTTCCCGCCGACTCGAAACGTCCGGCTTTGCGATAAAGATTTTTATTGTTGCCTAACGGTCCGCCAAGTTCTCCTCGCTGATTATCCTCGTTAAAGTTTTCTCGGGCGAAAAGCGCCGTGCGGATGCGGCCATAGGCGATGAAATGAACAACAGAGCGACCACCGCCGTTCGCCTGTTTCGCGTTCCACCGTGGATGTCTTGCGGAGAATGGACGAGTTCGCTGAAACAAGAGCGAATAAACACGATTTAAGATCACAGACTTCCAAACTTTACGTCCTGTAAAGAAAAAACGAAAATATTATTCCGCGTTCGCGAAGTTTGTGGCCTCGCCGATGGCCGATAGTTCTTTTTATTTCGGTCGTGACCGACGCGCGTTTACGTTTTCTGCCAATGATCTTTCGCGTTGCGGTCGAACGGGGTTGAGGTGATAAGACACATTTAGCGCACTGCGGTTTTGGTTTTTTCGTCCTGATAAAAATGGCGAAAACAAAGATAAAAAGGGACCTCCAGAGGTTCTGATTGAGAACTAAATTCACCATGGGTAAAATACGAAAGAAACCCATTTTCATCCATTAACAGCAAAATTTATTGCAGTAAATAAAAAAAATGTTTCTATTGACTTTTTGAAAATTGTCCTTTTTCTACTGGTAATTTCGAGTAACAAAAACCAACCAATTAGTTAAAACTGAATAAATCCCAACTGCGAGACAAAAACCCGTAGTCATGGTCGTAACACAGCGGAGGCCTCGTAACTCATGCATAATTCAATTTATCGCGAAAGCAAAGTGAACTTGGTGCGTAACACACGAACATTGATTAATTAGAGTCGGCACTCGTAAAGCCGCGGGATTCAACATGGCACATTGGCGTCGGGAGCATCAAGTCGGAAAAAATTCTGGTTCATTAAATACATATGACAATAACTCGTTATATCCCCCTCCCCTCTCCCGTCGTATTACTCCCACGCATGGATAATTTAGATTTTTTCTTCGTCATTCCGCCGTTGGTAGCTCAACAGGGGTTTCGGTATGAATGTTATAACTCCCGCTATTACAGTTGCCGCCCCGTTGCTCGTCGAGCGAGCGAGGGGCGGAGGAGGAGAACTGCGAGGGAAATGGAACGCTATTCGTACTTCATGTTCTACAACAGAACAATAGACGAGATCTCATTACCGTTTCGCCTAAAGTGGCGCTACGTATTTATGGTATTTTTATGCATTGTACTTTACTGCGTCTGTACTTTGCCAGTAACATCCTCGTATACCGGTTCAACTTTTAGATCGAGGATAGATTTTTACGTTCATCGCTTCGCGCAATCGCAGTGGCCATTTATTTTTGTCTTTCCAGTCGCATATTATTCGTGTTTTTTTCTACAAAGTCGTCATAGTTTATGAGTATCTTTTTTTTTTTTAGTCAAGTCGATATTGGCCAAAAGGGTCGCATTCTGAGTACAGAAAGATTCTCCTGAATATATCGCTTCGTACAAATTCATACATGGATTCACGTGGAACTTACGATATTCTGTAGCGACCCCTCGCATTGTCTTCAAGAACAAAACGGCCAAGGTCTTCATTGATATGCTTCGACAATAAACTTGCAGACGTGCAACGCGCTATTTTCGCGAGCTCGATGCGCTCCAATCAGCAATTTCTTTGCCAGCAGTTGCAGAGCACCAATTAGCGAGGGTAGCTTATTATACCGACGTCGTTGGACGTCGAGCTCTTCGCTTTCAATGCTAACGAATTCGACAGGGGCGTGAAAGACACATCAGCCTTGTCGACAGATAAAAGTCCTTTTTTTGGACGACACATCGCGTTAAGACTTCTATCCCGGTAACAAAAAACGACCCAAACCGTTACTACGAGTTCCAGTGGATCTCGTGAACTACCAGTTGCGACAATTAACCCGGGGTATATTAGGCCCTGGCGCCGCGATAATCTTTCGTCTCGCATCCGCCTCCTTCGTGTTATGTACTACTATCTCGGGATCGCCATAAATTCGTCTAACCCTCCGCGGTGTTCCATTTCCTAATTACCTAAGTAAGCAGCCGTTGACGCAACCCGGAGCAAACTCTTTTTTACATTTTTCACGCAACTCATTAAAGCCTGTATTTATAGTCTATCAGTTGACGGTCTTGCTTTAATAATTAAACATCTAACGTAGCTCATTAATAGAATATGACGAGTGATCTCGCGTCTTTGGTTGTCTCTTCCTTTTTTTATTTCCCATTTTTTAGTACGAAGAAAGTGTATTGAATTTTGGCAAATGAGGTTTCAAATTAAACTTTGTGAAAAGAGTATTTTTTAAGAGTAATCTCGCGTCTTTGGATGTCTTTCTTTGTTTCTATTTTTTTAGTACGAAGAAAGTATATTGAATTTTGCCAAATGAGGTTTGAAGTTAGACTGTGCGAAGAATATTTGCCGGGTTAGTTTACAGACAAGAATCCACGCTGCGCATGTGGCAGTGTCTCGACAATTAGAGGGAAGAAATTCCTGGAGCTGCTGCATTGTTTCTCCTGCGACGTTTAATCAGACGAAGCATGTCCCACGGCAACTTTGACGCGTTCCCAGACAGTAATATACGCAAATACGTGGGATATAAGTATACATTGAAGTAAACAGCACTCGAGGTTCAACAACGTGTCAGGGATGATAATTACTGTTGCGACAATATTTTTGGTCCCAGTCAGAGGAAACCTGTGTAATTTTATCGTGTAAATCGAAATTGCGTCCCAACAAATACAACTTTTCGGCTCGTCCATATGTAAATCCTGCGATTGATCGAAAATAAGCGAATTAATTAATAACACAAATTTGTTTCTCCTCAAACTTTCGTCCCAACAAATACAAATTTTCGGTTCGTCCCTGGAAAAATTGCAATCGATCAAAAATAAGCGAATTAATTAATAACACAAATCCGTTTCTCATCCCTTTGGCATCATTTTTACGTGAACCCGGGCACTAATTTACATTTCAATTATCCCGAATCGCGTGTCGGGTGCACCTTTAAGCCTGTCTGAAACAGAAAAAAAAAGTTGACGCGTCACGTTCGTTTTTTTTTCCCATTGTCCCTCCTTGACTCTTCATTTTACTCAGCAGCGCCGGCAAAGCGCGCAGACACGCGACGTCTGGTTTTAAGGGTTGGTGCTCTCTCGAGTCGCTGCTGCTGCACGCATCGCTGTGAATAAGGCGGAAAGGGTCGTTGGTGCGCGACGATACACCACGACGCGAGGCTTGCATCCGTTATGTCGCTGCTGTCGACGTTCTCGGCGGGGTCACGCACCCGCCCCAACTTATACACCCTTTCAATCTTTAACGAGAGACATCGGACCGGGGAACTCGCTGCGATATATCCAGCCCGGAGGCGGCTCGACGCTTGATACGCGAGACGAAAGTCGCACGACACAGGTCGAAAATGTCACTGGAAAACGGAAAATCCGATGCGACGCTTCGAGGAATCCTCGCAATGTTGGTTCAATAAACCATAAGTCAAGTCCGGCCATCGCCACAAATAACGGCGCGAATAATCGTCAAATACCGCTGCGGTCTGTCGAAACAGAGAGAGAGAGTCATTAGCGTTCCTAATTATCACGCCCAAACGTTCCACAAAGTGGTCGAGTTGACAACGTCGCATGTTGAAATACATCGACCAATGGGATCAAAGGAGGAATAGACGTTCTTGATACGCGGAAGCGAAGCGTAGAAGGATCAAGAGACGAAAATCAGCATCTCCAGGTAATGCAAAGCAAAGTCGATCCTTGAGGAGTCTCGCTTTATATCGTCAATAATAAACTTAAATGTTGTCAGATTGTCAAGTAATAATATGTAGCGTAAATATCACGCTGAAGCAGTAGTTCAGCGAGGGATTTGATATCATTTAAATTCTACTGCAAAAATACATTTTCGCCTGATTCCATAAAACGCAACAATTTCATATTCCTCCTACGAATACTTTGAAAACGCTCAGTCCCAGGCTTTTCAGTATTTATCATTTATGACGCAGACGAGTTTTACAACTCTTCGTAACAGACTGCAAGCGTGGAAGGATAAAGATTATCGTGCGGCGGTGAGGATATAGTGCACATAGCGAGATAAACGCCTACGTCGATCTGCAGGATTGCGTCCAGTGATTCATGTAAAACGGAGGGAGAATCAGAGATATATAAAATCGGAGGAAAAGCTTGAAAAAAAGTGCGATATAGGTGTAGGATATAAAACTTTTATGCTGTCGGGGATAGAACGGAACTTCTGCTGGAAAGAGAGGAACAACAGAATGAGATGAAAGTTTACATATATACACGAAGTGTGTATAGACATACACGATATAATCCGAGGAAGTTGCACTGCAAGATCGGATTATCATTTTGCATATTATATGAGATTTTCATTGTATTGTATACACGAAACGTTATATCCATGTCTGTTGCGTATTCTCACGCTTATGCTACTTTTTTGCCTCACCTTCTTCCTTCGTTCTTGTTCCATTATAACACGTGAACAGCTTTTTGAGGCTTTTTTCCGTAATTCCGCTTATAAGTTTGGCTAAAATCGGCTACTTTTTTGCCTCACCTTTTTCCTATTTTCTTGTACCATTACAACAGGTGAACAGCTTTTTTATGCTTTTCTTCGTAATTCCGCTTGCGAGTTTCGTTAAAATCGACTACTTTTCTGCCTCGCCTTTTTCCTATTTTCTTGTTCCATTACAACACATGAACCGCTTTTTTATGCTTTTCTCCGCAATTCCGTGTGTGAGTTTAGTTAAAATCGTCTACATTTTACTGCATCGCGATAGGAGTTCGGTGTGACGAACCCCGAACGTTCGCTACGTTACCAAAAAGCGACTCGCGAAGCGTTTATCGCCCTCTCAAGGGCGAGGAAAGGCAAGGAGCACTGACATCACGGCCCCCGAAGGAGGACATTTCCTCCTATGGCTATAGAATGATGTCATTGCGGTTCTCAAAGTAGACGCACATTTCCAACCGCAACCGCCGAAGAAAGTTGATGAGACGTCTTCGGACTCGTCCTAAGCGGAAAGACGTTTGGGGGTCACAATCGTAGTTCATTCCGACCACACGTTGCGATTAAACCGGAATCTCCAAGGAACTTCGAACCCCCGAGCCAGGTTCGGTCGGTCACAAAAAAAATCATGAAGTTTTTATGGTTCCCCTGGGTGAGGAGCCGGGAGGATCGTCGATGTCGACCATTCAAAGAGGGACAGACATGCATTTGTGTACGACGGCTCGAAGAAGATGAATGAAATTCATGGGTTGCGGCTGGAGGTCGATGAGCCCGAGAGCGAAATTTCGGCGGGCGGGAAACGACGGGGATGCCGTGTCGGGGGACCTTCCGGGGCTGAAAGTATCCCAGAAGGGCCGTCGCACGACGACTCGCACGCGAATGGCTTCTGACGTCGCGAGAGACGATATTGGATCAAGTTGGCCGCTCGGACTCGACTCTCTCTTTTTTCCCAGACACATTTTGCGTCCGCAGGACGTTGATTCCAATCCCACTCGACGATTGTCCACGTGACAAAACTTTTTTCGATGCCACGAGTCTTCGTATAGACACGATCCATAAAATTGACCACGAACAAGCGTCATCATTTTGCTTCTTGAAGGTTCATGAAAAGGAGTTGGATGTTTTTTCTCGGGAAACTTCACGAAAACGCAGGTGTTTCACTGTGTTTTCGGTGAATGTTTGACGCGAGTTGACATGTAAATCATTCGAGTTGTTTGTCGGTGCTCTATAATAGAACCGCGAATTGAGACCCTCGTACTTTCGGTGCTGAGCGGACGGGCGGTTAAAGATAGTTTACGCTTAAAGTCCCCCACGGGACATCTAAGCAGCGAGGGTTAATAGCGGCCGTGTAATTTACACTCTTATTATTCACGAGGTTGTCGGCATTCATCCATTGATTTCGGAACGTTCTTTGTATTTATTGGCACGTGTAGAATAATAAAAAATTGGTGAAAGCGATTATCCTTTTTCCACGTTATTCATTTTTATCAAACTGCTTTCAATTGATTCGTTAGAATTGCTATTTAACTGGTTTCTCGCCCACAGTTCGTACGATACGCACGATAGGTACGAACATGTCGATCGAGCGTTATACACAGGCGACGTGACCGATTTGCTTACAGCGGGGGTTAATAGCGGCCGTGTAATTTACACTCCTATTATTCACGAGGCTGTCGGTATTGAAATATCGATTTCGGAACATCCTTCTTTCGAATTTATTGGCACGTGTAGAATAATCAAAAATTGGTGAAAGCGATTATTCTTTTACTATATTATTCATTTTTATCAAACTGCTTTCAATTGATTCGTTATAATTGCTATTTAACTAGTTTCTCGTTCACAGTACATATGATACGCACGATACGTACGAACATGTCGACCGAGCGTTATACAGAGCCGACCTAACCGATTTGCTTACGTAAGACTCGGTGTTTAGTCAACGATGATCTCGCACGTGCGTGATCGCATTTAATACGATCGTAATAAACGCCGGGGCATCGTCGTCGCCCGCGGAAAATCTATATGTCTCGTTCATCCACCCGGAAATTAGGTGGACGGCGTGAGCTGTTTTACGGGCCGTCAACCCTGGCGACGGTGGCGAATATTAGCCGTTAGCCTCGAATTCCGTCGGGCTTTGAGATGGTCAGCGCTCCGGCCACGAGGAGTTCCGAGGCGCACACAGACAGCGCGGCAGCCCGCAACGTCGTTAGCGTCTCGAAAACCTCTTCCTTCGTCTCCTCTCCGACTGACGTCCGATAATTAGAACTCGATTTTCCCCGACCTCGCGGTTCGACCTCCCCGCGAACCAGGATGGATACAAAAATAGCAAAACAGATAAAATCTTGTCTGATAAATCGATATTTGCGCGAGTAAAGTCTCGGATACTCACGAGTCATCAATAAAACATTTTTCTTTTGCCTTTTCTTTTTACATGACTCAACATCCTCAAGGAACGGAGAACAAAAGAATCGACGAAACACAAGAGACAAAAAAAGACGGCACCAATTCAATTCTACAGTTTAAGCTCGCCACCATCTGTCCATTTCTCGGTGGACGTATAAATTCGTTGGAATTCAACCTCGGGAATTTCTGCACACCCGCCGGGCCGCCCGGGACGGCCGGGCGAACGAGAGATAGCTGCAGAACTCCAGAGAACGTCCTGACTGATGTCTCGTCCGGAGGAGTTTATCTATTGTGTCGCGTGTATCGCCCGCGCGGCAGCCGTTCCGGGTTGTGTAAGTGCTGCACGTATCTGTATGCCCGCACTCGTCTGGCTCCGCTGTGCGGACTGCGAATATTATAATAATCGTTTTGCAGAGGATGTTTCAAAGATCAACCGCGCTGCGAGCGACTAAAGCCTTGGCAACGAATTTACGCTGAACGACATTGTGGAACTGAAGTGACTGCGGTAAGTTTTTAGTTGTCTTCCGCTGCTCTACACCGTTCTTTAACCGTTCGATCCTATTGATTACTAATAACGGAATTTGTGAAAACGAAAATTTGCCAACTCTTTTTTCTTAAAATAAATAATTATCAATGGTGAAGTCGGGCTTAATGTTTTGTTTAGGTCACTAGCAACAACGTGCTCGCTTCGCTCGCACTCTTTGCTTTTCATTTATCTTTTCTTGTGGCCAATACAACCGTTCAAAACGCGCGCGTGAATACAGCCGCCATGACAGTTCGATCGATTCCATATCGAATATCGAACTGCCAATCGGAACGCTCGAAAGGCGGCTTCAGTATTTCGACTTCGATGTGCCTTGTCTTTTTTTTGTCATCCTGCAATAGGTCGAATCAAATTAGAATTCAAATTTTAGATTTTGTTAACGTACGAGAATGAAATTGATAACGTTTTTATTGTAAAGCGAAATTAGTGAATTAAGGGGTTTTAAAGTTGTGTTGTAATATCGAACGCTCACGTAGGTCATGTACTGGTTGATTATCGTGTGACAAACAAGACGTCCATTAACTGACCATGAAAGAGCATTAATCGTGATGATACTAGGGATATCTTCGTTGCTTGGGTTTGTCAAGTGATTAATTGCTCGACGGACGTCCAAGAAAAAAATTCTAGACATAACGCGCGGTCCGCGGGTGACGGACATTAAGCTCCGCTCGTAACCGAGATTTTTTTTGCTTCTTTTTTTATAGCAGTTACTGGATAGTAGACGACGTGCCTCGCGTCGAGCGTCCCCCGAGTTTGCTTAATCCATTTCCTTGCACGTACATTTCATACATATATCTAGTTCTCCGGCAATATTAAAATAGGCGCGGTATAAAAATACGCCCGGTGGTCTTTCTATGGCTAACGTCTACGGGTCATTAAAACTTACGGATGAGTTGAGCTCAGCATGGGGATGCGTGACAAGGCCGACAATGTTATCTCAAATGCATCAGCCAAGCTCCGCGTTTTAACTTAAAGGTGAACCTTTCGCGCTTTTGCTTGAAACATGGCGATGAAAAATGGAAATTACGCAGGACGGGCTGTTCGGAAAAGCCATTGAAATTAATATTTAGTGCCTTTTTCTTTTCTCTTGCCATTTGTCATTCCACACAAAGCTAATTCATACAATTTCTCCTTTGTTTTATCCTTAATTTACAGAATTTATAAATGGTTGTATCTATAAATTATACATTTATTATAAATTATAGTTATTAATAAATATAGTGTTATAGTATTTATAAACTATAATTTATAAATACTATAACTATAAATTTATAATTATTATAATTTATTATAATTATAAATTAATAAATTATTATTTATTTACACGACTTAAAAATTACATTTTATCCTTGATTTACAGAATATAAAAGTTCCAAAATCTTGCAACAGATCGTAAAAACCATAAGATTGTATGGAGGTCGCTTCTCTCGCGCGATACAAGACACGCTTTTTTTGCATATGCGAATTATGTTTGACATAAAAGCTGCGACACTTTGTACTATCTCCGTTGAAATATGACGGTGCTTCGGCGCGACGAACTCGAGCGTATACATTTTTTTATTATTCTTATTCGTCTCCTCGCCGTTTGACGTGTTTCTCGGTGTCACGGCTGCCGTTGTGGATCGTCCGTCGCTATTCATTCGTCGAGATGTGCAAAGGGACCGAAGGAAGAGGAAGAGAAAAAAAAACGTGTCAGATAAAGAGAAAAAGTGGGAGTGCATGACGGCGCGTCAAGCGAAGGGCTCGTGTTTCGCGGGAGACTACTGAATTTCTCATAAGACAGGAGGTAAAGCGATCCCGAACGACACCGCCGCGGCCGTTGCCGCCGCGTGAAGATCCAATAACGCGCGAGATTACCGAAACTCCATTACATCCTCGGGAGGGCAAAGATGTTTTATCGTTCGCCGCAAAATCGCGGGGTGAACGCGCCGAAAGGAGTCGAGAGAGAGAGGGAGAAAAACGCGGCAATATCTTCGCCCGACTTCGTCGAGACATTTGCTTATGACGCTTTTTTCCCCGCAGAATTTCGCGCGACGTGTATTTTCACATATTGCGTTTTCTACGATGGTCAAGGCAATCGTCATTTTTTCGTGTCATTTAGTTTTTCGAGCCGAGTCGACAGATTCGTTGATGGCTCGCTGAGCGATCCTACAGATGAAAAAAGGACCAGATGAAAAAGTCCGATTCTGAATGATCATGCGGAAAGTCTGTCGGCATACACGATGGCTTTCGATGCACGCAAACCGATCGCAGCCCTCGGGTTATCCGCTCGAGAAACGCAGTCAGTCGTGTGACGAAACTTATCGAGCATTTGCAGTGACAAATGTGAAACGCCGTCGCTCGCAGACCTTCAAGACCACGAGTGAGTAAGCGCGAGTTAAATGGCGTCAATTATTCGTCGCGAACCTTTCTTCAGTCCCGAGAACAAATTAGTTACGTCATTCGACTCGTTAAGAGGGTCGCTACCACCCTTGGGAATTGCTAAAATGGTGTTTATTGATCAAAGTCGTCGATTAAGTGGTTGTTAGGAGCAAAGTACACGGAGAGAACAGAAAAGGATGTAGCAAAAATTACGATGCTGTGACGGCAGTCGAGAACTTAATCTCTGATATATAGCAAATTTGAGTGCAACTTTTGGTAAATAAAGATTTCAGTATTTTTGGTAGATATTCTCGCTAACTCTCGATATTTTCGTGAGTCGGTGATTTAGTGAGCAACAGCTGATAAAAACAGTAATTGCAAATCGAGACAATAATAACGGTAATAATAATATTAATGATAATGGTTATGTCGAGGCTACGCAGTCTTGGACGGTCCTGAGTGCTCACGCCTGATTGGAGTACAGACTCGACAGATTGGATTAGTAAACACTAATAGTCTGGTGTCTAAGTGATTCGGAACCCTGCGGAGATCCTGCAGGCCGCGTGCGCCAGAGAGCTCAATTATGCAACAATAATAGAGTATAGCTAATACCTCAGTGCCATAAAGGAAGCTTACAGCGTTTCTCATCACAGCTTTTAATTAATCCTGCGAGAAAACGCATCCTTCAAGCTCGAACCCTTAATACCTCGTTCATAAAAATCTGGTACATAAGGCTCCAATTTAACCAGTGAACCTTAAACTCAAACTTAGTACATTACAACGCGATTGACTTTCAATCAAGGAAGAATTTCTTTTACGACTACTTTACAGTGGATCCGCCTCGTAAAACGCCAAAGACGACCGACTCGCGCTGCTGCGATGGCTAAAATTGTCTCACTTTTTTCCGCAGAAGAAATCGAAGTTCATAAAATCTGACAGAACGCGTTGCTCGGCGGAAAAAATCTGGAGCTCGCGCTTAATATTTTTTTCAGGCGCGCACCGACCTGGTTTATTTCGAGACGAAAAGATTTATCGATTACGGCGCGGGGGGAACGAAAAGCATTGTTGTTGCGAATCTGCTCGAGCGCCAGATGTATACAGACTGTAATATCACCGCGGTTTCTTATATATCGGGCACCTGTTGAGTTCGGTCGTGCGGCGTTATGGCCGCGACGTGTCACTTAAGTAAATGAAAAAAAAAGAAAAAAAAATCGGGGTGGAGAATTGCAGACGGCTGTTTAACGAGATTGGGACGCAGGTTTGTGCATCGTGGAGGCTAAGGTCAAGAATTTCATTAGTCAGAATCAACAGTGCGGTGGTCGTTTCGCATTTTCTTCGTGCAACGCGTTGCGACTTACCTTTCAATCGAACCTGGATGTTTGTCTGTATACGTTAAAACCGACCGTGGTTTATTGGATCAGGTCTGAGGCATATATTCCGATGATCTTACGTTAATTAATTGTGACGATCCACTCACGCCTTCGCATAAAAATAAAATTGTTGGTCAAAGACCATCAAAGTTGTTTGCAATGCTTCTTCGAGTGTTATCGAATTTTTTCGTCTCCATCAAATAATCGTTGTTGTTGATTAATCGAGTAAGTAATCGCCGTGTAATTGAGAACGACCTTAATACAAGTAACCCGAGTCACGACTGATCAATTTGTGTTGTGGTCATTGTATTTCTAAGAGTGAAGAAAATTAATCTCACTAATTGCTTACGATATCTTCCAAACCGTATAGACCCAAAAAAGTAGATGAAGTCGTAATTGGTTGATCTCCCAGCGGTTAATCGACTTTTTTTTTTCATTTCAATACTAATATATTTGCAGGAAAAATAATCATTTCTCGCGTCTTTCCATCAGATAGGATTTTCAAATTTTATGAAATAGAAAAAAAAAATCGAACGGAACTCACCTTTCAACCACGTTTGCGTCTAATCCCAATATTTATGTAGCTAGTTCCTCGTTATTGAGTTCACGTCTTTGGCATATATTCCTACGATTATTTGTCAATTACTTGCGTCGATCCACGCACGAAACACGCACAAAATTCTATCAATCGGCGAAGAGACGATTTTCCGACGGCTGATCGTCCATCAAAGTCATTCGCAATTTTTCCAACACTGCATTAGCATTTTATTTTTATTCTTAAAACGTTGAGCAACCAATTGTCGTGTTCAATCACCATTCGTCGATATTAGATCCGCGATGCGTGAGACATTCCGTTGCGGTTATACAGAAACACCGCCGAGTAGATCGTCGGCAGTTTCGCCCGTGTCGAGTCTTCAATAAAGTGTCTTCAACGGTTCTGTTATAGCGCACAACGCGTCTCGGTGTCGACTTAATAAATGCCTTTTATTGCCGTTTAACGCCCGCACTCGGGCCCCGAGGAACGCGTCCCGGCGCAAGTCGGGAATAGATTTTTTATTGAAACGCCTGGTAACGGCAAAGTCAGCTCGAAATTCGGCAGATTATCGGCGCGATTTTTCGGTGAGTCGCGATTTCTCGATGTCCCCCGGTAACTCGTCGAGAATATTTTTTCCCGGTCCATTTATACTAATTTAAAAATAATTCTGTAGCCGACAAAACACTTTCCCGTTTTTAAAAAATATTTTTTTATTTCAATTAACACGTCTACAGATTTTTTTTTCTATTAAGCTGATTAAATTAACTAACGATTAAATGAAAAAATGTCGTTAAAGACGTTTGTTGTATTCACAGGAAAAAAAAACCTCACTGAAACTGGCGTCCGCACGTCGTGACGGAGGAACAAGCAGTGAGGAGTTCTCGGTTCGGATAGCGCGCGTTGGTCGACGGGGGGAGCGCGAGAAACGTGTGTCGGGAACAGCTGCGAGCGTAGGACACTCGTCTAGCGTGAACGCTACAGGCCGACTGGATGCACTGGCGTCCATCATCCATCGGGCACCCTCCAGATGTGGCCGACCCTACTCTCTCTCGCTCTCTCTCTCTCTCTCTCTCTCTGCGCGGCTGCAACACGCGTGTATAACAATTTTCGTTGCGCCGCCGCCGCGCCACTTCTCCTTTTTCACCCTCACGCGACCTGTCCCTCTTCGTGTAATTTCTTTTGAATGAGCGTGGGTGGGATTAGGACTGAGGGAAAGGACGCGCGAGCGAGTCGGGTATTCTCGTACTCTCGACCTCCCCACGTGCGGGAGGAAATAGGAAGCGAAATGTCCTGACGACAAAGACAAAAAAAGACAAAAACCGCCGGACGCGAAATGTCTTTTCGGGGAAAGCGAATATAAGAGGAAAAGGAGGGACGCGAACGAGGAGAAGATTGATAGTCTCGAGACTTCGCGGGGAAATAAGAAAACGATGGGAGAATCGCGGAGTGGACGAAACTGAACCGCTGTACTTTTTAGCAGTTGTCACGAAACTAAATTCGAGGAATTTCTTTTTTGAATCAATCGAATCCGGATTTTCTTTCTGCGTTCGAGTTTTTGACAGAATTTTGAAGTTGAAAGTCGCCTTGCGATTTTCGCGAAAATTTGTTTTCGTTTTCGTCATGAAGACCCCATCCGATGGGAAATTTCGCGTTGATTCCGAAAAGCACCGTTGTTTGCCCGAACAATCGAAAATTCGACGAGAAAAATGCGAAAAACGATTTTTCATTTTTTTCGAAATTTCTTTACTTCACTAAATTTGAGGTTACTTTTTTGTGAATTGATCGAACTTGGATTTCCTTTTTTAGTTCGAAAGAAAACGCTATCACGAAAAAAATGCTGCAAGGCGCAACGCGATATCTTGATTTCTGAATTTTTCACAGAATTTTAAAGTCAGACCCTCAAAAATCGCAAAAAAAACAAAAGGCCCCCCCCCCCCATTTTTAGAAGGGTATTTACTCCTTCTAAAAATTTGCGATTTTTGAGGATCTGACTTTAAAATTCTGTAAAAAAATCATATATCGAGATATCGCGTTCCGCCTTGCGGCATTCTCTTCGTTATAGAGTTTTCTCTGAAACGCAAAAAGAAAATCTAGGTTCTATCGATCCAAAAAAAGTAACCTCGACTTTAGTGAAGGGTCAAAATTTCGAAAAACGCAAAAAGAAACATTTTCGCATTTTTGTCGTCGTATTTTGTATTTTTCGGGCAAAAAATGATGTTTTTCGAAATCAGTGGGAAATTTCCTATCGGATAGGGTTTTCAAACTTTACGAAATCAAAAAAAAAAAAAAAAAATCGCGAAAAACGTCCCCCTTGCGTATTTTTCGAAATATCTTTTTCTCAATTTCATAAAGTTTGAAAACCCTATCCGACGGGAAATTTTCCGCTGATTCCGAAACGCACCCTTATTTGCCCGAAAAATACAAAATTCGACGAGAAAAATGCCAAAAATGATTTTTTATCTCCGGAAATCTTAGGCCATACGCATCGCCTGAACACACTTCCCAAATTCAGATACCCCCAGAATTTACCTCGTCGTACGAATAACCGTTTAACTCGATAAAAAACATTGCTCGTTGTTATAAAGCGAGTTTGTGCCGAGAATAGCAAAACTCTGTCTGCTTCTCTTTCCCTACCGTAATTTCGTATACGTGAATACACGCAAAAGCCTCTATTTGCGTATAATCATACGTACATAGACCGTAATCTGGGCGGACGCAGGATATTCAAGCACGTGCTCGGACTGCCGGAAGGAGTTAAATTTCGCTCTACGTTAACGGCGACTCGCGAGGGGTAGGTTCGACTTGGGGGAACCGTCGTCACGTATACACCGTATACATAACGACCTCTCGTGCGCGATCCCTTCAAGAGACGTTTCCACTCGTGTGCCTGGACCACCCCAACGAATTCGACGAAAGCATTGTCAGGTTTTGCCTTCACACAGGGCCGCGGATGGCCCTGGATTTCTTCAAAGTTAAAAACGTTGAATTGTTGCCTTTTTCGAAGCCATCGATGGTCATATTTTCCGAAAAAACGTAAAAGTTGCTTCGGAATATTTTGTCATTTAATTCTCTACAGCATTTTAATTGCAGAAACAGATCCGAGGATCCCGGCGGGTCTAACAACGAAGAAGAATAACACAATTAAAAATAATCGGATCACTGCATCTTGACAAGCAGAGCAAAATCGTTTTTAAAGACGATCGATTACAGTTCTATTAGGTAATAGCAGCCCCAGTCCAATTGACGATAATTGTTCTTGCAGTTGTTCGTCCCTGGCTGTAAATTGTCTTCGTTATTGCAGTCCACAAATGGTTCAGGGTTTGTTCTCTCTATCAGACTGATATTTTGGGAGCCGCCTTTGATGGGTATGGGAAAGATTGTAACGTCACAAAATTTAACTTATAATTGAGACTTTTATTTCGTAAATACATTTTTTACGATCGTCCGTTGTTAGGGTGACGATAAATAGAATTTTTTTTAAACGTCGCAAAATGAACATCGACGTACCTAAACAAATGCAAATTTGACTTAGACTTTTGTTTTATTTATTTATTTATTCGTATCTTTTGTTTGTCGGAAAAACAATTGAATAAGTACCGCACCGTTGAATTTCTTCAAAATTTTGCAATTTTTTTCGTTTAATTCGGAGTGCGTGTCACCGGGATAACATTTTTGGGACCTCGACAGTTCCATGACGATCGTACAATATTGTTACTTTGTCGGGATACGGAGATGACGATATATAACATGCTTAACGACATACAAAATTATGGTAAATGTCTCTAAAAAAACACATCGTAGGTACGTTACAATGATTGAATATATAATATATATGTGTATACGTTGAACAACATGTTGCGATCTATTGTAAACGTATTTTCGGGATTAAAAAAACATTACCTTTTCGAGCTCGAGCACCGGCTTAGCCTCTAATTTCAACATCTTCGATCTCGCTTCTCTTTTTCATAATCAATATGTCCCCGACTGTATCATCCAAAGACTCAAGTCCATTTAGAAAATAAATACAAACACACAATTCTTAGACATGACGATGACACGAACGATTCCAATGTGGTACCTGCTGGTATTGTATACTATATTTCCGTTAAAATCGCGCTAAAGTTTCTCATTTTTTAAATATTTATTACGCGAATCTCCAATGAAAACGACACCCTTATACACACTCTCAGCTTTTAACAGACCTCAACGCTTCACCGTGTTATCAATAAATTAATAACGATTAAAAATTTCAAACAATAACGATTTTAAGTGTACTAAAAATATGGCAGTAAACTTTGTAACGCCTTAATCATTAATATTATCATTATGTGAAAAGGGACGATGAATCAACGTCTAACGCTCGTTCTTAGAATGAAAAATAAACGTTTTTCGACTCCGTGTAAAGGAGTTTTTTTTTTCAATATACGAGTCATGGAAAGAGTGCAATATACATCCCTCGCGGTGGTTAGATTAGCACGCGATCGTTGTAATTGAGATCTCCTTGTTTAGTTGCGGTTTCCTTTTTATTCATATTTTGCATTGAAAGTTGTGATGAAAAATAATGAAGTACCGTCGTATGAGTATTTTGACTCGACGCGTAATACTGGCTAAGCCACTTCCGATTGGCTATAGATATGACGACAGACATTCGTAAACACGCTGCGTACTGAGAGTAGGGAATCCGAGTGTCTAAGAGTGAAAAAAGTTACTGAAACAAAGACGCCATCTATCGATAAACCGCGAAGCGTTATTCGATAATCGGAGAAAAATATCTCAAATTCTTCTACGACTTAGATTTTTCGCGAAACTTTCGTATAAAAAATAAAGTATCAACGTTAAGGCATTAAGTAAAAGGCATCGACTAACGTCTACATTGGTACAAACCCGATGGTTTCTATAAAAATCCACACTTCACGTAAACCTGATCAAACGAAAAAGACAACAAAAAAAAAAGAAGAAGACTTAAACGAAAAATGTAATAGGAAAAAGTTTACGCGAGACATCGTCGAAACTCTGCATCCAGAGAACCAACGCGACCGACAAGAAGTTTTTTTTCTCATCCCGAAAAGTAAATCGCGCAAAACCCACGTATTTCGTCTACTTGTTTTTCTTTTTTTTCGTGAAAAATGATGCATATGAGATTTATAACATTCAATCGTTATTACAAACTAGTTTTATCTCTCGTCCATTCTTACCCAAAAGGCGTACCCATAACATCGCACGTGTTTCGCTTCTTATCTTTCTCTCTCTCTCTTTCTTCTCCCCATTTTTAACTCTAATTTGTAGAGATTGTTGTCTTGCACAACGAATTATTATCCGACAGAAACTGCCTCTACGGTAGTATAAAAAAATGACTATCGGTACTTAACGTGTGTGTTTGTGTCTGTGTTTCAATGTCACGAGTCGCGGGAGAAATTCGGAGATGAAACTGCGACTCGCAAATACGACGTTACACGAATTCCCGGCAAGTTCGATTTAAGCACCGAGATTTCTTTTTCTTTTCCATTTTTTTTCTCAAGAGACACGCACTGGTGAATGTGAACGGATAAATTGGAATGATATTTACAGATGACGAATGACATTTTGTGAATGAATCGGGCGATCGGCACGCGCCAGTCTTTTTTTTACAGTTTCTGTCTGTTCCGCTTCTCGTTCTAGCCAATCTGATGGTTTATCGACACGATATTTCTTATATTTGAATAGCAATCGAGAGGCTATTTAAGAACACTATTAGGCTGCGAAGTTGTCTTACGGTTTAATCGTTTAATCGTTATTGAAAATTTATTTTATTTCTTTTCATTTGAATTTTTGCATGGGCCCCAAGCGGTCCGTCATCGATTCACGTAAATTTGGCATTCATTCCCTGAGTGTGAAATCAATAACGTCAACGTAATATAAGATCGGGTACAGCCTTCGGGCTGGTTTCACATATATATATGTATATACATACAATATATACATACATATTGTATCATAAACGCGCTCTATCCCCGGGTATCATTTTTGTTCTGTCATATGACTAATTACTTCGTTAAGTACCTAGTGCTAACGCTGCAGCGTGTGTCACGCCGGCATCACGTTGCGCTCGCTGCAGCCTTCCCTCGTTGTCGCCTCTGCCGTCGACGCAATTTCGCTCGCACGGCCGTTCTGTAAGCGTTAAGGACGATCCTGTCGCGGCAGCAAATTAGTTCTCTCCTCGGTTTCTTGCTGATGCTTGCTGCCCAACAATTGCGCGGCCTCGGCCTGGCGAGCCAGGATTTCAGCGTCTAAATCCAGCTTCCTCGTTTCCTCCGGTAAACTCGGCGTATTTTCCGTCTGCATGCAACAATGCAAAATTAAAAATTAATGATAACATCAACGCCATCAGCACCTAAATTCGAGGCTACGGAAATCGCAGATTTGTAAGTCATCACCAATTAGATGCGACGACAAATCGTGTCAAACTGTTTGTCATGTGGCAACTTAGTTGCGAAAATCAGTTCAATTGAACTCGTAATTATTGCTTGTGATTGGTAATTTTTTGTCATCAGAACTGTGACTCCCGCGAGCTTAAACGAGGTTAACTGCGCCGTCACGTACGTTTATCGGCGACGTTTTCAATTTTCCATTGTGCCCGGTACGAGTGGAAATGAACTTGGCGGTGGTGATGGGACTGGCGCTGACGGGAATCGGTGAGGTCGGTGCGGTTGCGCTTTTTATCGGCGAATGTTGTACCCCAGCCTCCTTCTCTTTCTCTTTTCTCGACAAAACTGGCGAATCCAGCACGCTGCGATCGTCTTCGTCGAGAGAATGAAGCAACTGCAAAAAAACCGCAAAAATTCCCCAATATTCACCAGACACAATCAGAGTCCACAAAAAAAAGAAAGAAATTATGTACCTTCTCGACTTCGTCGTCAAACTGGTCTTGACTAGAATCCTTCTGGCTCTTGTCCAAAAGCGTCGCTCTCTTAGCCGCCAGATACAAAGATCTCTTCACTTTAACGTAGAATACTTCGGTGATGGCTCGCACTGTGTAGTCCGGCACGAAAGTGTGACGCAATATAGCGTCCAAGTTTATAGATTGGATGCTTCCCAACGCCTGTGGAGTGACGTTGGTCGGGGACTCAGCTGCGAGACGAAAAGAACGGCATAATTTGAGCGCGAGAGTCGCAATCGTTATGAGAAACGATGATGATGTTCAAGTCTGCATCGGTGGAATGCAACGAAATTCAGAAAAAAATTAATTATAATTCACCCAAATGATGAAAATAGGTATAAAAAGTCACCATAGCAAATATGAGGGCACGAAAAAAAAGTTATTTTTTCGTGCCCTTAAAAAAATAGTAACAAAATAGTAAAAATAGACCCACGAAAAGAAAATCGTGCCCTTCATCCTTTGGATTGATGACTTTTTATTTTTTATTCTGAATTTCGTTGCATTCCAAGGATGCAAACATCAACATCGTAAACGACGACGATATTGACGGACTGTTTTTTTTTACCTATAACTACATTAGCGCTAAGCGCTTGTTGTCCAAAGTAGGTGAAGGGACCACTCTCGAACATGAGATTCTCCTTTCCCACCGTAACTTCCACGCGACCCTCGAGAATCAGCACGAAATAGTCGACCGGCTTTCCCTGCTGGTAGATCACAGCCGCCGGATCGTTTCTCGCCTTTTCCCTCGACTTCACCTTGATATGATATATTATGTCCTGCTTCAACAAGCGTCGCAATATTGTTTCCGATATCGTGTCGGGCTTGAATGGGTCTACTGCTGGGGAAAAAGTCAACCTTTAGTTTGAGTCAATTGGCAAGGATAACAAAAAAAAGCAGATGGTTGATCAATGGTGTCACGCTTACTCGTCGACAAATATTGGAACATCGCCAATGTTAATTGCGGTGATATGTGAATGCGCTGATTCTCCTTCTTCTCCGCGAACACAGTGAAGTCCTGCATCGGCCTCGGGCGGGCGAGTCTCTTGCGTTTGCTCCTATTGTCGGCTGTTCAAACATACATTCATTCAATCTGGCTTATGTCGAATGTGGACGCATCAATTTGCGTCTCTTTTGAATATTCCACGAGAGAATATGAAGAAAAAAAAGTGTACTCACTGAACACGTCGGTCTCGTCCATAATTTCGGCTTGGATCAATTCTTCTATCACGTCTTCCAGCGTCACCAAGCCGATTACTTCGTAGAACGGATCACCTTCGCCTTCGCTGTTTACTCGCTGCACGAACGCCATGTGTCCCTTGTGACCTGCAACATGTGTGCTTATTTTATTTCATAAATTCGCTGTAACACTAAGACCGAGTGTGAATTGATCTTCTTAGTGCCGCTTGGTTCTCTGAATAGTTCATAACATTATTATTATTATTATTATTATTATTATCTTTTTTTCGATTTATTATGTGAACGATAAAGCAGAAGTCTGGCCTCGTTAACTGATCACAGGTTCGCTTTACCTTCTTTGAACTGCTTGAACATGATGTCAAGCGTGACGTCCTCGAACACGAAGTTGCAGGGATTCTGATAGAACTGGCAGAGCGTCCGCAAGGGCGTATTGTCGTCGGGATCGACAAACGCGAGATCCTTGATGTAGAGCATCGTAATGATGTTCGTTCTCGTTCCCTCGTAAACCGGTATCCGTGAGAATCCTGCAAATTAGGACGTGATTCGTTCTTGAGATCTCGAGATTGCCGATAAAACACTCGTCATTGAAGATGATCTCGGTCGACGATAATGCTAAACTATTGCGTGAACCAGATTGATAAATCCGCGCGGGGTTATCTTGTTTGCTGGCCGCGGATGCAGCTGATGATTCAAACCCGCGTTTGAGTCATTAGTTATTGATGCAATAAACGTCACCCGGATCTTCAAAAAAATATTTGAAAAATGTATACCTTTCCAAATATTGAAAAATATTTATATACCTGACTTCATGATTTCCGAGACGGTTTCAAAGTCTAAGACTGCATTGTAATCTAGCATGTAAACGTCCTCGATTCGCGTCATAACATCGGCGACAGTTTTCTTTCGCAATTCCAGCGCGCCTGCAATGATATTGACCTCGTCTTTCTCCAGATCGTTGTATCCGGTGGTCACCTGCCGGGGAAAAAATGACAAAATTGCTGGTGAAACTGACGGCCAGACGTCATTTGCGGGAAACATCGTTAGATCGAAATCTCCAGGCAGATTCGAATCTAAGGCCACGCATGCCCGATTCCTTGACGTCAGTGCACCACTCAGCTCCAAGATAATCTTAAGTGGCGTCCTACGTGGAGGCTACCGAGATAGCGAAATTTCTTTGATAAGGAAAAACTACACAGGAGCTTCGCCGGCTGTGTGTCAAGTTTGCGACGACGAAATTAGTTAGTGCCGGGTGCGTATTTAAAAATTGCGAGGCGTTTCGTCTGGCGTTTCGCGTGCCAGACGGATGATAAAACGGCAATGTGGATGTGAGTCGAATTACCGAGGGTTATCTAAACCGATATCTCTGCCGAAGACTATATATGACATCGGGGGTCTTGCACACATTTTGATCACTCGGTTTCAGTGCAATTTGAGAGTCACTGGCCTCCTCGATAAGCCGCCACCCGTCTCGTAATACCATCACGGCATAAATATCGCGTTTACGATGATCCCACTGGCAGCGAAATCATTTCGCGTGTCTGCGTGTCGGTTAAACGCTAACAAAAGGCATCGGATGTGTGACTGTCGCGCACTGACGTCGCTATATTTTCTCCCGTTTCGATAATTCCTACCAGCTCGCTTTGTTACTTTCGTTCGCGAGCCTCCAGGCTGTTTCTTACCCTCACGAGTTCCTTCAAACGTTCGCGATTGTAAACGTTTCCGATTTCCTCGCCCAGAATCCAGTCCAGTAGTTTGCTCGTCGGATAACTCAGCGGAAACGTTATTATCATCGTTATTTTCGTTACCCAGATCGTCTTGGCTCCTACGCAGAGTCCGTGTCGACTGCAAAACGCCTGCGAAATGACGACAAAAATGTTGCCTCTGTTTCACTTGTGTGAACGCTGATCGCACTTTCTCGCTGTATTATTTTTCCGTACTCACTTGCGGCGTAATTTCACCGATTATCACGATGGCTAAGGTGGAAAGAACGACGGAAAGTACGCCCGACGTGAGTTCCTCCAGGAGTACCGTGAAAATAGTATTCACGAGGACGTTTGAGAACAAAATCGAGCAGAGTAAATAGTTGCCGTGATTTCGCACTGGTTGAATCGTTCTGGCGTATTCTTTTTCCTGCAATAAAAATTTCCAATCAACATTCATTTTTTATCAAAGAAAAAAAAAGATGGTGATTTCGTTATCTATTTCCAACCTTTTCTGTACCAGTATTGCAGAGAATCTTCAACTCGGTTCTGTCCATAGCCATGAGGCCCAAATTGAGGCCGGAGAAGAGTGAAGAGAACGAAAGGCATGTTATAATGATTATTATATCCAGCCAAAGCGGTCGCATCTTCTCGTAGGTGCGAATCTGCAACGACACAACGATTTATCGATCAATGTTTCCGGATTGAACTGCAATCGACTGGTCGCTTTGATAACGACTCGGCGAGCGATTTCATTGACGAGCTTTTGTGGCTCCACTCACGATATTGAAGCTGTCGCTGCCCTGATGCCTCGAGAGAACTTTGGCGATTTTGCCATCTTTAGCTTTGTCTTGAGCGGTGTGCTTGATGCACAAGTAGAACGGCGAACCTAATGGTAAAACGACGTCGATTACAGCTGTAAAGTTTTCGACGTTCCTTACCTAGTGAATTTTAAGATTCGGATCAGTTTAACAGGGACTCAATTTAGCATCTGTGAATCGATTGAGATACGGATGGATTCGTGACTCACGGGAAATTCCTTCGTCTTAATCTGATCGCAGACGGATTCTCGCTCTTGCACCATATCCGTGAAGGAAACTATGGTGTCCTTCGTGATACCGGTGCCGAATAATCGTAGAGTCGCTTTTGTTCCCGTTAGAATTTCCGGAATCCCCTCGTCGGTGTAGCTGGGTGTCACGTCGGCTGTCTCGATTCTCAGCCCTTCTATTCTGACTGATGGATTTGACGCCACCACCGGCGCGTCGTCCATGACCGCCTCAATTCCATTATCTCGCGCACGACGCACGTGTTTTCTGAAAATAAAAGGGAATCCGTGTCGATGTATTGTTCGGCATAAATAGATCTTGTATAAATAGTAAGTGTATTTATTAATGATACATTTGTTCTGAATCTCTACCAATTTTGAACACTGAGATTAGTGGATATATTTTTTTCGTTCTATGATTTAGCTTTTTTTAAGTTCTGGTTTTTCACAGCTCATCGCTTGACAGGTGTTTCACACATTGACGTGGTCCATATTTACATCGCCAGAACTTTCAGTTTCGTGACGCAACCTTGACATTACGCGCGGTGAAAAGAACGACTAGACCGCAGATTCTTTTTCGAGCGAGGCGCGAAACCTGCCGCCTCGACTCAATCACGAGATTCTCAAGACAATTTTCTTTCAAATCTTGACATGTAGAGACGAGACAAATAATTTTCTAAACAATGTTTCTTTTTCCTTCGATTTTTTACTCAATGTGACGGAGTATTTCACCTATTTTGACATGTCGAAAAAAAAAGAAAAAATCAAGAACAACAATGTAAAATTATAATGAAAAATGCATCTGAAAATCGAATAGTTCGAGGCCTGCATTGACACTTTCGCCGCGCAGAGACTGGATAAGAAATCCGATTATCTCGTTTCAATCATCCTCTGAAAAGCTGATTCCAGCTTTCCTATAAATAACACACAAACAAGCTCGTAAACCAGGCGCGAATACAGTGCGAATTGAACACGACAATCGTGTGGATCAGCTATATATTCATGTGTGTGTGTGTATATATATATTATATATTTAAGAGCACCAGCCAAATGTGTGGCAGTAGGTCAAGGTCAGCTCTCAGCCCCCCATCCGACGAACCTCCATTAGGAGTCGTGGAGATGCGTTAAGAACCTCTCGTCCCTATTGATCAGTAAAATGCTCAAAGAAGTCAACACTGCGACATCTCCGCGATGTGAATAAAGTGAAAGAAGATAAAAGAACGAAAAAAAAAACAAAGGACAACATAATTTAAATACAAAAGGTGCGCGTCGAAAGGTCACTAAAAGGTCGCTAATGGGTGTTTTCCCATTATTCATTTTCCTGAGTCTAACTCTTGAGAATGAAACGCAAGCATATTTATATATCGCAAGTCTTAAAGACTGAAAAGCGATGTGTCAACCGGTTCACGGCTAAGCGATCACCAATCCAAGTTACGGCCGCAAACAATACGGTTTGTCGAAGCCGCAACCATCGGTATCGGGCTGCCAAAAGTAATTATCCAAAGTACCATTTAATTTCGAATCGAGCGTTCAAACTTGATGTGTTTGTGGTGGATGACGACGCCTGGATGTAGGTGGAGTCTCTGTTTGCCGGACAAGCAGTGACTCACCGGCAGAAAGAATGAGAGAATAGAAAGATAAAGAGAAAGAGAAAGAGAGACAGAGAAAGTGATAAAGAGGCGACATGAAAACACTTCGGCCGGAAATGGATTATTAATTATATTAAATAAACCCAGCTGCGCGTTTATGTAACGAGCCAAGCAAGACAGTCAAGGGTGGGGTTGGTGTGTCTCAGTGTTCGTGCGAATTCCACGTTTGGCAGAGATCTTTCGTTCTTTTCGACTATGTATACACGACTAAAAATAGTCACCGCTTCACAGACGCCATCGAGTTGACCACGAGGACCTCAGACATTCGAGTGCGCCGGTTACAGACAATTAAATAATTGGAACACTTTACGGGGCGACTAATGCAATTAATATTAGCGAGGTCAGGAGCACCGGAGTCACGCGGTCGGATTTCTCGGGGACGCGCGGGGGGCAAAGGACAATTACCGTTCGTTCCGAGCGGACGAGGAAAATTTCTTAATCCTATGAAAGTCAAATGCCGGGTGGACTCGCAATTGCGGTTATTCCGAGCAATGGTTATCAGTGGCGAACGTTAGGCACCACGGGTATTCGGAAGAGCAAGAGATGTAGGCCACATAATCTATTTTTATTCCTCGGACGTGGACCCTGTCAGACTAATGTAACCTCCGCCGAAAATCTAACGTGCCGAGAAATACAAACAAGCGCGGGGGAAAAGTGAATGGGCGGGCCGTACAACGGAAATTAAGGACGTTGCGTGGGTTCGAAAATTCGTTTTCGTATTCGAGTAACGCTGAATATAACGTTGATAGTACGAGCCATCTGCTTTGTGAAAAGATCGCCTGTGAAAGTATTTCTGGTGATATCAGACAGTTCCCAGGTCAGAGTGATAAAATAATGTTGCTCTGTCAATTATCTCGCGCCCTCAGCAAAACTAGATGGCGTTCCGTTTGACTCCGAGCGCTGTTATTAATTGCGCGAATAAAATTAAGTGAATTGACCCAAAATTCTTTGTACAATTCTTTCGTAAATCAATCTGATGTTTTTGTGCATTTTTTGTTCAGCCAATGAATTCCGTGTTGTAACAATTTTTCGTCAATGTTTACATCGCGAGATGGAATCACGTAGAACCGATAATCAAACGATTTCCGACGACAAAACTAGAAGCAACAATGGCATCTTTATGCTTGCTGTAAACAAAAGACGCAACGTTTACGTTACAGCTGAGAGGTAAATCAATGGGAACCAAGAAACCATAGTAACTCATCCAATATAGATTTATTTCAACCTTGTGTAATGGTGAGTCATCCACTATTTTTACCACACAAAGCTCATTCAACTATAATGAAGCATCTTAGTCTAGACGGATTATCGATAGGTGAAGAGCCAGCAAAAAAAAAAACGTATTGTAAAGTCATCCCTTCAAAGTGTCTACAGGGTTGTGACAGCAAATGTCATCCAACTTGCTTCAAAAGTAACAAATCTCCCAATATTGATTTAAACTTATGACAGAGTAAATATTATGCAAATGCAAAATACACGCTGTCATAATTTTCTGTGACACAACGTCCTACGAAAAAAAAAAAAAAAAAAAAAAAAAAAAAAAAAAAAAAAAAATTGACACATCGCAATCTTCGCAAAACCTACACGCACGAATACACAAAAACGCGGGTGGTGCGCGCGCGGCGCACACTAAGGACTCAATTCCCTCTCTCGGGGAATCCTCATTCCTTTCCCCAAGCAATCACATCAACTTCCGATGCCTCAACAGAAATGGAAAACCCGTGAATTAAAAAGATAAAATCAGTCATCTCTCACAATTAAACACAAATTACATTGTGAAATCGTGAGTACGTCACACACTGGGAAATAATTTCACTCCCACCTCTGTGTTTTTCGTCTTTTTTATTCAAAGAACCCTAAAGAATTCTTTACTAACGTTTTATTTATTTTTTGTTATTTTCTAGTCGGCCTGCAAAAAGCACTCACTGATCGAAGCTCGCGGGTTTCACAGCGAATTCTCCACCAAGATTGGTCCACATTACTCCGTGTCTGTTAACGCTTCCCAGACAGAAATAGACGTTGGTAACCTCAAAACAACAGTCGTCAGGAAGCTCGAAGAGAATCCGAAAGCCGTCATCCCGCGGACCTTTGATTTTCCGTAGTAAACCGCGCGTCTCGTCGCACTCCTTCTCGTTGGGCGACCACCGAAGCGCGAGGTCATCGCCGTGGATCTCGGACTCCACCTCCACCAGGAGGCCGGAGCTCCCGGTGGGACGCGACGCGGCGCCGTACCTGGGCTCGGCATCGCCGCGAACGAGGCGCACCGATTTCACGTCGGGAAACGTCGCCGACGAGCCTACGCGGGTCGCCGCGACGACGTTCACTAGGTGAAAAACTCCGAACACAAGCAGAAAAGTAGCCGGCGCGCGCGAGTAACCAACATGTTGCGCCATCATGCGACAAATGCGGTGTGACAACTTCTGTCTTGTGTTCCACGATGCTGTATTTATAACCTTGAAGCACGTGACTGCGCATGAGCACTCGGGGCGCCTCGTCCGAGCGCTTCGTGCCGCTCCAACTGACGCTTTCCAGTCGACATGGCCATTGCCCATTCGCGCCTGCGTTTTGAGTTTAGGCCTTTTTCTCTGCTTCTCTCTCTCTCTCTGTCTCTATCTCTTTTTTTTCGTCTCTCACGTTCGATAACTCATCATAGCGTGAATTGCGAACGGAACTCCGAGAAAACAAAAAAATTTGACATTCGAGGCATTCGACTTGATGCCAGCAGCGTGCGGAAGGGTTTTTGGCGGAATCGCCAAATCCAAATCCGTCGTTGCTGAACCGTGATTTGGGTTCTGATGAGGATTGGCGTTTTCGTGAAATGTCATTCATGAAGCAACTGCCGCCACCGTAACGGCGAGCGTAAGGAATGCGGAATCCTGGGGTTGGGCCAATCGAGGCGCGGCAAACGCGCGGGGTTTCCGCGCGCGGCTTCCTCATTGGTTCTAAGATCGGCACCGTGAAAACTCAAGCACCTGGCGTCGTCGTCGGGGCGTGCAGAAATTTACACCTGGCAAGCGAAGTGGTAAATGACCGGTTAATTGACCGCAAATGACGTTTTATATTTATTTATTTATTTGTAATAAACGGGACAAGCCCTTGGAAACAATACTAAAAATCGGCAGAAGAGCGAACAACTGAAGATTATTTAATATAAAAAAATACAAAAACTAAAAAAAAAACGGCAACGTGTCAGCGTATTGAATGATAAATTCACGAGTAAAAACGGTGGTTTGGAAAAAGTACGCTTGCCAAGTTTACTGGTTACTAACGTGGTCGCTTTCTGAAACTCGTTTTACCTGTAAATCAGGAATGAGAAAACCGAAGCTCAAGCATCGAAATTGTCTCCCGTCGGTCAGAAAGAAAAAACACCTACTGATTACCGGTAACTTTCCAACATTTCATAAAATAATCCACAACGTGTAGCTTCAACATTTCCACCCGCAGTCACTGACAACACTTGTTAAAATTAAAGCAACACGTTTACGATTTTTTCATACCTTTTCGTCACTCCTCCATCAAAACAAAAACCCAAAACCAAAACTTCTCATAAATCACAATTTATTATTCAGCACATACTACCTAAATCGTTACAAACGAAGCTTTGTATTTACAATACAAGATAAAAATCATATCATACATAATACTCGCGTCTATTCTGCTTAGGGAAATTCATTTTTCATAAATGAAATGAGAGTAAAAGAGCAAAACCATCTCTACTTTATCATCGCGGGTGACGAATTACCAGCCGTAGTTGGTGTGGTCGTTGACGTTGCTGTAGGTAAAGTGGGAGACTTCGGAGGCCGGGGAATAGGAGACCTTGAGGAGGGGTTGATGAGCAGCGGGTGCGATGGGTGCGGCGTGCGAGTAGACGGGGGTCGAGTAGGCGACCTGGGCGGGCTGGGCGACGTGGTAGGCGGGCGCGGCGTAAGCGGCCTTAGCGTAGACCGGAGCGGGAGCCGCGTAGACCTGGTGGGCAACCGGATGGGCAGCGTAAGCCTGTTGCTGGGGGTAGTAGGTGGCGTGGGCGGCGGGCGCGGCGGCGTACGAGTAAGCCGGGGCCTGGGCAGCGTAGCTGACCTGGGCCGGAGCAGCGGCGTAGGCGATCTTGGCGTGCTGATTGGCGTAGACGGCTGGGCCAGCCGTGGCGTAGACCGGGGCAGCCTGGGCGCTGTACTGCACAGCCGGCTGGGCAGTCACGTAGACCGAGGGGTTGCTCACGCGAACGTCGGACTTGCTGCTGCTCGAGTAGGGAGTCTCGATGGTTTTCGTCTGGGTGGAAACCTGGGCCAGATTTCCCTGGCTTCTGTACGTGTTGTCCGAGCCCGAGGTGACTGTGAGGCCGGCGTTCGCCGAGGCGAAGACCGCGCACGCGACCAGAAGTGCCAGCTGGAAGCAGGAGGAACGATTTTTAGAGAATTTTCGGCGGTGGGGTATTTTTTTATGTTATAATGACGACGAGTCGTTTCTTTGCGATGCATTTTCTTGCGGTAATTTTCTTTTGCAATTTGCAATTGACACGGGTTGTTTCTTTGAAATGTATTTTTTGCGGTCAGTTTTTTTTTGCATTTTGCGATGACCACGAGCGTTTCTTTGCGATGCATTTTTTGCGGAATTTCTCTTTATTTTTTTATTTTATAATGACCACGAGTTGTTTCTTTGCAATGCATTTTATTTTGCGTCAAGATTTTTATCTGGAATTTCGAATTGGACTGTCGGATGACGAGTGAAAAACGAGAATCAACTGGGCAAGAAAATGTTGGTGTCTTGTTTTGCGTTCGGTGATAATTTCTTAAGAAAATTCTTTAATTAATTCTACGCGGTTGAATTTAGTCCCAGGGTTGTTACACTTTTTTCGAGTTGCACGTTTGGGTTTTACGCTGACTCTGGGCGATCACTTTGTATACCTTGAATGCCATGGTTGATGGTTGTTTGTCGAGGAAGTTACAAGAGAACGGAAAGGTGATTCTCAACTGATGACTGCTTCCGTGGCCGGGGCCCCTTTTATATATGTAACAAGACTTTCCTCCACTCCTGCCGCGTAAAGGCCGAAATCCGTTTCCCCACCGCCGCGGCCCAGCCCTACCGGTGGACCACTCGCTCTTTATTATTTCTTTTTATCCACATGACCGAGAACGCCGTGCGTGGATCTCGATCGATCCTCCACCTCCTCTTTCTATGCCGTTGTATCCTTGACATGATCTCAAGTCGATTGGACCCCGCCCGAGGGACAATTAAATGGATTCTTATCCGCACGATCGAGTTCCACAAACATATATACGAACACGTTGAATTAGCAAGGCCCGATTTACACTGGAATCGCAATTGCATTAAATTGTTCTCTGGTTCCTCAATGATTTTTTCATATATTCCCAACATTCAAATATTTAGGGATTTACAACTCTGCATTAACGTATACAAATATGTAGAAACAAATATATAGGGGATTCACGCTGGTTTCGATCTGGATCTGGTCCTCGACCTCTCGGATTCCGTCCATAATTTTGTGTGTTATTGTCCTGACTCCAATAAGAGCTCGACATTTTTTTTTCATTTTTTTCACATTTGATTTCATTAAAATTGTTCAAAATGAAAAAATTGTTAGCCAAGATTAAAAATCTGAGAAAATTCTTTTAAACAAATTGCACTGGGACCGCGATTTTATTCAATTATTCTCTGGCTCCTCAATGCTTTTTCCATATATTTACATCATCAAAATATTTATGGAATTTCAAGACTGCCTTAATGTTCAGAAATACTTAGAAAAAAATGCTATATTGAATATTTGGGCTTCAACATATATGTTACAAACATTACATGTAAACAACATGTTACGCAACATAGAATATTTTCGCGGCAGAATCTTCTATATTTCGCGTTTATTTCACCTACATAAATTTCCGCGCGGATAACACGGGGACAAAACTCAGCGTTAAAAATCTTTCCTGAAGTCTACCAGAGTGAGAAAATCGTGTGCCACAGAATTCCGCGAACGGATTTTCGGTACCTTCGCACCGCGGGCTACAGGCGAGGAGAGCCAGTCTGAAACCGCGAAACGGTCCCCCCCGAGTTGCGCAATAAAACGTCCAAAACGTATTGCACGCTACGTTCCGTCGTAAACTCGATTCGTGCTGAAAAATCTCGTGGTTCGGGTATCGTGACTCCATGGAAAAATATTAATATTCATGGGGTGTGGTGGTCATTGAGGAATTGTCCGGAATCCCCATGGTTTTCTGACGAAAAAAAAAAAATTGGGCACAACGCACTTGCGTGCCGCATCGATGTGCAATAATATTGCACAATTAGGGTGCAATTATCGCGACGATAAAAACACAAATCGTCTCGACGACAATTACGTAAACGATTCTGCGGTTTTATTGGCTCGGGCAACCGGCAAACAGTGACATGTACGGCGGAACGAGAATGAAACAATGCCAGTGGGATGATTGATTTTTTAATCATTACTTTCATCTCTGGAAATTGGAACGGCGTGTAGCGGCCACGCCTGCGGGATCAGAGAAAGCCCCGCGGCGAACACACAGAGTCGAGGGAGCCGACAAACTGCCCTGCGATATTTTTACGGATTCCGTCTCGTAAGATCCGCGGAACCTCGGGTATAACAGCTCCGTAAATTACCGCGGGTACTCAACGTTTTATGACGTATAATTGCCGTGCAAGGACCTCAATGAGACTCTACACGCAGTTCGGTTTTACGTTTTTTTGATCGACGAATCGGTCAGCCGGATAAACGCAAATTCACTTCCCTATTCCCTAATGTTGAAGCGGTAAGATGAAAAATATACCACCGCGAGTTTTAGGTCTATAAAACGAAACAACGTGGACGGGAAACTGGAAATTGGCGCAAACTCGATGATCTTGCAAATTATGTTTATCCGTTTGGCAACCGAAACGTTTGGCCTGAAAAATATTCAGAGTTCAGTTTCAATTCATAATTTTCGTTGAACGCGGCTTACGACACGACTTTCTGGTTGCTGTACCTTCAGCTCACTGGGAGTTTTTCCTGAATGATGCCTCGTTTACGTTTCGACTGGGTCTCGAGTGCTCGTTGTATGCCGGGAAATAAATGAGTCGAGATAAAGTCTTCGTTTTAGATGTTGTCGGATTGCATCAGTGAGAGTTACGAAGCAATTTGAAAATGCAGCAGAATAACGGTCGACAGCGCGCCACTTGTAATTTGCAACATGATTTCTCAATTTTTCACAGTTTTAAAGTCAGACCCTCAAATCGCAAATTTTTTCATCACGTCTTTTGCGATTTTTTTTTATAAAAGAAAATAATTCTTTAATTTTTAAATTAAAAAAATATAAAAAAATCGTTGAGAAAAAAATCAGGGAAAAATGATTTTTTCCCTGATTTTTTTAAAGAGGAAATTAATTATTTGAAGAGGCACTGGGTGATTTCTACAAAAGTTAACGTTTGCTTTATTTCTTTTCACACAATCGACAAATCAAATCAATTCGTTAAATCAACACATTATTCGAATTAGCGAATACAAAATACATTCCAATTATTTTCTCCCCTCAGAAAGGTCCAACCAATAACGATTGCAGCCTAATTTGACTAAACCTATCTTACAATCTCCTGTTACCTTTTTAACGAAACAATCAATTCTTTTAACCTAATTTCGCATCCGATATAATGAACACCATTCATCTCACACGTTAAAAATTCCTCTTAAAAGAAACACAATTTTTGAAGATTACAAACCATTATCTCATTGCTACTCACAGCAAAAACGTCGTAATTTCCACATAGTTATAAAAAACATACAGATCGAATAAATCGTCAATACATCTCCAGCATTTTCTACTCTCCTCCTTTTTTTCCCCAATTTTTCCCCAAATATTTCACAGCAATTCGAACCGAAAAAAAATCTCAGGTACCGGTTTAATTAAAGCCCACATAAAATCAAGTCGGCTGCCGCACATTCAGCAGTTTACCAGGAGTAGCTCTGAGCCGCGTGACTCTGATATCCCATGTGAGAGGAGACGGCGGGTGCGTAAGCGATTTTCTGGATTCTGTGATCGACGGGAGCTCCGTGGGCGTAGATGGGTCCCGCAGATGCGACCTGATAACGAGCGTGATGACCGTAGGACAGTGCAGGTGCGGCCGCGATGGCGTAACGCGAATGTGCGGCATAATTGGTGGGACCCTCGGTGACAGCGTAATGCGAGTAACTCGCGGCTGGTCCATGATTGTAGGCGATCGGTGCATGTGCAACGACGGCTTGAGGCGCGTGAACGTAGGACGAAGCTGCGTGGTTCACAGCGCCATGAGCGTATCCAGATCCGACGTAGCCGTGAGTGGGACTGGCGACGACGGCGTGACTCGCAACGTTGTGAGCGGCTCCTGCATAAGTGGCCGGGACGATCTTCGCCTGGGACGGAGCGGCTGCCGCCGCGTGTCCGTACCCGTGATTGTAAATATTCCCGTGACTAACCGCCGGTAGGGGTACAGAGGGCACACCGTGACCGTAATTTCCGTAGTAGGGTTCGTGGGCCACCGGTCCGTGATTGTAGTAGCCGTTCGCGCAGGCCACTAAGGCGGCGGCGATGAAGAGCTGAAAAAAAAGAAAAGTCGAATGAAGATCGAAATTTAGTAACCGCGTTCAGAAGAAGAAAAATGAAATAAAAATCGAAATTTAGTAAACGCGTTCAGAAGAAGAAAAATCAAGTAAAAATCGAAATTTAGTAACCGCGTTCAGAAGAAGAAAAATCACATAAAAATCGAAATTTAATAACCGCGTTCAGAAGACGAAAAATCAAATAAAAATTGAAATTTATTAACCGCGTTCGGAAGAAGAAAAATCAAATAAAAATCGAAATTTAGTAACTGCGATCAGAAGAAGAAAAATCAAATAAAAATCGAAATTTAGTAACCGCATTCAGAAGAAGAAAAATGAAATAAAAATCGAAATGTAGTAACCGCGTTCAGAAGAAGAAAAATCAAATAAAAATCTGAATTTAGTAGCCGCGTTCAGTGGTCGGCCGAGTTAATTGTAACTATTAACAGAGATGATTGATGGTTGCGCGTTTTTGCGTTGATTGCTAATCCGCGTTATGATCGGTTTTTCCATATACAATGCGTGATTCATTGTTGCATACAGAAGGCAACATTAATGTACGAAGTGTCGATCAGCGTTGCGCAATGACCCTCGCGAAGGTGGTGCAGGATTGACTAACAACGGGTGAGGTGTTCATTCGCCATCGATCTGAGAAACGCCTGAGGCCACCTCGAGACTTTTACCCGCTGCTCTCGCATGATCCAGATATATGTATTTCGCACCGTTAAGCCCGAATAAAACGGGTCCGTAAAAGTCTTTCGTAGATTAATCAAGGGTTTAGAAAGCTCATCGTCACTGTTGTGACTTTCTATGGGATATTTGGATCGATTTCTGTGAGAACGAAAAGAAGACACTTTGGATCTTGTTGTTAGCATCCGGGACCAAATGATTGTGGTCACTTGGATGCATACAATGTGACAATTTTAACGTTTCAGTCTATACACTTTTTTTGCATATTTCATGTACACTACATAAAATATACAAATCCACCATCTAAAATTTTTTAATTTTAAATTCATTTGATAAATTCATTTGGTCCATCATCTAACATTTTTTATTTTTTAATTAATTTGATAAATTAATTTCATCCATCATCTAACAATTTTTATTTTTTTATTAATTTCATGCATCATCTAACATATTTTAATTTTTTATTCATTTCATCCATCATCTAGCATTTTTACATTTTTTATTCATTTAATAAATTCATTTGATCCATCATCTAACATGTTTAATTTTGCGTTACAGATCAGTTGGAAATCACCGTCGTCCCTTTGGCGCATCTTCGGCGTCCCACAAGAGGCAAAAATGAAGCGACATGGAAAACGAAAAATTTGTGTCGGCAAACGCGACGACGTAAACGGTACGAAAATCTCGAGAATCTCGGCTTACCTTGAACATCTCGTGACAACGGAGCTTCGGGGTCCTCGTGAACTGAGCTGAGACGTGAGGTCGATCAGGGGGTGGCTACCGATAGATATTTGCTGCGCGTTGAAGCGTGACCACGTGTATTTATACCCGAGAAAATCCATAGTCCATATAGCTATCGTAGACGATGCTGGAATATACGGCTGGAAATGGAAACGGAGGTGGTGCATTGGGTTGCAATCGCCGATGTGTGGCCACGAGGGGGGCGTGGTGCACTACATATCGTCGGTGCGGTGTGTAGATGTCGGTGCAGCCTTAGCCTTAAGGTGGCTGCACACGCGTAGACGGAGCATTGAACCATCGCGAATGACTATCGAGCAACTTCGACGGATCGCGATGCGATTAGCGTCTCGCGGTTTCTGCGAAAACGTTGCTTAGCCGTTTGATCGGAATCAGTTGAGCCTACTTATGTATTCCTTCGTTAAATCGCGCACCGAGTCAAGGGCGACTCGCAACTTGGTCTCAGCGATTGACAGGATGTGGGAATAGTGAGATGAGGATAAAATTAGAAAAGTGGAGCCATTAAAATGGAAACTTTATGCCGATTGATAGTCGTAAAATCCGCAGGATTGATATGATAAAATGCGGTAATTTTGCAGTGGCGAATATCGATAAACTGATATTAATTCCAGGAGGAATAATATTAGATCACGGGCTGATAATATTAAATACTTGAGTAGCTCAAATGAAATTCGCTTGATGGAATTAAGATATATAGATTTTTTTTAAGTTCTTACAAGAAAGAGAGTTTTTCCCTCGACTGTAGTTTTTTATTTTTTATATTGAGACTCCTTTCAATATTTTCAGTGAAGATACGACAATCGTCTTTCACGATCCTTGAATTAAAAAAAAAAAATATATATATATATATTTAAAGACCCTAAAACATTTTATTGATGAAACAAATATTTGTCAATAGCAAATATTTTTTCTCGGCTGACCCAAATTGCCCTAATTGTTTTATGAACAACTTTTTGGGAATCACACGAGTGACAGTGTGACGGAGGCTTCATCCACATCGTGTTTACAGCGTAATTGGTAGTCGCTGCAATGAAAAGACTCAAACAATTCCCGCTGATATTCCCGTGTGTACCGCGACAGGGCGGAGCTCGGAGCCTCAGGATTTTGTTTGCCTCGTATATATATGCAGGTATTGGTATATATCGCGACGACGACCACCGCGTGAGCATAATGTTTCTCGGAGCAGCCCGAGGGCTGCTACGGTGTCGTAACGCCGTGGCTAAACTTTACCGGCGGGCATGACCCGGCTTTGCAATTTTTTTCTCTCACATACATATATAGCACTTATATACGCGCGTTCGAGGAACCTTCCAGAAGGATACGAATCTCGGGCGCGACGGCAGAACTGGGAAGGACTGCGTGAACGCGCGTGAGAAATTTGCCTGCGAGATCTCGATGCCGACTCCCCTTGAAATCGTCTATCTTTCTCTATCGTCCTTGTGACTGCGAAATGCGAGTATAAAAATGACAAAAAAATACCACAGCTTTTTCGGCGACAATAAATTGTACGTTTGGTCCCACCCGGCCGAGTCTCCGGGATGGAAAATTACAATTTTACACCGAGTGAAAGTAACGCGATGCGATATACGTAGTACAGATATCTCCGCGTCGAGCGCGGAATTACAGCTTACAGCAGATTGTAACAGTCCCACGCGATCGATCGCATCTGGAGACGGATAAAAGTGTTTATCGATTCCGATCACTCGCTCGATCTTATGGAATCGAGAAAATTTGTTGAAAAAGCGTCGGATCGCGTTTAGGCGTATCCGGAGCGACTGCGCTCGTCGAAGTTATGAGTAAAGTCGACTACTCGATGATCGCATGATCGATGAATAATCGCCGAGAAAATGCTAGAAGTTGGTTCTGCTCTAACGCGGTACCTAATTCTTTTTTTTTTTTGCGTGTAACACATTCGCAAAAAGTCTGGCAGGTGTTAAATGACGTTTAGGGCTTTTATAAGTTGCAAATAGTAAAAGAAAAAATTATAAACGAATTTTTTTTATGTACATTTTTACAGCTTTTGTTAGTATATTTTTTGGGTGGGCGAATCGGTAAAATCTTGGTCAGTCGATCGGTCTCTTGTAATTCACGCGACAACGAAGACCTAATTCAATGGGGACTTTTGAAGGTGCGCTCGATCGTATGTAGTGAAAGTGATTATATATTTCGGTGCTCGCTTCTCCCGCAGCGGTTCCTACACGGGGGTTCACGATTGCCACCGCGCCCAGGCCCTCGGGCGTCGAGACACATCACTTCCGTTCCGAATTTTCTCCGTTTCGTACGAGCGGTCCAGATCTGAAAGGTCTATCGAATTCCTCGGGCAGTCAGTGACTCGAATTTCTTCCTTCTCTCATTGTCCGCACCAGTTTTCTACCGTCTATCCACGAAAGTACCGTATCAATCTCTCCACGATCAATGTTTGGCTTTACACACGACGACGTATTGCATTCTAGTTTCAAGCAAGTCTCGGACATTCAACCGTACTACTTTTCAAGATCAAGACCGTCTTAATTTTTTCTGAAAGAAATTATTAATTATTAGCACGTTGTATATGCTCGAATCAAAATTAAATCGTTAACGAAATTAACGTGAAATTAACGTCCAAATTTTACGAAATAGAGAAAAAAAATCGATTTCGTAAAGTTTGAAGACCCTGTCCGATGGGAATTTTCCCGCTTATTCCGAAAAGCACCGTTGTTTGCCCAAAAAACATAAAATTCGATGAGAAAAATGAAAAAAAAATGATTTTTCACTTTTTTCGAAGTTTCGTCACTTCGCTAAAATCGAGGTTACTTTTTTTTCGATCGACCAAACCTGGGTTTCCTTTTTGCATTCGAGAGAAAACTCTATAACGAAGAGAATGCCGCAAGGCGGAATGCGATATTTTGATTTTTCAAATACAAATCTTTACAGAAAATGTTTACAGAATTTTAAGGTAAGACCCTAAAAAATATCGCAAATTTTTAGAAGGTACCCCTTTCGTTTTTTTTGCGTTTTTTGGGGGTCTGACTTTAACATTCTGTAAAAAATTCTAAAATTAAGATATCGCGTTCCGCTTTACAGCATTCTCTTCGTTATAAAATTTTCTCGCGAACGCAGAAAGAAAATCCAGGTTTGGTCGATCGGACAAAAAGTAACCTCATTTTAGAGAAGTGTCGAAATTTTTAAAAAAGTGAAAAATATTTTTTTACGTTTTTCTCGTCGAATTTTCTCTCTTTCGGGCAAACAACAGTGTTTTTCGGAATCAGCGGGAAATTTCGCATTGGATAGGGTTTTCGAACTTTGCGAAACCCAAATATTTTTTTGTTTTTCGCGACATACGCAACTCAACTTCCGGCTTTAAAATTCTGTGAAAAATTCAGAAATCAAGATATCGCGTTGCGCCTCGCGGCATTCCCTTCGTTATAGAGTTTTATGTCAAACGAAGGGAGAAAATCTAGATTCGATCGAGCCAAAAAAAAGTAAGCTCGATTTTAGTGATGTGATAACTGGGTAAGCGTGCGAAGTACGCGTATCGGCAGGTTAACATACATACAAATTTCTAACTTTGGGACAGACAATCGGAATAAATTTACTTTAGTGGGAATTAAGATTAACACTTAGTGCTTAGTTATATATATAAAATTTAATTTTTAATATACTCAAATGAAAATTGAAGATTTAAAATTTTATATACAGAACGTTAAATTGCAGAATTTCAAAACAATCGATATTCGCGACGACAGTCTTCGCTGTTTTTCAGAATAAACAGTTTCAAACATTTTACATACAGGTTGCTCATTACACTTTCGCGAACGCGCAGCACCGTTCGTGCTACGTCAGAGGCGCGAGGCCCCCCGCATTAGACTAGGAAGGGATACGATCGGATCGTATAAAATGTAGCTCGCGTTTCGTAGCGCGACGCGCGGCGCTTCAGTCACATTTGCGCCACCTTTGCGACCAGAACTAGTCCACGAATTCAAGAAACATTTGTTATTACAGTTTCCGTACACTTTTTTCCGTTAATTACACAGTAAAAAAAAATTATCCGTAGGTTAGTCGATCGACTTTAAATTAATTAGCTTCATCGATTAAAATCAACTTGTTTAAAATTTATTAGGCCAAACGAAAACAAAAAAAAAATCATAAAGTTAACGCAAATGTAACTCGTATTCACGATTTTTATCTGGTTCACTGTGTGTTGTTTCTCATTGACGAAGACATCGCGGTATGTTAAAAATTTGGCCGTAAGAAAAGCTTACAAACTAGTCGCACTTATTCTACTCGCGCCCGTCGCGCTCGTTTGGGTTGTAACGGTGGTCATGCTCGACTCGAAAGTGTCCGGCCTGTCTCGGGCGATCGTCTGAGCGGTGCTGTTTCTCTCGGTGTTTCTCCGCTGTCCAATGCCGAAAGTGCAACTTATTATGTTGCTCAGGTACTGCGCGCCGCTCGGTCGAGCCGCTTGCGAGTTCGGAGCCGACGATTCTTCGTTCGCCGCGTTTTTGTCCTCGTCCCACGCGAACGAACACTCGGGAGGAACTCGTTCCCTCGGCGGATTCGTCGGCTGGTCGATTATCGGGCGCAGCCGCTCGGACGTCGACGACGACGACGACGTTGTCGTCGTCGTCGTCTCGACTCGGCTCGTGTGGCCCGCAGCTGTCGTCGTCTGCATCACGTGAGGCTCAGATAGAATCGCGACCGAATAAGGCGGCGGATTTGACAGTCGTGGAACGTCGGCTGAGCCTGCTGGTTCCGTCTCCACTGGCCGACCCGATCTTGGCATTGGTGGCGGCGGATCGGCACCGATAACCACTGCATACGGAGGCGGTAGATCTGTGATCCAGTAGGCGTCGTAGGGCGGCGGATCGGTGACCTGGAATTTTTATCACAATTTATCTCATCTTCGCTAAATGTTGGTTTTTTTAAACCCCCGACTGACTGGCCCTCTGAGGCGAAAAATGAAAACTATGATTGAAAAGGATGAGATAAAAACAATTTTGCAAAAATTGAAAAAATCCCGACTGAAGAAAGCAACAAAATAAAAATTATGGTTGAAAAGGATAAAAAAAAACTATTTTACAACATTTTAAAAAACTCCCGACTGAAAAAAGTCTAGTTAATAAATGAATTGTGTAAGTAAAAAATGGTGAAATAATTAAGTAATCATTCGTATATATAGTTGGGAATTACCGAAAAAATCTCCCGACTGTATGCGAATGGTTACTTCATTACTTCGCAATTTTTCGCTCACCCAATTTGTGTATTAATTAAGCTTTTTAGAGTCAGCAGTTTTCTTAATTTTTGTACAATTTTTTTTTCGGAGCGACAAATGTTTAAAAATTCGGAGACCTCCGGGTAATTGTCGACCGAGCCGGAAACCGACTGAATGTGTCTGTCCCTCCTTCTGCCCGCCAGGATCCTCGCCTCCTCGCTCGCTATGACGTTCTCCTGCGCCCTTCTCGCGTTGCACGCCGCGTACCCACAGGCGAATAGAAAAAGCAACGTTAGAATGGTGAGAGCGATCCACATGTATTTCCAGCGCAGGAGAACCGATGCCACCATAGCCGCGCCGACCCATGCGACCAGCAAGGTCGCGAGAGATCGCCCCGAGCAGTCCACATCCTTAACGGCGTACGGAAAAATAAGTTACAAAACGTTTCGTACCTCGAACAGCCGCGAACTATTGAATTTTTATTTTTATATGTTTGTTCGGTCGATTAAGATTGTTAGAGAAAAATTACACAGAGAAATTAGAAAATTGAAAAAAGTTTAACGATTAAACGCCACAATTTTTAATTACGAAAATTAAATATATGCGGAAAAGCGTAGTGTTGTTAGTAAACATTAATGTGAGTGCAAACTATAAAGGATATTTATTTCAAAAATCAATAGTATTATTGTATATTAATCCGCCAGCGTGTGGGACAATTCGTGACGTACTCTGTGCTCAAACGGATTGAGACTGTCATCCATCCTGGTGGGTCTAGTGCACAAACGTTCCACGTCCGCGACGGCCCTCATTACTCAAAGTTTCTGCAAGTATAGCAAAGTTCGTGACATATTGTGAATACGTCGATAAATCTCTTCATCGACACCCGTGGGTAATCGTTTATCATGATGATTCAATGTCATGGGACGTATCTTCCAGCCGCCGTTTTACCTATATTGTGGATCGGCGAATACGGAAGTAAACGTTGTTATCGCTTTAAGCCAACACATGAAAGCACAAAATACACCTTTGTGGGTGTCAAATTTCGAAAAAGCAGACACGAAAGAAGAGATGCAACATTGAGAAAAGTGCGAATTATTTTATAAATCACTTTTGTGAAATGCGGAAGTGTTATTTCAGTCGATTGATCATTCTATTTCACATAACATTTAAATTCCTTGGATATCCAATTTAGATAATTGACACAAAATCACAATTTTTAGTTGTTGTGTTGGTATAAAAATTATCCTAATTTTGTGCGAAGTCTAATGAGTTGTGCAACAGATATGGGAGGCTTTCTGACAAACGAAACAATTATGTAGAGAATGTTCGTATAGCTTATGTTCTATGCACGTACGGGCTCGTTATCGGGCTGTTCGGAAGCTGCAATCACGTAGAGATCAGCGGTTCTCCTCATCGTTACGCTTCTTAGAGGGGCACCGAGATACACGTGGCGTACGGCAAAGGCCAGAGGCATTTATGACAAATTTCTTTGGTCCCTTCGTCGTTTCGATAAAACCAGTTAAACCTGCCTTCAAAATTAATCGTGATGATTAGAACCACAGCAATTAAGTCATTTTGCGAAGAACTCTATACGAACAAAATATTACAAATGAAAAAACAACAATACGCTTTGTTGTTTCTGTAGATTAAATTTCGATGTGTTGACTGCAGCTTATAAACAAAGCAAACGTGGAATACCGGAAAAACGTGCGGTTGCCATCAATCATAATTTCCTTCAATACGCATTTGTTCGCACGGAGCGATTGCGACACGAAACTCCGAAGCGAATTTGCCGATACAAATTGATGTATCGCGCTGGATCGCTCGACGTGGATTACGACGAGACGTCGCCGTTCCTCGAATAGTCTTAATTAATCTTATCTCGAGGTTCGTTAAATCTTATCGGATCTTATCGCGACTTGTAAAAATAAAAGGATCAAAGAAGTAATAAAAGGAAAAGAGTAGAGAAGGAATTGAAGGTCGAGTCGGGTCGGAGTGTGCGCTTTTCCTCCCTAAAGCATAATAAAATGCTTCAACACATCACTGTTATTTACGGACTTTCGTTCGACTCTTATTTCGCAGTCCCAACGAATTTCAGCCGTTGCCTTTGTCTTTCAATTTTTATCATTTTTATAGCTATTGGCTTCTTATTTTTATTATTTTTATAGATTTTGGCTTTTATTTTTATCATTTTTATAGCTTTTGTCTTTATATTTGTATTATTTTTATAGCTTTTGCATTTTTATATTTATCATCGTTAGCGGGAGTGCCGCATTGTTCACGGTTTTCACGGCGATAAAACACCTCTAACGCCCGCCCCACACCATTCATTAAGTATTTCGTGAACGCGACGCGTCTACCGTAACAAGTACTCGGGTTTCGTAACGAGCACCGCGCAGATAACGCACGAGCAGACGTGAAAGCTTTCGTTGAATATTGAATCGAGCTTGCGTTAAACATCTTCAACTAAGTCGACGGGAGATACGATTCAAGTCACTGTAAAACGATGCGTTAATTTCACCTATTTATCGCCGTTAATTTTATCTGCCTCTCACGACGCGTTATTCAATTAACCCTAAACAAATTACTTGCATTTTAACGTCGATTTTTATAGTGTTATTTGCGCGTATGCAAATTTCGTATTGACATACAAAGCTTATGAATTTTTGTAGTAGTCACAATTACGAGAAACTCCCGCTTAAAAAAAATGCACCGCTTTTTTCTTATCGACTCAGTGTTTTTGTACATACTGAAAGATTAAGTAAAAACAAAACACTTTTAAACTCGAGCTTTAGGCACCTGTGTACATTTGTTTGCATAGAAATTATTCGTCTGTCTCGAGGAAATCCGGATTCAACGAGTGTATATAGCCGATCCACAATCGAGGTATCTTATCGTAAATTTCGTGGCGTTTTTCCGGAATCGCGATAGCAACCGTGCGTTTGAAGTCCACGACGTTGTATATCATCGGTCTATGCGTGAATAAACCGCGAGCGAAGAATCGTCAAACATTCGATACAAAATTGGCACAGAAACAAGCATGAAATCCTCGAAAGCCTCTTTTGCTATATGTCCGGTGCTCGACAACTTCACAAAACTGTTTTCATATTCAAATTACACACATTGAAATTAATATTTACAAAACTGAAGATGAATTATTATTTTTTATTCGCTTTAAGAAAAGCTGCTGAATCACTCGTGTGAAATCCTCAACATGTTTTTCAATCAAACCTCTCGAATAATATTTCGTATTCTGTACAGATTTATCTGCGTCATTGCAAAAACTGTTCAGTCATTTTTGAAAACATTTCTGATTGTTCAAGTACGCAGCAAAAAAAAAACCATATCAGGCTTTTTCCTGATGTAAGATTCGCCGATACGGTCAATACTTTTTTTTCTTTTTCCAAATAATAATCGTACCCTGTTGTATTCTTAGATGATCGCGACCACTGTCCATGTGTGTCGTACCAGAGTCGCGACTTGATTTCCTTTTGTGTCCCGTAGTGACAACTTTTTTTTCACACCTCTTCAAAGATCATAAATTAATCACAAAAAATCACTGTACAGCAGACAACTGACGGCCTAGATCCTGGCGACGAAAAGTCATCCTGGCGAGCGCGGCATCGCTTCCGCGGATTTTGGTATCGGAGCGCGAACAAAATAGTCGTAATATCACTTGTTTCTCTCACATTTCACAATTGATGACTGCCTTATTCGTACATTGACGAGCAACACTAGCTTCATAACCGAGTGAATCAACGATCAGCTCGGAATTCGAGCAATTACGTTGTTAATTTTGTTAATTTTTTTTTTCGTGAAACTCGATTGACAGAGTCAGGCGGAACGGCGTCGGGTTACCTGTTCCATCGCACACGACTAAAGGCGTTGCACCTTCGGGTCTGGGTAACCGCGATAAAAGCGATAAGCCCTCCTCTCTCTCTCCTCCTCGGTTAAATTGCAATGCTTATCGCTCGCTGATGAGCGTCGGCTTGTGTATTTACTCTCGACGTGCACGCGACGCGTCAACGTAGCTCAATTCTGTGATCCCGGCGATTTGGAATATATCGAAAATTAAAACGGGATCATCCAATAAAAAAATGCGTCGAGGCATTTTTATACATTTTAATTTTTTTTTTTTTTTTTTTCATTTTCCATTCAATCACGAAAATCTGTTAATAGTATAAATTCAAATAATGTATAGAAAAAAATTGACCTCGTAAAATGTTGTTTAATTGGAAGAGCGATTTTTTTTTTGCTTATGTAATAATCGGATTGAGTTTAATAGACCAAAGCGTATTTCGAGCAAACGAAAATGTTGTGTCGTAACTACTAAAAATATTTGATAATCCGCGTCTGTCGGATTTAGATAATCCCGCCAACTTCTTATTCCGGCTTGTCATCGTCGCCAGATATCGTTACTATAGCGCCCGAAAGTTTGGAGACTTTTAATTTTGGATTCTACCAGTCCAAACAAATTGAAAAATATAAACAAAAGTCGTTCTTAATTCTTTTTAGTTAATCCGTCGATACACAATGTTGAGCCGTGACGTGTATAAATGCGTCAAAAGGAAAAAAATCCTGTTATCGCGGCGTGTTTCACGGCGCCGATGAAGGTTACACAACGTTTGTACAATTTAAAAAAATGTTATCGTAATCACTTCGACTCTTTCTCATTAGGAAACAAAATCGTCAGAGCTCCCGCCGTTGTTCATTTGTCTCCCGCACGTTCTCCACTTCGTTTTGCTTTGTCTTCCTTTGTCGTGAAAAATAAAAAAAAAAAAAAAACGTGACGCGGCTAGGTGTGCGCTACTTATCTCTTCGATAATTCTCGTAACAAGAAAATTATCGTGCGTTTGAGTGGTCACGAGTTCCATGCGGTGACCACACATTGTGACACAGGCGGCGCCTTCTAAACGAAATTTTCGATTTGGCAGACAATATTCAGTCGAATCAGCAATTTTATAGTTCCTATAAAATTGATTCTATCGGCAAACGAAATAATCATCACGACCCGTCTTCAAATATTTTAAATCGCTTTATTCACGAAGTACAATAACTTCCTACACATAGTATAACTTAGCACGTAACGCGTTTTATAATTCTAGTGCTTAATTGTTGATACTTGAAGAGGCTGGCAGCAACGCGATTATCCGTCGCCCAACCTGTTAGAATCGCCAAATTCCGTGGGATAACAAAAGTTCGCATTGCTTCCAGTCAAGTGGGGGTTGGAGTACGTCGCGGTTTTTCATAACACTTTTTTTTCTTCTTTTTTTCACCTATATGTACATTACGCACTCGCGCGTCCGCTAAAACTCGATTTCTGCATTTTAAATTCATCGTCAGTTTATCACTCTGAGCTCCCACGGACTAAACACTTTTCTATGATTTATATAATAACGATACTGTTAATACTTTACGGTTAATAGTTCAATTAATGTTTAAGGGCGTGTTTCCATATTTTTTTTTACTTTTTATTCGCTTAACAATGAGTTAGTCGTACGTTCGTTGCATTAATGTCGATCACTGCCCAAACCGAGCGCATCGAGATAAACCTTCTGTTTTCACCCGCGCCACCGTTTGGACGATGATCAAGATCGTTATTCGCTTTCGTCACATTTTTTTAATCGCTTCCTCCTGTTTCTCGAGACACAGCGGCGTGAAATATTGACGCGTACATTTATAATAATCGTCGCGAATCTCACACAACCGCGTCCCAGTTAATAAATAAAGTTAACCAGTACCATAACCGAATTCCTTGTGGAATGTGTTTTCTTTTTTTGCAGATCGATAGATTCTCTAATCTCCTTTTCTCATTTAACGACAAACATGTTGATGCAAAAATTGATCACAAACTATCGGCCCTGAAACGTATTGGGGCGAGAGATTCAATTTTTACATGTTTTGTTTATCATGAGACTCCCGTAAGTCCTATTGATCTCAATCATAAGCTCGAGCGTCTCTCATGCGCTGCAAATAATTATGAGATTTCGAACGAGCGCTTGTGAAAGGGTCAATTGTCGGAGCACTCGTGGTGCTCGTCGTTATTAGTGCGTAATCTTCAGTCGCTTAGGGCAATAGTCTAGGGTTGAAACGTCCCATGTGCAAAATCAGTCCTGTGGGATTGTGTCGAACAAAGTAGAGGAAAGGCCTGTCCAGTTTGAGCCTGGGCTTCTCTGTACCCTCGGTTTGTCGAGCCAATCTCGCTTCTCTGTACGTCGTAGCTTCATGTGGAGTCGTTGAGCCCGAGAAAGCGGTGTCGTCGTCGGCTAAGTCGTTCAAAAATTCGTCTTTCTCCTCCTCCTCGGTGTCGCGGTGCTCGCGGGCGTTCCTGAGTGGACTGCCCGGATACACCTCCACATGATGTCTGCCGCTCAATATATTTTCGTCGCCGCAGGTGCTGAACAAATTCATCTAAAAAGAAAACAAAAAAACATTTAACGTGTTTCATCCCTCAATAGAGACAAAAAGCGCATAAAACGCATGGGGTACGTTTTTGTGAACAAAAAAATTCGATTTCGTAAAGTTGGACAACCCTATTGATGGGAAATTCGCGCTGATTCCGAAAAGCACCGTTGTTTGCCCGAAAAATCGAAAATTCACTTTTTTCCAAATTTAATCACTTCACTAAAGTTGGGGTACCTAACTTTTTTTGGGATCGATCGAATCTGGTTTTTCTTTTTTCGTTCGAGAGAAAACTCTATAACGAAAAGAATACCGCACGGCGGAACGCGATATCTTGATTTTTGAATTTTTCACAGAATCTTAAAGTCAGACCCCCGCAAAAAACATCCTTAAAAAACCGTTTTAAAAATGTCGTACCTGAAGAACGTCAGCGAGATGCAAATCCGTATTCAGCCCATTGATGCCCTTGAGATCAGCGTGCTTGGAAAAAAGTTCCTCCAGCCCCATCCTCTTGAGAGCCGCGGTGGCGTTGATGACGGAGCGATGACTGAACTTCGGCACCTGAAGCTCCAGGCCCGGACGTGGAATGAGCACCTTCAACAATTTATTCCAGGCGCCATCGTGAGTGGCGCCTCTGATGAATCTCTGCTCGAGTTGATCCAAAGTATCGCCCGGCGCGGTGTGACCCTGTTGTCCGGGAATGACGAAGATCGTGGAAACGAGTTTGTCGACACCGCCGAGCGCGATCGCCGTTGCGTCCAAACTCGGCTCGTAACCAGCCAGCACTCCAGCCCTCCACACGGTCGCTGGAACCGGAACGAGTTTCCTCTGTCTCACAGCCGGCGAGACTGCGAAGTACAATTCGCCGTCTCTACCCTCGGAGCTCGCGGCACTGGAGTTGCAGTCGGTTTGGAAAACATTGGCCGACATCGCTGCCAAAGGCGACCTCAGAGGGACCGTATTGGTCCTCACGAAGTCCTTAATCCGTCCTCCCGTTTGTTTCCTGATCATGAGATTCGTCCGTCTGCGCACGAGATCGCTGATCGTGGCAAAATTCACCTCAGCGACGATTCCATCGTAGAATTGCTGGGCCTGCTCTTTATAGAAAGGCATAAGTTTTCGGACCTTCGATCTGTCGGCAAAAAGTTCTCTGACGAACGCGGCGTTCGCGATACCCTGATTTCTGGCAAGACCAACAGCGTCGGTCACGTTTTGGAAGACCAAATGAGGATTGAAGGAAGAAACGTCGTCGAGCTTCAGAATGTCGTTCATTTGGTCGGAAGTTGGTCCTCTGGCGCCCAGGAACACCATGGCCAACATACTCGTCATCCCGAAAGGCGAAACCGCCAGGGATCTTGAGGTGCTCAGGCCTTTATTGGTCGCCGTCCAGAAAGTGAAGGCTAACTCATTGCACAAATTCGCGAAGTAGGATATGTCGGTTTCCAGATTGTTCACCGTGCTGTCCAAACCGCTGGCGCTTTGCGGATGGTCCAGGGAAACGGGAGGTCGTTGGCTTGAGCTGATCTTCTGTTCACTCTGATCGACGTTCGTCGAAGGTTCTTCCGTTGAACTTGGTCGCTTTGCGTGAGCTGCGCTTAGTTTTATTCCACCAGGATAAATTTGTTGAGGTATCAGAGTCCATTTGTCTTCGGCCGGACCGGCTGGCGCGTCGTCCTTTTTGATATTCATCGTCGGCTTGTGGGCGGGTTTGCTCGGTTTTGAAATCGGTGTCGCAGATGGCTTTTTGTCGTTCAGTTTCACCGGTTTGTCTTCCAATTTGCTCGAGGCACTGATTTTAGAAGCTGTCGGCGTCTTGTCGGACGTAGCGCTTGTCGTGTGTTCTACTTTTATCGAAGGTTGGGCATTGGAATCCTTATTTCGATGCGCAGAAATCTCATCGTTGACTGCAGGAGGTTTTTTTGTTGACGTCGTTGCAGTGACATCAGTTTCGAACGATTGGGACGAATCGCCGTCGCTGTTTTTCTTGATGGGCTTCCTGGGATCCTCAGGCTTTATCGTTGTGCTTTCTTTCTTCTCTTGTTCCTCGCCCAGACGGATGCGAGTTTCGGTTCCTGATGCGTTCACCGTGTTCGTCTTATTCAAAGAGTTCACTGGAGAATTTTCGTGGCTGAATGATAATTCGCTGACTTTAGTCGGAACAGGTAGACGCTCAGATTTATCAGGCAACTTCGTAACAGTCTCTTCAGTGACTGAAACAATTTTCGGGGTGGTCGATGGCTCGTCTGTTGGCTGATTTGCAGTCGTTCTCTGAGTATCTCCAAGCGTTGGTCCCGACGTCTCGGAAACTGGACGTTTTGTCACTAGAACCGCAGTGTCGTTCACTTGAATCCTGACTTCTTCGATCTGCTGCGACGTAGGAATTATCGTTGAAGTTTCTACCGTTTTTTCCGAAGAAACTGAAATTGTAGAACTGCTTTCCGTGTTAGCCGGTTGCTTCACCGCGTCTTCAAGCTTCGGTTCATCCTTTCCAATTTCCGAAACCGTCTTTTCACTCGAATTTGCAGTAGTCGCTTGCAAAGAGTCATTCGGGTCGGACTTCACGGGCGTCTCCGTCGTCGTCACTGATTCAGAACTTTGTTTTTCAGTCTTCAATTGGTCGTCTTCAATTGGTTTAATTGTTGCCGTAGTTGTCTCGACTATCGGCAGGTCATCCAGTTGAATTTTTGACGGCATTTCCTCGGGGGCTTCAGGCGCAACGTCTATTCTCACAATCGGAACTTCTGGCACCAGATTTGACGTTAATCCCGATTTTTCCGGACCTGCTGTAGTTGGATCTTGGATTTTTGGTTCCGATGAATCGGTCTGACCTGCAGGAGCTGCTGGCTTGGCAGATGAACTAACGGCCGTTTCGACGATTTTGGAGGCTTCATTCAGCTTATCACCTACATCTGGTTGCTCAGAAACTGTAGGTTCTGCAGTTTTGCTTCCGTTCTCGGTGATTCCAATGCTCGATTCTACGCTTATCGTTGTTGTCGTTTCTTCGAGAGCCACAGTTACGTTTTCCGAAGCCTTCGTTGAATTTTGATCGTTCAACACTGTTTCCGCAGTCATCGGATTCGAGGATTCTCCACCTTCAGCATTTTTATTCACCACAGTCTTAACAGTTGATTCCTCTTCCTTAGGCTCATCAGTCGTTGTCGTCTGTATCTCATCAGTCTGAATCTTCGTTTCTTGTTCCGGCTTCTTAGTCGCAAGTGTTTCTATCGACTTATCCGTTGTCTGCCCCGTAATTTCAGGCCTAGCTGTCGAAACGTCCTTAACAGTCGACGTTTCCAAGATCTGAACACTTTCAGTCGCGCTGCTTTCCACAAAAAGTTCCGTCGTCTCAGGAACCGCAATTTTCGTAACATTCTCACCCTGAACATCGCTCGATTTTGTACTATTATCAGTCGTACTGTTAGCCGCATCGTCGATCACTGGTTGAATTTCCGGCTGCGACTTCACAGAATTAGCGGTGATTGGATTCGTCTCGAGAGTCGCCTGTGTCGTGGACGACGGGAAACCAGCGATCAGTCCACTTGCGATGCTGTTTGGCGAAACACTTCCTGATTCTGGTAAAGTTAAAGGTACGACTGATCCTGCACTAGCATTCATGCTGGCCGAACTAATCATGTTGTTTATCACAGTGACCGGGTCGGTCAATTGAATCCTGACGAGCGGAGATTCGGTTCCGTTGTCCTCATTATCGACCCCCGGAGAATTTTTCATGACGTTAATATCCGTCGGCCTCGCTTCCGTTATGTCGATATGGACGATCGGCATTTCCGTGTTATTCTCGATCGTCGTAACTTCACTTAGTGCGTCGCTTTGTTGACTCTGCGGCTTCAACGGCTCCGCTGTAACACTGGGAAGATCCTGAACTTCCGTTGATGTTTTACCGCCTTCTGAAGAAACCGTAGTTGCAACTGGAGTCTCAACAATCGCGACGGTTGTAGCAGATTTTTCCGTCGAAATGTCCTCCAGCTTTTCCTCAACAACCGGTGACTCCGTTGCGTCTTTGACCCCAGCGGACGCGTCAGTCAAAATTCCAGGCACGATTTTATGAGCAGCAATTTCGGAGGACGCCAGCACCGGCTCCTCAGGTTTCAATTTCTCTGCATTCGACTGTGACGGTGCGATCTTACTCGTCGTAATCTCAGTCTCGTCAATCTTGTCTACAGGCATTTCCGTTGTTACTATTTCCGTCAATGGCAAATCGCTCCTCGCTGTTGTTGAACTATCAAGATTCAAATCACTCTTCGCTGTTGTTAAACCATCAAGATTCGTTGAACTAGCAGTCGTCACTGACTCGTGGACCGTGGAGCTTCCTATCAATTTTTCAGTAGTTTCTGACTCGTTCACAGTAGTCACAGTCGGGTCTTGGCTTTCCGGTACCTTCGTAGCAACAACTTCGGACTTGTCCAGTTCGCCATGAGGAGTCAGTTCAGTGTTACTCGCAGGTTCCTCAGACACAGTCGACACTTCATCAGTTCCATTCTTCACGTTCTCATTAGCACCCGGTTCCTCGGCCTGCATGTCACTCACATTTTTCTTCTCGTTCGTGTCGAGTCCCGCGTCATCACTAACCGGGAGGACCGAAGGCCTCGCGTCGGAGATCTGCGAAATCATGCTTGACAGAGAATCCGCCAATTCCGTAGGAAGAGGTTCCATGGGTTTAGCGGAGCTGGATTCAGCTGGAGTCTCCACATTAGCAGGTGTGGCAGCGGTGGAAGTTTGACCCTCGGTCACCGTCACAGGAGTCGCTGGATCAGCCTGCATACCATAATGATCAGCCGCAACGGTGCCTGACAAGCTTCCCGTAGGATCGTTCAGGGTTTCTATTATGTGTTCGATCGACGAAGCCTCGGACGGCGAGGCGCCTTGGGGTGGAATCCTTTTGTCAGGAATTATCTCAGGCATCATATGATAAACCGGTTCCTCATCAGATGTCTTCAAAGTGCTCGTTTCCTGAATCGCCGCAGGAGTCGGTTGGCTCGCTGAGGTTTCGGTGGTCTCAGTCTTCTTCACTGAGTCGTTTGTCCCCTGGGTTTCTTCAAGAATTCCCGAAGCCTTCGGCGGTGTCTTCACGTCAGCTTCCTCCACAATAGGTTTTGAAGTTGGCGTGTTGTTGGAAATGAAATCTGTAACGAGGGAACTCACTGTCTGAGGCAAATTTCCAAAGAACGAGACACCCTGGGCGAGAAGACCAGGTTTTTCCGTTGTCGCGGTAGGCGATGCTTGTGTCGCGGTAGCCGATGAAGCAGCCTTCACGGCGGTGGTTGAATTCAACTCAGCCTCGGTGGAAGCATTAATTGCGGGTTTCTCCGTGGCCTCGGGTTTCTCCTCCTCATCGTGCGGTTTAATGGGACCCGTGACTTTGATCACCGGCTTGGAAGGCTCGAGCATGGGAATCTCCTCGTGGCCGGAAACCTTCATGGACGTCGAGTGAGTTTCGGAAATGACGCTGACCGACGCTGGAGGCTCGTTTTGCGGTACTTTGGCGAAGGTCTCCGTGGTTATTATCGTCGAATCGGGTTTCACCGTTGGTGTCTTCTCGCTCAGATTTATTTCCACCATTTCCGGACCTTTTTCACCGGCGTCCGAGGATTGTACGACGCCGGGCACCAGGACAATCGGTTTAACGGTGGGTTTTTCTGGTTTTGCAATTTTTTCTTCATCTTGCGCGTCTGTTTTCTCAGGTTTACCGGCCTCCGGCTTGTCGTTAGCTTGTGTATCATTCGTCGCCTTAATTTTATCGGCGGATATCGTGTTGAGCATTTGAAAAACTGGCGTCGAATCCTCCTCTTCCTGGTGAGCCGGCAACTTTTGGTCCACCGTTATAACCGGCACCTGAATCATCGGTTTCTCGGTGTGAGCCTCCGTTTCCGTCGTATCGGTCGGCTTGTTTTTCGTCTCGTAGCCGGGAGTCGTTGATGGTTCCTTCACAGGCAACTTTGTCGCGGTTGTCTCAGAGGCTCCTGGCGATTCTGGCATTTTAACGAGTGTCGTATCGGCCACCACCGACAAGTCGCCGATGTCTGTAGACGTGGCAGAACCTGGATCACTAACAGGAGCGGTTTCCGACTCTCCGCCAAGGATCGCAGGAAGAATGCTGCTCCACTCTGTGTTCGCGTGGCCGGGTATCGTTGGCATCGACGTCATCACCGTCGCTGGTTTGCTCAGCTCGCCCTTCAGAACGTTCTGCACATTCTGAACCACATCGGCAACCTGAAGCAGCACCGATCGAAAATTCATTAGTCTCGACATCGTTAAAGCAATCGTTTTAGTTTCATACGATTTAGCGTTAGGTTTTAGGTTTTTGTTGGGAAAATGATTGAAGTTGGTTTTTGTACTTTTTTCAGATCTGGATGGTGAATTGGGAACATTAAAGCGATCATTGTATTTTCACAGGTTTTAGCGTTAGGTTTTAGGTTTTCGTTAGAAAAATTATTGAAGTAGGTTTTTGTACTTTTTTCAGATCTGGATGATGAATTGGGAACATCATTAAAGCAATCATTTTATCTTCACAGGTTTTAGCGTTAAGTTTTAGATTTTAGGTTTTTGTTTGGGGAATTATTGAAATAGGTTTTTATACTTTTTCAGATCTCAATGAAATTACCTTCATTCCGCCGTTGGGAACGTCGCCAGCACTTTGAGGCTCGTGAATCTCCATCGGCAAATGACCACCGCCCGCCGCAATGAGAGTCTGAATCTCCTTCTCGGACATCTGCTTGGTGACGACGTTGCCGTCATTGCCGTAAGCGTAGAACTGAAATCTGTCGGGCCTGAGCAGATCCGCGGGCGAACCAGGCAAATCGTTGGAAGGTATGACCCTGCTGCGATCAGCGTTGCTCGACTGACTTCCTGGTCCGTTTTCCGATGGTCCCGTGATGATCGATACCGACGTAACCACGCTGAAAACGAAATTCGCATGAAAATTAGACATTGTTTTCCAATCTTCGTGGCTCCTACCACAAATTCCACGGGGCGCGAATCGGTCTAACGAGAAGGGGGGGGGGGGGAGGGAGGGTTGATGTTGATACACAATGGAATGAAAAAAGAGACGCGACGAGTATCCAGAAAAAAAGGAAGTACGAGGAGCAAACACGTAACAGTTTCCTAATTAGTCCCCTAATTAAGGCTACAATCATTTCATTATGCAGAAACGCAAGAGTCTTGTAGCTTTAATTAGCTAACAGTGATACCTCCGCCCCCCTTTCTCGCTATTTTGCTTTCTCGTTTTTTTTTCCCTTTTTTCCCGACCCGCCATCTCTCCCTTTCTTTTTCTGTCCCACTCGCATTTCGCTACCGATTTTCTTGCGCACGCGTTTTTTTTTTCTCTCATTCCCGCAAACGTAGCGAAGGTTATCATGCAGTGTGTATCTCGCAACTGCCAGTAATTGAACATTTCCTCTTTCAACATGGTGCACGCGATGCGTCGCCCCTCGGGCGTTAATTGGATTCCGTGGATGTTATTTTTCTTCCGACGATCGGTCAGTGAAATCAAAATTGTATTGATTTTTTTTTTCTCAACACAGCGAAAGTAAACATGCGAAACGTTCTGTTTCGGTAAAATCGCTTTCGTTCGGACGAATCGCGCGGGAAGTCGGACAACCCGTGAGAGCGAACGAGAAAGCCAAATTCATTCGACACTGACCTCGAGCCAAGCAGCTTCGTCGACGTGTCGAGTTCCTCGTCGGGGATCGGAAGTGTCAAGGTTGATTTCCAGCTCGTCGCGAACACCAGCGCCAACAGTGGCAGCCACCAGCGTTGTCTCCTCATTTTCGACGAATGTAGACTATCTGCAAACGAAATAAAAAATGACATGGAAAATCAGGTAAGCAATGCCCATCGATGCATCCAATGACCTTATAAATTAACGGATGGAGCAATAATGACTTGAGAATGTCGCGAAAATGTCAAATACATTCGGAAATAACATAGCTCAGTAATATTATAGTCCAGGCAGATGAATAAAGCGAATGCTTAATACTATATGAAAGGTCACAGGAACCTTTGAAACGCATTAAAACGCAACACACACACTGAGAAAAAAATATAATTCCATGTATTAAATCATTTATTTGAAACACATAATTGCTTTTCACAAATATTTTGTGAAACGCATTAAAACACGGTACACACACTGCGAAAAAAATGCCATGTACACGGAAAAAACGACTTGGTTAGATTAACGAGAAAAGTAGTTGGACCCAGCCAAGCGACTTGGTGCTCTGAGAGACAGATGATTTATTGGTTCGGTCAACTATTTCCAGTTGGTTGGCCATGTATCGTTGCTCGAACTAACTACTTAGTTCGAGCAACGACTAGCGACATTGTTCGGTTAACCATGTTCCGTACTACCCGAAATTCTCAAGTATTATTAGGGAAATCGTATTAGCAAGTCAGCAGAGACTTTAAAGTCAGCAGCTTGTAGTACAATTTTTATTCGAGTTCAAGAACTTTTATAGTAGTAATGCACAGAAGATATTTAATCTTTAATTAGGAAAGCACAAAATAAGATGCACAGAGACCTTACACTGATGAATTTGATATCTCATAAGTTAACATCAAGCAGGACGATTAGCTGAAAAAAATTCTAAGTGAAATTATAAATTTGTCGACAAATTTTATATTTGTTGCTGCAAGGTTTGAGCTTTGAAGTCTGGACCTTCCATTCGACAAATTTGATATCAAATTTTTTAGTCAGGACCTTGCGTGGACAAATATAAAATTTGACTCAGCTTCGCAGTCTGGTCCTTCCATTGACCAAATTTCATATGAAACTTGGCGAAGAGAAGGATCCGACTGCGAAGCCAAGTCAAATTTTGTATTTGTCCACACAAGGTCCCTAACCTAAGACTAAGAAATTTGATATCAAATTTGTCAAACGGAAGGTCCAGACTTCAACATGAAAGTTCATGAAACATGAAAGAACACGAAAGTTCTTTCATTTAAAACAAAACAAAAAACCACAATGGCGGATAATGCGCGAATTGGCACGGCAACGATTTTTCGTGGTTATGCGTCATGCGCGCCACCGTTCGTTGGTTCCAACTATTTTACTTAGTTGGAATAGGAATCGAATTCGTTGCGTGAACTATTTAAGTCAACTAACTCGAAATAGTAAACGAAACTAAAACCACGTAGTTACACCGACCAACCCGATGGTTGTGACAAGCAATTTGCACTCAACTAATAAAAAATTAGTTGGCCCAGCTACACTGTTTTTTCCGTGTATTAAATAATTTATTTGAAACACATAATTGCTTTTCGCTAATATTTCGTTAAAACGCCGTAACATTTTACTCAACGTACTATAATTCAAACAGACATCCTTAAATATATCGTTGATTCGATAAACATTCTTTTGAAAATTAGAAACCCAATGATTTCGTTGAGTCAATCGGGATATTTAATAAATTCAATGATATTTTGTTCCCTTTGTAATAAATTCATCGACATTTTTTTCTCTTTTTAATAAATTCAATGATATTTTTTCCCCTTTTTAATAAATTCAATGATATTTTTTTCCTTTTCAATAAATTAAATTATTTTTTTTTGCTCAGTGCACGCACAACGTCTAAGTTGCACGTGCGCAAGTCATTGACCATGTCACTAGGTACCCGGCGCGCCGAATGCTCGTCAATGGTCCCCCGTGCATATCGCACTTAGTAATCCGTTCACGCGTGACACGTTCTGAATTCTCATTGACGTCTGTGTCCTAACACTGCCAGCGTTTACACCAAATCCCCGGACGAGTGGTTCGCGCCTCACGTAGGCGACCGAACTATCCAGGTCGCTTTAACCATTTCACGTTCTTCTTCTTTTCTTTCCTTTTTTTTCAGGCCGAACTTCTTTCCGATTCTTCGAGGTGCACGATCGAAGTACGGGTCTGCATACATTCTTCGGTACCAACTCACTCGTGAGAAGTTTTACCGCTGCGATCCTTGTGGCTCGCGTTTGCCATGGTCATCGCGTATGCCGGCAACGGAGCCTCGAGAAGATCAGAATTTTGGGTTCGTCGTCTCGTTTTTTTCTTTTTTTTTCACGATTTCAAAAGAATATATTTCCGGGTACGTCGAGCCTTTTTCGTCGACGTTTACGACGTGAGTCAGTCGGACTACGTGTGTCTTTTCCGCGGGGCGGGTAAAAACGAGGTCAGCGGACTCGAGGCGCGGGCGGTTCGATTAATTTTTAAGAGCGCGTTGAATGCACGAGTAGCGGTGAAGGCGGAGTGAAGCCGACGGTCCGTAAGTCACAAATCGTTTTCCACGAGTCACGCATGGGTCTACTGACCCAGTGAGAGGGCGAGCGAGACCGCGCGGACGTGATCTCACGCTGGTCGACGACCCTCCAATATTATTCCGAGTGGACAGCGCGCGGCTCCTCCGAAAACGGGACCGGTTCCCAACGCCGGCTGGGTGCACCGAATTCCTGGTTGCATGGCGCGCGCGCCGCCTGCGCAGACAGACGAAACAGGTCTCGAACCGTTAAATATCTGTTAAACATCGATCCACGTTCCTTCGTTTCAATCGATATTTGACTATGGATTTTCTTTCACTCTGTGATTCAATGCTTCGCACAGAGAAAAATATTAACGGAGTGACAACAAAAGTTTTGCTGCGGTAGCGAAAAAATTGCTGCGTTAGCGAAAAAATTGCTGTGGTATCTAAAAAAAATTCTGTGGTATCTAAAAAATGCTGTGGTAGCTAAAAATTGCTGTGGTAGCTAAAAAATTGCTGTGGTAGCTAAAGATTTTGCCGAGACAACACAAAATGCTTTAATACAGCAATCGATTTGCTATCATTCCCCGATTATTTTTCTCCGTGCGCCAAAAGGAATCCCAACGGAATTAGAACTCGCGTTTTTAGTCGAGCCACGAAAGGCCAGACTGGGTCAAAGGGTTAATCCTAATTTCCTATCATTTAGCGCGCCGACTTGAGTTTTCACGATTTCTCGTTACTCGTGCGGTCGTGACTGAAGGATTCTTCGGCAATACGAGATTATATTTGACCTAACGATCCTCACATTCGCGGAAAGACGTGTCAAGGCGCGGCGCAGAAAATATTTGGAAAAGTGAGTAGTTCGTAGCTTGGGTTTTACAAATATCTTGGAAGCTACGATGAGTCGATTCGACTCACCGAGTCGCGATCGGGAACGTTGAAACCTGAAAGCCCCGCGGGATCGGCGGGGTGTATCAGCCGTCGAATTACAGTTAACTCCGGTAGATGAGATTTTAACAGAATCCGCTACCGTTAGCTCATCATCTCGCTCTTTCGCGCCTGATGATGTCGATCCGTCTCTACTTATCCCGTCGTCCGTGCTCGCTCGGGGCCCTCGTCTCATTTCGTCTAAGCACGAAACGGTAAGTTCACGAGAAAACCCCCGTGAACCTAATGAGGCTCCGTAATGATGACGAAACGCGACGAACAAGTTATGCACTATTGGTACACCCGGGAAAATGTATGGTTGCTTCCAGTACGCATAATTTTCCCTGAGGTGGTAACAATGTTTTTTTTGCGCACCGCAAGAATAAATTATGTAACAAGCAATTAAATTTACGTACGAGATACATAATTTTCCTCAGTTTACTGGGTTAGAAATAGTTGCGGAATTTTTTTGTAAGACTCCTGCAAATATAATTGCAAAAAGTGAGTATCTGATGGAATCCCTGAAAATGTCTAATAATCTGAATTAAATGATCTATAATTATTTAAGCTCGTATTAGAATAATTTAAATTTAATTAAATTTAACTTATTAACGGATTTCTCCTTTTACAACAGTTTTACATTTTTTGCATGTAGTGACAATTTGAAAATTCCAGGTTTCCAACTTTAAAACATTGTGATTACTTAAGAATCGGATATTATGATTAAAGAAAAGAAACAGATATATATATGTTTACATACTGCTGGTCCAATCGTTTTTTTTATAATATAAAAAAATTACTGGACCATCGAAATGAACTGAAAATATTATTATTTCGACGCTTTACGACAAACCGTAATCTGTATCCACTGGGGTCCATCAGACCCCGTAGAATCGGCCGACGGTGGTCAAGAATATCTCGACTCGACGCGAAGTAGTTACGGACCTTCAATAACCTTAGCAATCGTCTCTTAACCAGCCATTCTGCGCTGCATCTCCTCTCACCTGGCCCGTCGTACCCATCTCGTTTATTTTCATTCCGCTTTTCCTGCAAGCGATTTCCTGCCGCCGTCGCGCCGAGAGAGCTGCATCTCGCGAGGAACGCGCCGCACGTCCCGTAACCTAGGATTATCTTAATAACGCGCGCGCGGGACTCGCGCGTTTTGCAGCACAATATCCGGTCTGAATATCGCCTTGGGGTGCGGCTGGCGGGTTTCAGGAGGCTCTTATCCCGGTTCCCTAACGAGTCTGGCATTGTTCGAAGAGCCGTAGTCTCGCCCTTTATATTCGAGGTCCCGGCAGGGGTCGCGCCTTATCCCCATTAAACGCGAGCCCGGATCGCCCTGGTGTGTCCACTCTAAGACGATAAATCGGGTAATACGCCGATCTCCCTGTTTCTTCTTTATTTTTTCTTGATGAAGAAAATTTCATTAAGCGCCCGCCTCCAAGTTCCGAGCACGAACAAAGCAAAGCGGACACGCTTGACCGGCGCTAAGGTCGCGACTAAACGAGCTAAGAATTTACTATCTCAGGAATATACGAGGATAAAGTCAAACAGCAAGAAAAAAATGTATCAACGGACATCCATTATCAACGAGAATCGGAGCTAACATAGATATTTTTCATCATTTTCACGATGCTTTTATTATTTAATTATTTAATTTATATCTTTATTTATTGCTTGCAATAAATACAGAATTTATCGCTCGAAATTTAAACCGTTAATGGATACCCTTGAGGTTCGATATTGGTGCGAGAATTAATGGGCAAACAAAAGTACAGCAAATACGTGTTAAAGTGCGAAGAAACCGTGGGTAAATTAAGCATCGTCGTAATTTCACCACACGAGAGTGTCGGGACTAACGAGATCCACCGTGGCGCTACCATAATTTCCCCACATAAGCACGAGGCGGGCGGCAGTTCGATAATTATTATGAAACTTGATTGGACGGCAGCCGAGACACAGAGATCGTCTCTTCCGATGGTGTAACAAACTTGGGGTGCATCGCGGCCCGAGGATCCTATATTTCTCTTCCTTATTAGAGAAGATTACGTTTCGTACTATACGATACGGTGGGGCAACGAAATATTGCACGGAGTGGGGTTTACAGTCTCGCGGTTGCTCGCACGTATTATCTCGCATCATAATCTTCGCCTTACACTCACCGCGAATTTCAATGAAAATATTTCTACTCTCGTTTTTTCGTTACGTTAGATTTCGCTCTTCATTATAAAAAAAATGGTTTGATCTATCTTTGATCCACGATAATCTCTTTCATATTTGAAATGAAATGGCTGACTTCCACCCCCGGGATAAAATCGTCGTAATGTATTTAAGTAGAGTTCCTTTAGGTTTCGTATCTATTAAAAAAAAATTGTTTCATCTATCTCTGAGCCACGATAATTTCTTCCATGTTTGAAATGAAATGACTGACTTCCACCCACGAGATAAAATCGTCGCAATGTATTTAAGCGGAGCCAGGCGGAACTGGTACGCCTATACATTACACTTTACCCCATCGTGTGTGGACGGCGGACCGAGCCAGGTAAATTTGAACCGCAGAAGCCGAGAGACGTATGAATAAAGAGCCGCGGGTCTCCTCCCACGTGCTCTTTCAACAGTTAACTCAGCTTCGTTACGGGTTTTTATTATATTTCGTCCGGATGAAACGAGCCAGCGGTTGGCAAACACGCTTTCGTTCCGTTAACAGGACACCGCGCGAGCCCGACTCGTGGCGTCCAGACCCGCGTTTACCGAAAAATTCTTCGTCAGGATAATGGTACTATGTTTGGTCTTCGCCGCTCCACCAATATTTGCCGAGTCCGTGCGTTGAATACACTTTTCTCCTTTCCTATTTCCAACTTCGGGACGGACACGGAATATTTTCCTTTTGTCGAATTCACACCTCCATTTTCCCCGTAGTTGTTGAGGCAAAACATTATTTTGTTTAGGCCAGAAAAAATAATTTTGAAACCCCATAGGTCAAAATCTATTCTCTGATTTGATCAGAATACTTAGTGGGGAAAAAAATGCCAGTGTACAAAAAATTGAATGCAATTTCTTTTACCACAACATAAGAACTGAATTCAGTTAATGGCAATTAAATAGTGTTTTTTCAACGCTCGAGTGTATAATCCGGTACTTTAGTATTTCCAACTTCGGGGCGGACACGGAATATTTTCTTTATGTCGAATTCACACCTTCATCCTCTCCGTAATTGTTGAGGAAAAACATTATTTTGTTTAGGCCAGAAAAATGAATTTTGTTTTAAACAGAATGAGACCCCATAGGTCAAAGTCTGTTCTCTGATTTCATGAGAATACTTAGTGGGAAAAAAATTCCAGTGTACACAAAATTGAATGAAATTTTTTTACCACAACATAAATACTGAATTCAGTTAATGGCAATTAAATAGTGTTTTCTCAACGTCCGAGCTTATAATTCCGGTACTTTAGTATTGCACCTTCGAACCTCGTATGGGTAAGAAAACAGTTAGTTCACAGATCTTGCAACGTTTGTTCTCATTCACTGACACACTTCGGGCCCGACGTCGCGTCGAGCTGGGTTACACGGCCGGCTTATTATTATTTCCCACATGACCAGTCGTAGCGCCCTAAAAAAAATCTATCACAAATTCCCCATAAATTTAACAGACAGGATTTTTCTTTTACCAAACGATAATTGTAAAATGTAAAAACAATTTCTCGATAAATCACAACACCGAGTGCGACGACCCGTGGCAAAAAGACAAACCGTTCGGGTTGCGCGTGATTCCCTCGGAATCGCCTCTCGCATACCGAAAGCCGGGCCCGAGGGAATCGCATCGTAGCGTGACGGCGATCCGACAAGGCCTCGAGCGTGAAGTAATTCTTACGTTACATACTTTCCGCATAGAAATCAGGCCAATAAGCGAGTTGCAATATTACCTAATAGACGTGATGTGAAAGGACATCTTCCGGAGGATATTTCTCAGTTGAGACTCGTCACGTCCGACTACCGCGTACGCCTAATAAAACTATAACTAAGCACGAAATTCTGTGGAATTTCATAATTCGTCTCACGCAATGAATTTTCGTTTTTGCCTAATCCTTCATTCCCAAAAGGTTTTCGCTTGTTAATTAAAATAGTTGGCGTTAAATTGGGGGCCACCGAATAGTCGTGTAATAATTGTTGTACTCGTGGCTGTTCCAGCGCTTCGCGCGTCGGACGTTCGAGGCCTTGAAGAATTCGGAAGCTGCTCGACTGGACATTGGCTCACTGGCTGCTGGACCGTTTTCAATACCGTTACACGGATTCATTCAGAGTCCCACACGAGTTACGGACGAGCGAGCCGGCGAACGAGCGAGGGACGGAGACGCCGCGTGGTATCTACGCTTTTGGAGTTTGCGGTCACGCCTCTCCGACTCAAATCATACGTACAACCTGTCTCTTCGACCTAATCGATTTTTATTCGACGCTAATTCTTACGACTACGCGTTTCCTCTTGGCGATTCTCGGCGCGACGACGGCTCGTTTACTCGCGACTTGGGTTCCTACGGTTGCCGAGGCAAATCTGTTCCTGTTGAAGTTGACTGACCTTGAGGCATTTAAAACGGCATTTATACGAATTTTATTACTCAAGTTTGTAGCAAATAAACTCACAAACGGATGGAATTTATTTTTGTAAAATTGAATTGGTCTGCTGATGTCTGCTTTATGTTCTTCTACTAAGTTTTGGTTCGTCATATATTTTTCAGATTGTGTGGATAATACTGGACGATTATTTAGCATCGATGGATTAAAAACTGTAATTTAAAAAAATCTTTTATTAAACAATTTTTTTATAAGTCTGCCGATGTCTACTTTAGACTCTACTACTAGGTTTTGGTTTGTCATATATATTTCAAACTGTGTGGATAATATTGAACGATTATTCAGCATCGACGGATTAAGAATTGCAATTTTTTTTTTTTATTGTATGAACCAATTTTTCAATAAATCTGCCGATATCTCCGTCAGACTGTAAGACCAGATTTTATTTCATCATATGTATTTCAGACCGCGTAGACAATACTGACGAACGTTTATTCAGCATCGACGGATTAAGAGTCGCAATTTTTAAAAACCCGCGACAGCGAGAGAAAACTGAAAAACTGTTAAATCCACCCTAGCAAGGAGATACGCAGCGTTGTCACGAGTATCGCCAAGAGCCATTGCACACCGACCCCGGTTTGCACGTGTGGAATTAGGCCACCGGTGGGTCACGTATACCGTGTTCCCTTTTGACAGTGAAAACCGAGCGTGACCCCCCGCTCGAAGCGGGCGACGCAGGCCCGGAGTACGGAAATTCCGTGCTAGTGAGTCAGACTTCCCGGGCCGGTGTGGTTCAGTGACGTATGAATAATAGGGCAGACAAACCCGCGCACGCTCACCTCTCGAATACTTTCATCTCCATTTGTTCGCTACATTTCCACGTGTAATTGCCATATTCAAAACGCGAGAACCCATCGGCCAGGCACGCCAAACTAAATTCACCATTAAGCACATTCGGTCCAACAACTCAATTAAAAACAGAATATAATCTCAGCCCCTCGGCCTTCCGACCATTTTTACTCTTTTTTTTTTACCATAAAAAAACGATTTTTTCCCTCGTGTAATAAGTACGCAATAAAATTATAATCTTAACCCCTTGGCCTTGCGACCATTTTTTCGCTCGTTCTTTTCGACCATTCAAAAAAACGAATTTTCTCCCCCATGTAAAAAGTATCTGAAAAAATGATATTCTCACATTTAATAGTAATTCATACCATTAAACAGAAGCGAGAGAATAACGAAATAAAACCTTCAATTCCCCCAAACTTCCCCTCAATGTTTCAAATTACGCGATTATCAATCATTTCTCTTGCCACAAATCCTACAATAATTCCATAAGAAAAAACAAACACATGACTCACGATTCCAAGAAGCTCTCGATTACGCTCTCTGTCCCTTCGGCCCCCTCTTGCTCATTCCTGACTCCGGTTGTATCCCGAAAAATCGGCAGAAATCCTCGTTACGATCTCCTCCGATCCGCCTGCTCGATACTTCCAATTAACGCGACTTCGCCTCCTCCTCTCCTCGATCCTCCGGCCAACAATTCTCAACCGTGCAAAATATATCTCCACGCTCAACGTGCGATATTCCACCGCAAAGTATCGTCAGCTCCGTATGTAAATACTCTCTGCAGATCCGTAATAAATCTCGTGGGTCGCGTGCGCGTCTCCGATCTCACTCGGAACTCGGTTTCTCCTCTATCCCTCGATCTCCACTCGCTGCGTCGATCGTCGACGATCTTGCGGCTGACCTTGCCACCGCTCTAAGGGTAGTGACCCTGGTTGCGCAGGCCTGCGGAGCCTTAGTACGTGTAACCGACGCGCCGGCGACTCCTCAGCCTTCCCCCGAGAGTTCTCTCGATCGCCGGCTCTTCTCTCGCTTCTGCCTTCTGTGCTCGAGTCGCGTCCTTCCCTCCTTCTTTCTATCTCTTCTTTCTACTCCTTCCTCGCTTATTCTCGCTTCGTTCGTCGGCTACACCGTTCGCCTGGTTATTCACTGACGCCAGTAGCCTCGGGCCACTTGTTCTCGCCTTCGTTCGCCTCGCAGCTTCTTTCTGTTCGCTTTCCTTGCTCTACGTAGTTACACTCTCTATAAGTGCTTTTATTTTTATTTTTTTTTAAATATATATAAGACACACGTGTGTGTTTATATATATATATATGTTCAACGAGAAACGCTCGCTTGCTTCCTTCTTCTTTTTCTTTTTCTTCTTCTTCTTCTTCTACTTCGTCTTCTTCTTTCACTCGATTCCCTCTACGCCGTATCTTCTCCGCGGTGCAGTAGTACCTCCTCTCGATAATATACTCGCGTACCTCGGTTACACCGGCCCGTCTCGTGCTCCGGATAAGAGTGCACTGCGCCAAGCCGACAGGTAGAGAGCTTTGCAGCTCTGACACACACGGGGGACCGCGGCGGGCGCCCCGGACCAGAGAGGAGATACACAGTAGAGGGAGTTTCGAGAGGGAGAGAGAGAGGGAGGGAGAGAAGGAGACAGAGAGAACCGGTGCACCGGTGTGTCGCGAGTGAAAGAGTGAAAGAGAGAACGAGAGCCAAAAGAGCAAGGAGGACACAGGAAGGGTGGAGGGGGAGGAGATGGGCTGGGAAGGGGTTGAAAATATCCGAGTGGAGAGGGAGCGAACTGCCGGCAGGGACTGACCGACCAGGGGGAACGAGATGGCAAGTTCGACGGTGAAGAACCGTCCGCCCGAATACCTTGACTCTTGTTCCTTTCTTTTTTTTTCTTTTTGCTCCTCGTTTTTCAGTCGGTCGGATCTCCCTGACTATTCGTCAATCACGCAGGTCCATCTTTGCCGACACTATTGATCCTCCTTTTGTTCGCCCTCTGATACTGGGACGCTGGGGCGATGTGCGTTTTTTTATCGAGGGAATGGGGTACACGTGGCGGTTTGTTGATTCGATCATCATTATTCAGTGCGACAATTTTTGGCGATCGAGATTTTTTGGAATACCTGTGAATTTAATGAATTGCAGGTGTCTGTTTTATCGTGTTGATGGAACTATTTGGTCTCAATATTTTTCACGCTGAATGTTATTATGGTTCGCTGAGGAAAGGGCAAGAACAAACAAAAGTGAATCAATTTTATGAGAGGCTTCCAAAGCCCCTCATAAAAGTGGATGCGCGTTCTACAATTTTGCCGCGCTATAGGAAATCCGAGGAGCTCCGGAAAGTTTGTACTCGCGAGGAAGAGTCCTTCCAGGAGGCAATTTTATTCAATGACTGTGTCGGAATTTTACGAGAGTTGTAAAAAAAATCCCCGCGGCGAAATGGCCAAGGGTCTCTCCTCGAGGACGGGAGGTCTTTTTAGAGCATTACGAAATTGCTCGTTACACTTCCTAGTTGATGCACTCCTGGAGCTTCGGATTTTAGAGAAACACAACTGTCGAGCTAATTAATGGAACCTTCAAACACTCTGCAATACGATACATATTTTCTTGTTCTAAAAGCGAGGTACATTACACAATTTGATAATATTTCAATTAAAAAATTAAACCTTTTCTTCAGAGAAAAAAGTAATAAAGACCAGTTAACAAATTTTTTTAACTTTTCTTGAGAAAAAAGTAACAGAGATTAGATAAAAAATAAAAACTTTCCTTGAGAAAAAAACAGAGACTAGATCAAAAAAATTCAATTTGATAATATATTCCAATTTAAAAAATTAAACCTTTTCTTGAGAAAAAAAAGAGTAACAGATACTAGATAAAAAAAACTTTTCTTGAGAAGAAAATAACAGAGAAGAGATTTAAAAAAAACCTTTCTTGAGAAAAAAGTAGCAAAGACCAGATAAAAATAAAAAAGCAAACCTTTTCTCCAACAAACATAAAAATTAGCATCTGGAAGGAAATCTCGATTCCCCGTCGAGAGGTCCTGATTTCGATTAAAACCCACGGATTAGCCGTGTGTTGCATTATATCAGACACCTGCCGTTAAGTGTACGAAGCACACGGCGTGAATACGGCCCACGGAGATGAATCGGCTGTTCGCCTCCTCGTCCGGCGCGCACAATAATCTTCCCTGCCATAGTGTTCTTCTTCCTCGTCTCATCGTCTCGTCCTCGTTCTCTCATCCGTCTCTCCTATATCTATACGCATCGGTCACTCTGTATTCAGCCGTACTGCATGCATCCCTCGGTGGAAGCCCTGCCGCATCTATAAAACCGGTCGTACTTCTCGTTTCGTAGTCATTAAACAGTCAACGCCGTCGTGTCTTCGTCGTGCGTCTCCCGCGAGACCCATCGGCCGACTTCTTCCTTGGCGAGATTCATTTCTAGCCTCCCCTGCCGATCCGCGCGCAGACGTGATTATTACGTCGTCCTGTATCTCCTCGTCCCATCGCCGTTGGCTCCTTAATCAGTTCCTCAAATATATTCGACGATCGATCGATCACTCGTGATCGCCGAATTTGTCGCCCGTTATTCATTGGCGCTCGGCGAACAGAATGTTGCGTCGCCTTTTTTGGCGAAATTTTTTTTTTCGATTTCGCAAAATTTGAAAACCCTGTCCGATGGGAAATTTCGCGCTGATTCCGAGAAGCACCGTTTTTCGCCCGAAAAATCGAAAATTCTACGAGAAAAAGGCGAAAAATGATTTTCCACTTTTTTCAACATTTCGCCACTTCACTAAAGTTGGGGTTTACTTTTATTGGATCGATCGAACCTGGATTTTCTTTTTGCGGTCGAGAAAAAACTCTATAACGAAGAGACTGTCGCAAGGCAGAACGCGATATCTTGATTTTTGAATTTTTCACAGAATGTCAAAGTCGAACCCTCGAAAATCGCAAATTTTTCAAAGGGTACGTTTTTTTTTGTTGCGATTTTTGGGGGTCTGACTTTAAAATTCTGTAAAAAAATCAGAAATCAAGATATCGCATTGCGCCTTGTTGCATTTTTTTCGTTATAGAATTGTCTCTCGAACGCAAGAAGAAAATCCAGATTCGACCGATCCAAAAAAAGTAACCACGATTTTAGCGAAGTGTCGAAATGTCGAAAAAAGTGAAATGTCGTTTTTTTCCGTTTTTCTCATCGAATTTTCTATTTCTCGGGCAAACAACGGTGTTTTTCGAAATCAGCGCGAAATTTCCCATCGTACAGGGTCTTCAAACTTTACGAAATTGAAATTTTTTTTTCATCAAAAACCTACCCCTTGCGTTTTTTGGGCAACATTTTCCCCGTTATCGTAAATCTTATTTTCCATGCAATTTTGTGTTAGTCTTGAATTAGGAGTTTTATTGCGTATTTACGCAGGTTGATAAGCATCATTTCAGCGCCTCGCTCTCGAAGGCAGATGAAAGTAACGCGACGACCGTGAACTTGTCGTTCAAATGCCGGTTTCCCTTCTCCAGCCTCAGGAGTGATTATGTAAAAACGTTACGCAGCGCGCATATCTTTCTCCTTGAAGAGTGTAAACAACTTACCACGGCGGAAGCCCAAGATAATTGAGAAAATTATCATTTTCTTCTCAAGCAATGTGATATATATAGTCACTGCTCCCTTAACAGACCCTTCGGTAAAAAAAGCTAGCGTGTCAAAGACGATTAACCTGGACTTTTGATTATAGTTTTCCGACTCTGTGTTATTAGCGTCACTCTTTAATGTGAAATTTAGCTTAAATAATGATTTTCTACTCAGAAAATCAGCGATGCTTTTCTGACATATTTTTTCAAACAAATTCTAACTCGAAGGAAAAAATCTCGCCTCGTAACCCTGAAAACACAGTCAATGATTCGTGGAGATTCGACTCGCATCGATCGGCCCGCGTTGTATTTTACTACGCATCGAGATTTTGTATCTACCGCGAGGTTCGAGAATCTACGTGGGCATTGCTTGAGAAATTCTCAGGTGCGCGAGATTCCGCGACGGGAGCGAACAGGTGTCACGCTTCGTTGAACCGGCATGACATTCCAGATTATGTACCGTCTTCCATGCGGAGCATTGCCCCAAGTTGACTGGCGATCCATAGTGTGGCGTGGCTGCTGCTCGATTCACGAACACCTCGGGAAATCGATTATTTCAAGTTGATCACTTCAGTTGTCACTTCACTAAAATCGAAGTTTTTTTTTATCGAACCTGGATTTTCTGCCTTCATTCGAGAGAAAACTCTTGATTTTTTAATTGTTCACCGAATTTTAATTTAAAAAATTCGGTGAATTTTAAAACCAAAAATTCGGTGAATTTTAAAGCCAGAATTCGGTGAATTTTAAAGCAAAAAATTCAGTGAATTTTAAAGCAAAAAATTCAGTGAATTTTAAAGCCAGAATTCGGTGAATTTTAAAACCAAAAATTCGGTGAATTTTAAAGCCAAATATTCGGCTGTCTTGCGTTTTTCGCGAAAAAAAAAATCCAACGAATGGTTTTTTATGTCCTGCGAAAGTGTAAAATTTCGGGCCGGTCGGACTCCCAATTTTTCGCTCCGCGAGTCTATTTACAAATAAGCCATATCGTGTTCGACGATCATTTGATGGCAACTCCGGTTTTATTCCGCGTAATCGCGTTTATTATCAAGACACCCCGTTACGGACGTTGGTTCCTTGAACGCGAGAATCGCACGGTGCGCACACATCGAGCTAGTTAACTACGGTACCTGGATGATGTTTGGATTGGATATATCCTGAGATTCGTGGGCGATAACCCGCCGATCCGGGAGGCCGTGCGATCGAGTCGCAACGCTCGGTGCGCGCGGCGATTATCGCGGATAAACTGATTCCGTTCGCCGGTGACGATGGACTTGGGCGTCGTACGTAAAACGTGTGCGAGTTGCATGTATGCAAAATCGTCGGTGACTCGACCTCCCGCAGGCCGATGATTCGCAGGTGTCGCTCTCGTTGGTCTCGTGACATTGGTGATCAAAGCATCGAGCGATAAAACGTCGATAGAAGACAGGGACCATTAAACACGATTCCGCGTATTCATCTGTATTAAAATCGCTCCATCACTGTTTCTCTTATTGATATCAGAATCGCGAGGCGGCATAAAGTTTGGGGTTTCGTGTTCAATCTGTGATCTGATCAAAACCGAATGATTCACCTGCTGCACCTGCGTTCGCCATTCCTCTCTGTAGACATTTTCATTCCAAACATAAAAAAAAATATATATCTTGACTCGAGAGACACCTGGACTCTTCGTTCATCAATCCCATCCATCGTTCATGAAACGTGACGCATTTTGCGGCCCAACCAAACTCAAATTTTACAGGTTCAACGTTCGTATATTCACCGTTTCTCTTATTGATACCGAATCGCGAGGCAGCATAAAGTTTGGGGTTTCGTGTTCGATCTGTGATATGATCAAAAACGAATAATCCACGTGCTGAACCTGCGTTCGCCATTTCTCACTGTAGATATTTTCATTCAAAATAAAAAAATATATATATCGTGACTCAAGAGACACTTGCGCTCTTCGTTCCCCTGCTTAATAATTCCCATTGACACTGACAGAAACCGATGAAATAGACGAAATTCTGATTGAAAAATAATCGGTTCAAACAGGTTTGAATCGGATTTTCGTCCGTTTTTTGGTTCCAATCGGATCCTTTAACCAGGGTCACAAGTTCCATCCATCGTTCACCAAACGTGACGCATTTCGCGGCTCAACCAAGCTAAAATTTTCCGTGTTTTTTTTTCATGTGAAATTCCGATTGAAAAATAATCGGTTCAAACAGGTTTGAATCGGATTTTCGTCCGTTTTTTGGGTTCCAATCGAATCCTTTGACGACGGTAACAAATCCCATCCATCGTTCACCAAACGTGACCCATTTCGCGGCTCCCCAAGCTCAAATGTTCCAGATCCAACGTTCTCATATATCCACCATATAAATTTCCTCAGCGATCACTTGACTCGAATTTCCATGACATTCGCGAGGTGCTCATTAAATTCGACATTTGTTTACCGTGCACGCGATTAAATCTGTGGCTTATAATAGCTTCGAGAGCGCTCGAGAGCTGAGTAATGTCTGTGACTAAACCTGAATGAATGCACGTGGCGTATATTTCTCTTTCTCTGATCCACGTCCGCGTCTCTCTGCCCCCAGGTTGCGCCTACCACGCGGCGCGCGAAGCAATCTCAGAGTGAACGAGGAGCAACAAGAGCGTCGAAAAAGGGGCTAACAGCATCAAGGAGATTACAGCTGATACTCGCTCGTAGCTACCGAAGCTGCTGGCGCCTGCTCGATGATACGACGGTGCATCTTAACGACGTCTTTGGCCGGCACTCGCTGCGCGATGTCGACATTACCGGAGCGCGTTTCTCGTCTCGCGACGAAAAACAAAAGGTTTTCGCGTGCGGCCCACGAGGCTGCGTAGCCCCCTCGGGGTCCCCACGAGTTTTCGCAGGCGATCGCATCCCCGCCGAGAACTCGTCGGACTCGTTTCTCGCGCCGTGCAGCGTCGAAACATAAAGCCCCCGACCTGCCCCACGCTTATTACTTTATAAATAGCTTCTTAGGACGGTACGTGGGGCGAATCCTGCGTGCAGAAGCGGCAGGATGCACATGCGCGGCTCCCGGGCTATCGGAGACGTGTATCAGGACGACAACGTACGTGACTACGTGACCTGAACTTCCTAAATACACCGGGGGCAGAAGGGTCTGTAATTCGAAACCTCGAAGGGGCCGATGCGACTCTGAATCGAGAGAGAAAAAACACGCCGCATTCGACGCGAATTTGTGAGTCGAATTTTCGAAAACTGGTATCCAATTCTTAAACATCTAAAAAAAAAAACGTTCAGAAGGCTCTTAAATTGCAGATAATTCTTTTTTTAAAGGAGTTCGTTTCAAATTGCTGATCATTTTTTTTTACAATGAGCTTCATTTTAAATCGCAGATAATTCAAAAAGGCGCTTATTTCAAATTGCAGATCATTTGTATTCGGACAGCATCCCGTTTGTCCGCTAAATAAATAAAATCAGCGGTGCTAAACCAAATTAAATATACAAGTCGCTTCAACCCACATCGAACGCTTTATTAATAAAACGTCAGTCGTGCAATCGAGGAAAATCTTTCTATATGGAATTTCCGCCGAAGCTCCGCGATTCGATGTCCGAGATTAGCCATTGACCGATCGATTCTGGCTCTCGCGTCACGGCCGAGCCCTCGAGCTCTCTCGACGAGCGGCAAAACTTCGCACACACGCGGCGGGGGGCCTCAAAAACGCAATCCCTGAAATATGGAACGCGGTAGGTGCGCCACTCGGCTCAATCTTCACCTCGTTTATACACAAAAATCCTGCTGTTCGCTCTTTCGATTTTTCCTTTTTTTTTTTTTTCTTCCACTTCTGAATACGAGATCGGAAACGAGGGTGCTGAGAATCGCGGCTGGTTTTAATTGATGCCGACTGTATGATACTGGCTATGATAAAACCCGGGGTGATATTCGATTACAGATCTGCGCGTGCGGAACGAGCGAGTAGGTGTATCGCGAACGATAAATTCAATTAAGCCGCCGCGGAAGGCGGGGAGATGCATTCTGCATCTCCGACAACGGCAGCTTGAGAGTTGTAACGCCGCGACTGCAGAGACACCGGTAGTAAATTGAGGGGACTCGGGCGAGATCTCCTCCGCGTACGCGCAAACTCCCTGCACCGTGAAGGCGTCAACTACGGGGGCTCACGTTACCCACGTCGCGTGCAAGGCGTACGATCGTCGCGGACTCGTGCATGTCTCGCTCGCCTCTACGTGCACGCCAAGGCTTATGGGTATACACGGTTTATCCGTACGTCGGCCGTACGTGCGTTTACCTTGGCTCCGAGACGTGTGCACTTTGCGTGCGAGCCGCCGCCGCTTTTGCCTCGCGATCTGTGCAAACCTACGGGACGATCCGCACCAAGTCGTCACGGCGAAAACGTTAATTCGTTTCTTCTCGTTTTCATTATTATTTTCACATTTTCGTTAAAATTGAAACGATATAGGTCCCCGTTTGTCGGACCTTTCGGGCGATGAGGTTGGGATTCCAAATTTGGAGCAAAAGCGGATGAATGTTGCGTAAAATTGATACTTAGCTGGCTTCATTGAATTAAAATGAAAAGTAACGAGAAGGGAAATTTGTTTTCACTGCGAAAACGTTAATTCGTTTCTTCTCATTTTCATTATTATTTTCACATTTTCGTTAAAACGATTTAATCACCGTTTGTCGGACCTTTCGGACGATGAGCGAGACTGTGGATTCCAAATTTCGAGCGAAAGCAGATGTATATTGCGTAAAATTGATAGCTCGCTTCACTGAATTAAAATTAAAACTAACGAGAAGCGTGATATTTTTTTGAAGTCATTACAAAAAAAATTAGAGTTCAACTTGGTTTGGGATTACCGATGTGTAATGATAGTACAATGAACTACTGTACATACGGCATTTTATAGAACTTACGAACGTTCACACGTCCCGTGTTGACGATTGAACGTACATTATTTATACGTTCCACGGGGTTGTTAAAATTCAACGAGTATTCATGAGAAAAATGGATAGACACATCGGACATGCGTCCGACGAGGATGGATCTTGACGTTTGCATTTTGTCGGGAAGTTCTCGGGACACGACAACAATAACTAACTATGACTAACTATGACCGTGCCGAACGTAATCACTGAGTCTAAACCTCGACGAAACGTGAGCGGCCCCGACTCATCTGCAAATGCGAGTCTCGAGTATTCAAGCGTCGGGCCTCCGCTCCGTTATGCGTTTTCGTGATTCAATTAGCCCAGTCTCGCGGAGCCAACGCGAGATGGAGATTGACGTGGCTGCATAAATCTGCAAACTTGCCTCTTCCAAACCAAATAGATAAAGTCAAACATTAGCAGAAAATCACAAAATAGCGACCGCCTAAATATCATGAATAATACAAAAAAAAGTTACTAAAAAAAAAAAGATAATCAAAATGAATCACGCATCGTCCTTCACTAGGACAGAAAAAAAATCAAACCCAACAACTCGACATTATCATTAAAAAAATTATTATCACGCCATCAGAGTATCTCCATCTCTTAGAAAAAACAACGTCAAATTCCCATCATCATCGACATTTACCGCAATTTCCTTCAACCAACACACCAAATTATTCCTACGAATTTCAATTAACGCGGCTCAATAATATTTCTTCCAACTTGCAGCTCGAACGTGACGCCGCGGGTCGTGGGTAGAGGAAACGAGCGCGGAGAGGACGATTCGAGTGCGGATGCGAGCGCATCGCAGCCTCGTCCCGTCAGGTTAAAGCGCTGCGTCTCAGGTGTGCTGCGCCGCGCGTTCCACCTTCTCTATGCGCGCCGTGTGGCATATAACACGGGGCGCGGGTCCGCGGGTTTCGTGGGAACAAAGTCCAGACATAACGGTCTGCAGCAGCTAGTCGACGGGTCGCGTTACGAATGTGCCCCGGAGTCTGGTGCGGCGGCCGTAGCCGCGAGGAGCCACGAGGAACGCCGGCCGAGAAGGGACCCCGTTCTTTGCACGGATATCCACGGAGAGGACGTCGGTGTACAGCGACGCGATATAGGGGAGACCGGGGTAAAACGGACCCCCTAAGCAATAAATGGCTCTATGACAAAACCCAAAGTGGTTTTTTTTTTATTGCTTTTCACTCCAACATTCGATATCAATCATCAATTTTGAGCGTCGGCAAAAGAAAAATTCCGGGGTAAAACGGGCCCCCTTCAGAATCCGGCACAAATATGATTTAGTACACAAAACGCTACCGATCGGCATGAGTGTTGATTATTTGGGTCTTTTACTAAAATGTGACACAAAAGCACATTTTAGTCGTGACGGATTCGCCGTACAGGCAAGAATTGATGGAGAATAAACTGTTGCTTAAGAAGCCCGCGAATAAAAAAAAATCACAGAGGACGGCGGGAAAAAAAAGTTGTAATGAAGAAAGAAGCCTCAAAACTTACGAATCCGGCACAAATATGATTTAGTACACAAAACGCTACCGATCGGCATGAGTGTTGATTATTTGTGGGTCTTTTACTAAAATGTGACACAAAAGCACATTTTAGTCGTGACGGATTCGCCGTACAGGCAAGAATTGATGGAGAATAAACTGTAGCTTAAGAAGCCCGCGAATAAAAAAAAAATCACAGAGCACGGCGGGAAAAAAAGTTTTAATGAAGAAAGAAGCCTCAAAACTTACGACGTAGACAGGAGCGCATTTTACCCTAGTTTTTGTTTTTCGATGATTAAAAAAAACGGGTGCCCGTTTTACCCCAGAGGCCCGTTTTACCCCGGCTTCCCCTATATAGGTATTACTGCGGCGGCACGAAACTCATGGCGAGGTGAAGAACTCGCAGAGTCGGTGATCGACCATCCAGGGTACCAGGCAACCAGGCCACCGTGTTCGAGACGAGAAGAGGCTGCGCGCGTCCACCTCCTCCCGCGGGCCCTTCGGCCGATCGTTCGCGTTCGTTCGTTCCGGATATCGTTCTATATACGTATATGGCGCTCGTGGACAGCGTATATACTGTATACGCTGCATCCACGAGTGCCGGCAGGATAGATAAAGATAGATACGCATATGGAGCACGAGAGTTCAAACGGTATTATACGACGAAAGGACTCACTCGCTCTCGGGGTTAATGAATTCAGCAGCCGCGACGCCGCGCGATAAACGATCTGACGTGAAATGCGGCTTCTTTCGGTACTTCTAGATTCTCTGGATGAATTTAATTGGCGCGTTTTGTGCAATTAGCGTTATGCATATGAGATATCAAAACAATATGAGGTGATACAAAAAAATGCTCAACATTTTTCGAAAAATCTGTAGACACACCAAATATCAATATACAAAAGAAATATTTGGCCGGTATTACTAACCGTATTGAAATGATCAAAAAACGAAAATGTGCGTTTTTCATGGCGAACAAGAAAAAAAAATGGATACAGATTAATCGTTTCGCTGATATTGAGGGTTAAATGAAAAATTAAGAAATTGGCATATTCCAACGAAATATTTTTCTTTTATTTTATAATTTCGTGTATTTATAGATAAACCAATTTTTCGAAAAAATGTTGGAATACCTCATATTTCTTGTAGCTCTACAAAAAGGACTTCATCCTCTGAAACACAAAATTTGAGGGGCAAATTCACTTTATCTCATTTATATTGATTACTGATTTTTCGGTAATCAATAAATACGAAAAGGCAACTTGATTCTTTAATTACAGTGTATCATAATGTACGATACATTTGCTCGGTTCGAGAAGTTGCATGTCGACGGGTCTTGCTCACGGTCGCCGAACGAGTTTGATTGAAATTGAAGGAAGAGAGAGAAAAAGAGCGAATTCTAGGGCAGTGTCAATCGGGATCTCGGTTTGGCACGTGCAGTTGATGGTATAGCATTACTCGTGCGGCGAAGCGTGACTGGAAGGTGCATTCGCATTCGTACAGCGAGGTGAAACGAGCTCACGCGAAAATTCATGGTAAATCGGCGGCGGCTATAGTGCTCTCCAAAAGTTGCTTAGTATGCGGGGCAACTCGAGGCTGGCCCATTTTAGAGTGGGATTTTTCAACGTGCACGCGGCTAATGTCGTCCCCCCCGCGAGGAGTGACTCCGAATTACGCTCTTAGCATAGTAACGGAGATCGTCTAGACGCGATAGAGTGCAATACGCGACGACTTTACGTCTGTACGCGACACGTGTGAACCCGCCGTGTCTTCTGACGCGTCTCGCACTCGAGGAAACCGGCACATTTCTCACCCCCGGTCACGCAATCGAGAGTACCGATCGTAATCGATACCAGACTAACGTAACGGAACTGAAAAATTCTTCGGTTTATCGCGACAAAGAAACAGAATACGTTATGATAGCAGCGGGACGCGATTTCTTCAATATAGTCTCAACGGAAATTGTTTTAGTGTCATCTGAAATTAAATTGTGACAAAATAGCAGCAACAAATCGTAATAATGGGGGTCTCAAAATTGTGTAAATAGGAAAAATCGACTCGTGCCGATTTCGCTGTTATGTTTTCTTTTTTACGATTCATTCGACAAAAAAATTATTAATATCAGCAAGACGCAATTTCCTCTTCAATAACGTTTCAACGGAAATTGTTTTAGTGTCACATAAAATTGTCACAAAATGGTAGCAACAAATCGCAATAATTGGGATCACAAAATTGTATAAATCGAAAAAATCCGCTCGTGCCGATTTTGCTGTTTATATTCCTTTTTTGCGATTGATTCAACAAGAGGCAATTTCATCTTCAATATCGTTTTAACAAAAATTGTTTTAATGTCATCTAAAATTGTCAGAAAATAGTAGCACCAAATCGTAACAATTAGGGTCAAAAAATGGTGTAAATAGGACAAATCGGCCGATTTTTGCTGTTATATTCGCTTTTTTCGCGATTCATTCGACAGACTAGCTACGCGGGGGAGACGTAGAATCTCATTCGAGGCTTCTGAATGTTATCACAATCGAACAGACTCGTCGACTTTTGTTGCTAATACACAATTGCGGGCCGCGGCAATGGAGCACACACGTGCGGTTCCCGTTCGTCGATTGCTTTTACGATGCTGTTTGTGCAACAGGCCGATCGCCGGGCCGGCTCGGATCGACGTTGCGCCAAAGCGCAACGCGCGCTAAACTCTCGAGTTGTATCGCGAGTCGAGCTTTATTAGCAAAGCAAATTTCTTTTTTCACTCGCCGATCGAGGCGCTCGTAAATATCGATTAGCGCAATTCGGTGTGTCCTAATCACCAAACGAAGTCCTTTTTTTTCTTTTTTTTCCTCTCTACCGGGAAATCGTTCGAACCGCCGGAGCTTTTCACGGAAATTGAATTCCCGCGGTTGCGGAATAATCGGAGCTTGAAATTGCGTCCCAAAAATAAATTACACCCCGTTGACCCCCCCGCGCGACACGGGTTCACGTCGATCAGCCCGCTGTCGGAATCTGCGAAAGGCTGTCGGATACAGTCCATATAACAATATACATCTGCGGCTCTATTTATTCATTCGACCTATCTCGTCTTCACCGCGACACGTTATCGATTTCTTTTAATTAAACGTTTTGCGGTTAGCGATGAAAAAAATATGAAGACTCGACGTCGTCACCACTACGAACAGTCGGACACATAAACCGGCGACGCTTCGTCGAACATCATAATTATTTTTCTTCAAAGTTTAGATAAATTATTGAATGAAATTTTTAATAAATTAGATTATTTAAGTGTAAATAAATTATTTACAACGACTCAACAGTAAAAAAAATAGACATCCAGCGAGGAAATTTGCAAGACGTATCAAATTAACGAGAAAGATGCAATCACTCGACATACTAAAACGCATTTTCATTGATCGATTCTCGAAATGATTTATTAATCCAATCATTCATGTCGTATTTAATTTCAAATCGTACCTCGCAGTCTCGCAGGACGCCGAACACAAGATGAGATAATCACAGCACTGTCACTACAATTAAATTTTCCTTGGCTCGCGGTCTTGACTATTAGAACGATGATTTTTTTAAGTTAAATTATCGATCGAAACATTTCACGTTATCTGGCGATGTGTAAAGCTTGTGCGATATTTAGTGTCGTGGAGGCGGTGCGGATGCTTCCGGAGTTTGAACCGGCAGCGGAGATGCGATGCGAGTGTACCGTGCAGTTCAGGCCTCGCGTTCGTACTGAGCGCCTCACGGCCAACGGATGTCTTTTATAACCCCTACCCTACGACCTTAATGTCATTAATATACTCGCATCTTCTTCCTTCGCCGGTTTTACACCTGACGCGCGGTCCGCTCGATTAAGGACGACTTAGTGTCTACCTTTAATCCTGCTGCTCGAAAAGCCGGTTCATTCGGCTCGTCGCCGGAATCCACGTCATACCGAGAGTATCAATACGGTAACGAGAGGGGGGAAGAGAGAGATGTGGCGTTAGAGGAACCAAACAAAAGAGCCGAGAATAGAAAGAGATTCGTCGAGAGTGAAAAATATCGAGGACCAAAAGTATCGACCCTCGAATTCAAATTGAGAATTCTGGAGAAGACCAATTTTATTTATTTATCTATTTATTAATTTATTTAATGAATATTTATTTATTTATTTATTTAATCAATATTTATTTATTTATTTATTTATTTATTTAATCAATATTTATGTATTTATTTATTTAATCAATATTTACTTATTTATTTATTTAATCAATATTTACTTATTTATTTATTTAATCAATATTTATTTATTTATTTATTTTTATTCAACGTTTACCTGTCAGTCAGCGTCACACGAATAAATAAATAACAGCAAACGGAATTAGATCCGTCGTCGTAATAAATTCATACATTCACTCGACGGAGTTACAGCGTTGAAGACAAGCGAAAATAGTTGCGAATGAATGAATGAAAAAAATAAAATAAAATAAAAGAATCGAAATTAAACGCGACAGGCGTCACCTCGCGGTAAGCGGCTTATCGAATGCAACGCGTTTAGTGACGCCCGATAAAACTCAATACGCTCCACACCCACGCGCGCGTACTTCGACACTAGAGTTTTGCGGAATTGATCTGCCTTTGAATGCCTCATTAGATTCACTCGCCACTCGTGTACACCTCTGGACTTTTCTCATTCCGCGTCTCGCTCGAGATACACCGCGCGAGCGCTTTGACAGTTCATTGGAAAAGCACAGAAATAACGACGCCTGAATTGTCGCTGAAGGTATCTCAAATGCAGGCTCGCAACTAGAACTCCGGAGGCATCGGCTCATTTGCTGTCGAATAAAAAGTCTGGCTCTGAGATGAATTCCAACGAAGTGAGCGCGTCGACCTCGTTAGCGACAGACGGTCGCGGATTGGCGAGGACGAATTGAAGGATGTCAATCGGATCTGTCGCCAATATCGCCTCGCCAATGCGACCCTTCGTTGCTTTTAACCTGTTCTGGAGCCTGCAGGCTGAGAAGAATTACACGAAATATTGAATCATATTTTTTTAATTAATAATAAAAAATAATTCATAATTTATTTTTTATTTTTTATTGTAACGGCCAACAATGTTAAATACATATCCTGATCCTACCAACGATTTTAAATATCCTGATCCTGCCAACAATTTTAAATATCCTGATCTTGCCAACAATTTTAAATATCCTGATCGTGCCAACAATTTTAAATATCCTGATCCTGCCAACAATTTTAAATATCCTGAGCCTGCCAACAATTTTAAATATCCTGATCCTGCCAACAATTTTAAATATCCTGATCCTGCCAACAATTTTACATATCCTGATCCTGCCAACAATGTTATCTATCCTGATTCTTCCAACAATTTTAAATATCCTGATCCTGCCAACAATTTTCAATATCCTGATCCTGCCAACAATTTTAAATATCATGATCCTGTCAGCAATTTTAAATATCCTGATCCTGTCAGCAATTTTAAATATCCTGATCCTGCCAACAATTGAATGACCTTTAAACTTAAACGTTCCAGATCCCAATGGACGCAAATGTGGATCCCAACGGAGTTGACGACGATGCAAGAAGAGACTCTAGGACGGCGGAAGCGTCCAGCATTTTCATCGGCGACGTTACGACAACGGAAGAAGAGGTGTTCTTCGTAACCGGAAGTTCCTACAAGGGAAGTTGGGACGTTCTCGGCATGGCGGGAGTTGGAAGATACGTGATGCCCAACGGTCAGTGCATAGCGAATATCTTCGCGAGTCGCACCGCGAAGAATTATCGATATCGTCAATCATCATCCCACCTGTGCCACTGAATTTGGCCATTTTTTCATGTCGTATCAATCCTCGCTCGTTCGACCGATCTTCTTCGATTCCCGAGCGTTTGCGGTGCGTGAACGAAATTTCTCGCTGTCGTTGCGCGACAAACGGCGCTGAAATTAATTAATGGCACAATCGGCCCTCGCGAAGCCCGAGTTTTCGTACACAAATACGCCGACGGATGATTAATTAACCGGCCGACAACGAGGCACTAGGATTTTATATTTGCACGCTGTTGCCTCGCCGGCTCCGCGGCTCGTGCACGCAATATCAACGCGGCCGCCTCGACGACAGCGCGTGGATACGACCGCATGCACCACGCGCGGCTCTCTTCCACATAGAGTCGCGCGCGGTGGTTGTACACGTACGCCGAGCGCGCTAATTGACGCACCGGCGACAACGGGGACGCACACTCTGTGTCCGAGTGCCTAGTTCCTGCTCCCTGCGCCTCGGCGTTGTGCGAATTCTCACCTCGACGATAGTTCCAAATCGTATTCGTTCCCGTATGGAAAAAAATAGATGTGAAATATACGCTAAAAATATATACAGATTATAAGTTGCATATATTTGACATATATACCGTATATTAGTAATATACGTAACATATATGTCGTATATGATACATTTTGGCGCGTTTCTTATATACGCCATATATGCCCACATATATACGACATATATGCATACATATACACGACATATATGCACATATATACATATAGAAATAACATAGAAAAATTCATAATTACTCGCATTTAATTGTCCAGACATATTCGCAAATTATGTCACATATTTTCAAAATATATTATGCAGATATGATTTTTTGATAGTTTTTATTTTCAAAATATATGTTACATATCAGAAATATATATTAAACATATATGTTACGTACATTCAGAACAAATATACATAATACTTACGAATTATATAAAACAATTCTTATATATAAGTTACAGATACATAAAATATATTAAACATATATCCCGCATATATCCATGACATATATGCGGGATATGTAATCTATATGCAAGATTTTGGCGGAATATATGTCACCTATATAGCATATATGTCGCATATATTTTAGCATATATTTCAGATATATATATTTCCATACGGCTTGCGAGCGACTTTTACGATTTTCGGTCAGTGAAATTTCTCAATTCCTCGTGGAAATGAACTATATTTGAAAATGTACAAGAGAAATGGACATTTTGGCCGAAATATATATAATAAACATATTTTGTTTTCTCATAGAAGAAGCCTGTGAAAAACAAATTTTTCGAGGTTTTCATGTCTTTATCTGTTTAAGGTATATTTTAGATATATCTCGTAAAAATCTATCCGATGGATATATGAAATATATACAGTAGAAATACAACTTTTGGCCTATATATGTAATTTTATGTAATTTATATATCTTGAATATCATTTATTTCCATAGGGATGTTCGGTTTGTCGATTGTCGAATTATTGGAAAAGTTTGTTACCGTCGTACCGATTTGATTTGGTGGAGGGCATTTTTTTATACCAATTAGCCGTAATTAAGGGAGACTGGGGAGGATTTTAACCATTTTTGTTTGGCATTTTTCAAAATTTGTATTGTGATAAACGTATTTCCGCATTGTCATGAAAGCTTTGGAGATTCCTAAAGTCGCGCGTTCCAATCTGCCATGGTCTCCCCTTTTCGCGTCGAGATTAAGTATCAGACCGGTGCGGAATCGCGTCGACCGATTGACCGATAGACGGACCGTCTGGAAGTCACTTTTGCTCAAAATCTCTGCGGTTGTGTATTTATATCGGCCGGGAGCCTCACGTGGGTGAGAAATCGATACCGCATGTTTCGACGTGCAGACTTTGTCTCGTTTTCGAGGATCTATAAGTGTGATCATTGGTGGTTTATTATTCCCGGACGCGCGGCGCAGCGTCGCGGAATCGGGCCCGTCGATCGACGATCGTTGGATCGAGACGGCGAACGTGGGTGAGATGAAATCGAACGATACGGCGGGTGAAAAGATATACTTTGAGTCGTGTCGCAGCCGGTTGCTATTTACTGTGTGGTCCTCGCTTTGGGAAAAATCAAATATTAACCGGGAATGAAAAATGAAAACACGCCGTCTCGGTGTTTTTTCGCTAAACATGCGGAGAACTTGACACATATTTTCGGTAAATATTAATGATAAAATAAAATAACAAAATAAATCATACAAAAAATAATAAAATGAATAATAAAACGATTGCAATATTTTATACTCTTACGGCAATATAAAAAATGTTTCACGCTCGTGCGACACCTACTGAGGACAGGAAAAATATGTTTTTACAATACTCACTCTAACGTTTCGTACAACAAACGGTAACCAGGTGACCCACAATTTTTGTTTACACAAAATAATTGCTTGAGACATTCCATTTTACCAAACGCTCGTACAATTTTTCTAATTGTATTCGCGTCCAATTGTATTCGAGTTACCGACACCCACAAGTGTGAGAATAGGGTGTAGTAGAATACACGAACGAATCACGTGAACCCAACTTGTCCTATTTAAACGCTCGTCCGCCCACCAAAGTCCTCAATGTAAACTTAAAAAAGAAGCGCGATACAGTCTCGCCTCGCGATCCGCGAATATCCTCTCGAAATTAGTAGTCGAGAAATGGCTCAACTTGTTTAAACGTTCGCTCGTCCCACGAATATCGGGCGCCCTGTCTGAATAACCAGCGCGAATATCTGCGAGTCGCGAGTGTAGGTAGAGTGCGGAGGAGCCGCCGCGCAGCAGTGAATAAAGAGCAGAAGAAAAAAAGATCATGCAGCGGTAACGGTAAGAAGGAACGTGCGAAGTTGCCCACGAGGTCGTTCCGCTCGCGCGGAATCCCAGCGTGCAAATTCCGCTTGCACCGAGTGGAGTCGCGACGCGCGCTCTTCGGTCGCTCCTTTGGCTCCTTTGCTTCTTTGACCCGCGGAGCTCACGCAAGCTCAGCGCGCGCGACATAATTCTCGCGCGGCGCGCGGCGCGAAAGAGAGGGACGGCTAGAAACAAGAGAAATAGCAAAAAGAGGCGCGAGTAAAGAGGAGAAAACGTCGCGAATAAGCGATCGCTTCGCGCGTGTGTAGCGGTAAACGATACGGAGGGCGCATCTCAAGCAGCTTGCACACTGCGCGGGCCGCACGCGGGTAGCCCGCGAGAGAGGAAAGTTCGTTCGCTAAATGCTCCGCACGACACGTGTTTATCTTGCCGCATGATCTCGTTACGCTGGGCCGACCATCCGCTGGCTCGGTTAATGACAAATCGATTCGTACAAATCGAATACAATTTCATAGCGAATACTCGAAGATTCGGCCTGTAGATTTCGGTCGGAAGAGACCGAAAGAAAGTACATGTGTAAAAAACAATTTATTTTAATATTTTTATTTATTTTATTTTATTTTATTATTTTTTTATTTATTTTATTTTATCTATTTTACAATTGTAAAATTGTATTAAGGCAAGGTGAAACCTACTCAGTCGATAATAAAAACTGTAACCAATCTTTCCGACGATGCCCAAGGTTTCCGAAGAAAAGAAAAGTTTTACACCATTCCTCGCTCGATTCTGGTTGGTGTAAAATTTTGATTTTTCCTGGCATGTGTCTAGTTTCCGTGAATTGTTGGTCCGAAAATTATTTTCTATCTCTCTCGCACTCACGGTGGTTTCGCCTCGCCTTAAGGTACGCGAGAAACCTAGAAAGATGCGCGCCAAAATATCATGTCCAAAATTTGAGTTTTTTTCGTGCTTTGGCCAAGGCCAACCGCTTTGGCCCGTGATCGAGATTTCCATGTGAAAAAAATCAAGACGATGTAAACTACAATTTTTCGATAAATTTTAGTTTCATCCAAACGTTCGTTTTTCACTGTACTATACCAACTGTACATTCGTTGTCATTTTATCAATTGCTTTACCTTGCTTTGCTTCGCTTTGCTTTAATTTAACGATTTTTTTTGACAATTACTAAATCGTATCGAAGATTTCATGGCTTCCCGCATCAGCTGCACGATGGACGGCGAAATCCAGGGCCATCGATTTGCCAATCGCTCTGTGGCACCTGGAATTCCATATAAAATCAAATTAAGGATGCACCTGACGATTAATGTCGTGACGCCGGTCCCGACATTGTGACGCCTCCTCGCTCTGGTTCACGCGACACTCTCGGCTTGAATATAGATTCGAAGCCGCGTGATCGCGGCCCTCGATACGATCCGCAGTCTCAAAAAGTCATTCGTGTCGCGATGCACTCCGCAGGCACCGTTTACGAGGGCGAGATCCGAGACGGGATGTTCCACGGCCGTGGCTCTCTTTATTGGTCCGAAAAGGGACGTCTCGACGTCGTTCATCATCGAGGCGAGCTTCAGGAGCAGCGATACACCTTCGCAGATGGTTTGGCCTATCGGGATGTGGATTGGAGCTACTGCAGATTTCCGGACAGGCGGTGAGCATCCGAAAAACTCGCATTTTTTGTTTTTGCTTCCTCATAGAGGAAACTTTGTTTTCGTGAAAATGTTTTTTTTTCGAGATTTTCATGTTAACATACTCAGAATCACCTAAAACGTCGAGAAAAGTGGTCTAGAAAATATGTCTGTATGTGCGCGCGTGCGTGCGTGCGTGTGTGCGTGCGTGCGTGTATGATCCAGGCACCGAACATTCAATTGTTCATAGCTCAGGAATGGCATGATGGATCGAGCTAAAAATTGGCACGCAAGTGGAGTATTAAATCCTCTGTAATTCACATATTTAAAAAATTAAATATATCCATGTATACAAATTTTATCGAATTTTAAATTTTTCAAAAAAATGGCGTGATCGCTCTAACTTTCGTAAAAGTTCGACGATTCAGCTATGTACTTCATCATAAATAAAGACACGTTCAATGTTATTTGGTATTGAATTTCAGCGAAATCGGTAAAGCGGTTCCGGTTTTATAGAATTTTTAATTTTTCGAAAAAAATAAATTTTGCTCTAAATCACGTCGAATCTCATCAAATGAACCAAAATATTCAACAGTCAAAAAATAACATACCGCGCTGCCACGTATAAAATTTGGTGACGATCGGTAAAGTCGTTCGGATTTTACGCTGTTATGAATTTTTTTTTAAATTAAGATTTTCGCTGTAACTTATGGAAAAGTTATTAAAGTAAGTCAAAACTTTGTATCTAATCAAAATTAGATGTAACGGTGTTTGTAACGGAGTTTTCTTTTGTTCAAATTTACACTGCTTCCTCATTAATTCCCCTTTTTCACAAAGCTTCCTCTATGAGGAAGCCAAAGTTAATAAATAAGCTTCTTCATAGAGGTGGCTTTGTGAAAAAGGGGAATTAATGAGGAAGCAGTGTGCAAAGTTCTACTTTGCAACTTTTTTTTTGCGTATTCGAACATTCTTTTTGTACAAAAAAACAACTTCCATTATTATTATTTTATTATTTTTTGTATGATTTGCTTTATTATTTTTCGTATGATTTATTTTATTATTTTATTATTAATATCTGCGGCATTATTTTTAAAATAATTTACCCAGTTATAACTTGGAAAAACAAAAGTTGTCGTGATTGGTGAACGAAGGTCACTAATAGCCAAACGAACCCCCGATTGCTTTGAGCGCAAAATTGGCCCGCGATCTCCGCATATTTCCTCGACACATCCAAGTCGCGTGGAAACTTTCCGATCCGCGACTTTCGCCGTGGCACGAACGGTGCAACGCTCGGTTGGAACAATATAACGTCGTAATTACGGGCTCGCGAGGAGCCAACCGCGTGACTTTCTCACCTCGAACCGCAGCGTGCCGGGTCTAATGAAAACTATCCACATGGGACTCTCGCGCTGCGGCGTCTAGTTGCACACAGGACGAGACACTGCATTTCGTTATATGTAGCAGTGTATATAAACCTCCCATAGCGAGTGGAACAACCGCGTGGATCTCTCAAAACTGCGCGCGAGCTCTCGGGCATTATTCAACGTTGCCGGTCGCCTCGGATTATGCGATTACAGTTTTAACGAATTTAACGACTTTTGTTGACAAACGCCTGGCTCCTCTCTCACGATAGTTGTAAATAATGCGAGAACACTCGACGCGCTCCGTTCCGTTGCTTTCACGACGGGTTTGCTTGAATTAATAGGAACAGCGCGTCGCCTTTGAGATATATTGTTCGCGCATTAAAGACCGCTAACGAATCGCGTGATCACTCGTTTTGCCTGACATCTTACGCAATGTCTTTGATTTTCCCTCGTCACAGATTTTACGAGTCCACGAAGAGAGGCTTGAGACCCGCGGGCAGAGCCCTCAAAACAGCGAAACAGCCGACGAAATTACTGCCCTCCGGTTGCTACGACGCTGGAGACGGGGTTTTCGATCCGGAAAAACTTACCGTCACTTCTTACGACGATTCGACGAGAGTAAATGACGATTAAAAGGGCAGAGTTGCCGAATGCGATGGAAACGAATTTTCTTGTCCTTTCGAAGGTTCTGAGGATACCGACGAAGCAGGAATGTGATTGGATTGTGAAGCACTGCAGAAAAAGCTGGAGCGAACCGACTGGGTATCGAAGTTCCTTGAACGAGAATTGGTCCGAAAATCCACCCGATTTGCCGTACAGTCTGGCTACGTCCGAGGATTCTCCTGATCAGTGGTGGAAAAGGTATTTTTTATTTTATTTTGTTTTGTTTTATTTTACTTTGTTTTATTTTATTTTATTTTATTTGTGTATGATTTTCATGTGATTTTCTAATGAACATTTGACGTCCTCCAATTGATTTCTGGTTTTCAAGGCTGACGACTTTCGCCAGGGATTTCGTGGATGACGGCAAAATGCGGGATGTTTGCAGCAATAACGAAAACCTCGAATTGTGAGGACTATTCTTGTGATCTACCTCGATGGTCACTTCTGATAAGGAGACATTATTTTGCAGGTCTGAAGTATGTTTATGCGGCGAATATGTGATTCTGGGTGAACATTGTCGCTGTCCGCCAGCCAGTTTGCTCTCTGAAAACGAATGGCAGGATGATTTGGATGAAAGAAGGTTTTATACCGAAGAATCCTGCCAATGTCTTGATTGTAATCAAGCGGAATGCGAAGACGTTTGTGCGGAGTCGGATCGAATTTCTTACGCTGATCATTTGTCAGAAGACGCGACGGGTAAAGAACAAATAACGAAAAAGTCCGATGGAATGAAAAAACAAAAACACGAAAACGCCGCGTCGAAAAACTTGGAAGAAGAAAAAGTCCTATCGACATCTACTAAAAAAATGGCTAAAACATTGAAATCGCGAACAGAATTTGTTGCAGAAGTCGCGATTGAACGAAAGTCTCATACTCAAAATGATAAAGAAAAGAAAAGCCGAGAAGTCGCGTCAGAAAAGGAATTTTCTAATAATTATGTTGATAAAAATCACGAAGATCAACTTCGAGAACGAGGAGACGTGGTTGTCGGTCAAAATCCCGGCGAAAAAAGTAATAAGAAAAAGACTGAAATCGTCGTGAATCAGCACGAAAAACCGCTGGAAACTCCCGGTGAGAATTGCGAATTAGGTGAAAAATCCGCTTGCAACGTACCCGCCGTGCGCTCGCGTTTTATGCACGCATCCGACGGATTACGTATTCAATTGTAGATTACGCTGCAGCTGCGACAATCCCAAGAGAGAAAGTCGCGGGAGCGACAGAACCGGAAGCGCCTGACGGTCGTAGGACGGAGACGGAACTTTTGCCGAAACCGAGGGAGACCGGATCGATCGAGGAAAGCTCTGGGCGAGATTTGCATTTCTATCGAGTGGACGATGAGGCGATTACAACTGACGACGAAGTCGTCGCTCGAAGTACAGTGAAACTATAAGAAAACGTTCAATTCGTCGTCTGGCTCAAGACAAATTCCGAAAAATACGATTTTAGCTGAAAAATTTCCACGAGACAAAACGAAAGATGATCCAGAAGATAAAAATCTCCCTGGCAGCGCGTCGAGCGAAGACAAATTCGTAGATAAAAAGAGGGACGAATTAAAAAAAGACATCGAAGAAGATTTCGCAGGCTCTTTGAACGATGAATGTTTGGAAAAAATTTTTGTAACGCGATTATCCGAAGACAATAATGAGATTTTAAAAGAAGAAACAAAAACGAGCGTCCTGAGGAAATCAAAGAAATCGTCAGAAGTCCCGGACACATCAGACCGCGCGTCGCAGGATTTAATAACCGAGGAAGCAAGAGTTCTCATAACTGAAGAGGCGCATCCTTTTCCGCGGAAATTTAATCAAGAAACTACGGAAATAACGAAGTCAATACCCACTTCCCTACATTTATTGAATTTTATAGCCCGCAAAGAAACCCTTTCCACTGCTAATTCCGAAGTGAAGACGCTAGAGAAGAGTTTCACTTACATAAAAGACATCCCACAAAGTTTCGAAAAGATGCAGCCACGATTCACAAATCGAAGTCCTACGAAACAGAAGCCTCGTAACGAAAAAGAAATAATTGAAATTTATAAGAAATGTCCTACCGAAGAAAAGCCGAGGAATAAATGTTCAGTGAGTCTTCCTGTTCCTTTCCACGCAAATATGAAAATGAAAGTAAAATTAAAAATAAAGAAAATTAATTTGAAATGAAAGTAACATATGTGTGTATTTTCTTTCACCACGTTCATTACTTTACAGACCGCGAATGTGTGGCGTCTTTCCAGCGCGTTGAGAAGCTCCAATTCACAAAAAAATCTACCTTGTAATTCCTGCGGAATGCAGCAGAAAACCAATGTAACATCCTTATAAGCAAAATATTATTCGCTGTATATTGTAAAAGTGAACCCATTGATTGAATAACCTGCCATGTAACATCAGACGGACGATCTTCACTCCAGCGTGGCCTTGACGGCGCCGCGATCATCAAAACCCGTCGAATACCGGAGGAAGCCCTGCGACTCGCGGGTTCGCAAGCCAACCGCGCAGGAAATACCGTCCGTTGCATCACCCTGTCGCGAGGAATATCCATTGAAGAAGCAAACGAAGCCGCACCGGTTTGCTGACAAACGCGGCTGCCGCGATACGCGAGGAAAAAAATGATTCAATACATGCGACGTTGAAAATGGTGAACAAAATTGGTTTATTTTTATTTTTTTATTTACATTTGTATATGAAAAAAATGACAACCGTCCTTTGTTATTGCAGATTTATCGTCGAAGCTTCTCTAGTCTTCCTTGACTATTCTGGCTGCAGCTTCGATCTTCGTTTGTCGTCGTAAACAAGCTTCGTTTTTTTCGTTGCTAATCGCGAAGGGAAAGTCGCACGGAGCACAACGCCGATCGTTTCAACTCCATTATTTCATTATATTATCAAAGTTTATAGAATACCCGGACAATTATGGTAAGCCGGAAATTTAGTAGCCTCTGGAAAAATAGCGGATCGTCTTCGATGCGAATTGTGTGGGATGTTATTGGAATTTTCGCGATTTCCCGCAGCGCGAGTGTCTCTCGGTTCACGTTGGCCAGGGCGGCGTGCAGATTGGAAACGCCTGCTGGGAGTTGTACTGTCTGGAGCATGGAATTCAGCCGGACGGACAGATGCCGTCCGACAAGACCGTCGGCGGCGGTGACGACAGTTTCAACACCTTCTTCAGCGAGACCGGCGCCGGGAAACACGTGCCGAGGGCGGTCTTCATGGACCTCGAGCCAACTGTGGTCGGTGAGTGGGAAATCGAGAGAAAAAAAAACATTTTGGATTTCATAAAGTTTGACGACCCTATCCGATGGGAATTTCCCGCTGATTCCGAAAAGCACCGTTGTTTGCCCGAAAAACATAAAATTCGGTGAGAAAAATGCAAAAAATGATTTTTCACTTTTTTTCGAAATTTCGTCACTTCGCTAAAATCGAGGTTACTTTTTTTCGATCGACCAAACCTGGGTTTTCTTTTTGTGTTCGAGAGAAAACTCTGTAACGAAGAGAATGCCGCAAGGAGGAATGCGGTATGTCGATTTTTTAATTTTTTACAAAATTTTAAAGTAAGACCCTCAAATATCGAAAATGTTTGTTTTTCGATTTTTGTGGAAACTTTTGTTTTTTTGCGTTTTTTGGGGGTCTGACTTTAACATTCTGTAAAAAATTCCGAAATTAAGATATCGCGTTCCGCTTTACAGCATTCTCTTCGTTACAGAATTTTCTCTCGGCCACAAAAAGAAGATCCAGGTTTGGTCGATCGAAAAAAAAAGTAACCTCGGTTTTAGCAAAGTGTCGAAATTTCGAAAAAAGTAAAAAATCATTTTGCGCGTTTTTCTCATCGAATTTTCCATTTTTCGGGCAAAAAACGATGTTTTTCGGAATCAGCGCGAAATTTCCCATCGGATAGGATCATCGAACTTTTCAAAATCGAAAAAAAAAAAATTCCCGGAAAACATAGCCTTGCGTTCTTTAACATATTATTTTATTTAGCAACGAGTTACAGGCAAACCAACAGCCAATCAGAGACCCAACAAGCCGACAACAACACTAACATACAAAATCCGAGATATTCCACGTATTAATTATTCGCAGAAAAATGTCTTTACGAGTCATGACAGTCAAGCCAATCTCCTTTCCATTCTCAGACGAAGTCAGAACCGGCACGTATCGTCAGCTGTTCCATCCGGAGCAGCTGATAACCGGCAAGGAGGACGCGGCGAACAATTACGCCCGCGGTCACTACACGGTGGGCAAGGAGATCGCCGATTTGGTTCTCGATCGTCTGCGCAAGTTGGCTGACCAATGCACAGGTCTCCAGGGTTTCCTAATTTTCCACGCCTTCGGCGGTGGCACCGGCTCGGGTTTCACCTCCCTGCTGATGGAGCGTCTCTCGGTGGACTACGGAAAGAAGTCCAAGCTGGAATTCGCGATATATCCGTCGCCGCAGATCTGCACGGCGATCGTGGAGCCCTACAATTCGCTTCTGACGACTCACACGACCCTCGAGCACTCGGACGCGGCTTTCATGGTCGACAACGAGGCGATCTACGACATTTGCCGCCGAAATCTCGACATCGAGCGTCCGACTTACACGAATCTCAATCGTCTGATCGGTCAAATTGTGTCGTCGATCACGGCGTCCCTGCGATTCGACGGCGCTTTGAACGTCGATCTCACCGAGTTTCAGACGAATCTCGTGCCCTATCCGCGCATTCATTTTCCCCTCGTGACTTACGCGCCCGTCATCTCCGCGGAGAAGGCTTATCACGAGCAACTGACCGTCGCCGAGCTGACCAATTCCTGCTTCGAACCCGCCAATCAGATGGTCAAGTGCGACCCGCGGCATGGGAAATATATGGCCTGCTGTATGCTTTACAGAGGCGACGTCGTGCCGAAGGACGTTAATGCGTCGATCGCGACCATCAAGACGAAACGCACGATACAATTCGTCGACTGGTGTCCCACGGGATTCAAGGTACGATAAATCAGAAAATATTTTCTTATTTATTTATTTATTTATTTATTTATTTATTTATTTATTTATTTATTTATTTATACTAAACGAGACAAAAAATCGTCACAATGGATACAAAAACGATATGCATTTACCTATGCCCTGCTTAGTAATTCCCATTGACACTGATAGAAACCGATCGTGTGGACAAAATTGAACGATTGAAAAATAATCGGTTCAAACAGGTTTCAATCGGATTTTTGTCCATTTTATTCATTCTGATCGAAACTTTTAACCAGGGTTTTTAATGAAATCACAAACGTTTGTTATTGTGAAGACGTTTTTTTTTTTTGGGCCCTGCTTAGTAATTCCCATTGACACCGTTAGAAACCGATCAAATGGACAAAATTCCAGTTGAAAAATAATCGGTTCAATCAAGTTTTAATCGGATCCGTTTTATTGATTCTCATCAGATCTTTTAACCGGGATTTTTCATTAAATTACAAATTTTTGTAACTGTGAAGATGTATTTTAACATTTTTTTTATATGAATGCTTCACTGTTTGCACATGGTGCATCATAAGTTTGGAGTGAATTCAAGGTATTACCCGGAAGCTAATATACTTGCGGTGCTTCGAGACGCTCCGACGAGCTCGGTTGGCGATCGTTCGATCGATGAATTTTCCCAGGAAATCTCGGGGCTAAGCCGGCGTCACGCTTCGAGGGCTTCCAGCGCCAGGAGCAGATATTTCCTGCCATAAGTTCCCATGGGGAATTGATCATCGAATCCTCGGGTCTATAACTGCGATGTAACTACGAGGCAACGGTTCTTGAATTTCAATTCCACAAACGGGCTTACTCATATTTAAACGAAGACCTTGTGCCTTTATCGTTCGGTCCGCGAGACGCGGGGCTGTACGGATATATATATTATCTGTAATAACGTAACCTGGATATGCCAGTTTTTACCACTTCAGCGGTTTCGATAAAGTTACAAAAAAAAATTCTATTCATAACTACAAGATAAAAAATGCTGACAATTAGTCACGCTATATTTTTTACAAATCGAATGAAACTTCTGCTTAAAAATATATAAATTATCACACAAAAAAGTCGTCCTTATACGAACCTCAGGAAGATTAAAGAGCAATAAATAAATTCAAATAAATTCGAATAAGGATTATAGAATAAATATATTCTATTATCTATTCTTGTTTCAGGTCGGCATAAATTATCCATAATAACGTAACCTGGATATTCCAGTTTTTACCACTTCGGTGGGCTTTCGACAAAATTAAACAAATTCAATTCACAACTACAAGATAAGAAACAAATTCTGACAATTAGTCACTCCATATTTTTTAAAAATCGAATGAAACTTATGTTTAGAAATGTATAAATAAAATATCGCAAAAAATCGTTCTTATACAGATTCCCTGAGAAAGATTGAAGAGCAATATTATAAATATATTCTATACTGATTATTATTGTTCCAGGTCGGTATAAATTATCAACCCCCAACAGTCGTTCCCGGCGGCGATTTGGCGAAAGTACAACGAGCAATCTGCATGCTGGCGAACACGACGGCGATAGCCGAAGCGTGGGGACGTCTAAATCACAAATTCGACGTGATGTATTCGAAGAGAGCGTTCGTGCATTGGTACGTCGGCGAGGGAATGGAGGAAGGCGAATTCGCGGAGGCTCGTGAGGATCTGGCGGCCCTCGAGAAGGACTACGAGGAGGTCGGACTGGACTCGGTGGAGGGCGAGGGCGAAGCCGGCGAGGAATACTGAGCCGAGTAATTTCCGTCGAGTCTCGCGCGGCAACGGCGAGTCGAGACACCCGCGAGCGGTGCCTCGGGTAATGCAAATTTGCCCACTTCAAACGAAGCGTCTGCAACGGGCGCCTCTCTCCCTCCGCGTTCATCAACATTGACAAGTATTTGCCCCGGTGAAACACGCCGCTCGGCCCGTCAAATACTGATTACCGTTGAATTTCCTCGCTAGTCGCCTTCGCTCTATTTATAAAAAAGGCATCGTTGTTAAAATTTCGTTCGAACGACAGCGCGGATTTGTTTTCAACTTGGGTAAAAATCTTTATTCAGAAGACACAATTGTCGAAGACACTTCGCGCGATTATCTCGCGTTTTTCTTACGTTAATAACGGAGGAAACAAAAAATTACGTTAATAACGGATCAAGACAAAATTACGTTTATAACGGAATAACAAAAAATTACGTTAATAACGGAGTAAACAAAAAATTGCGTTAATAACGGTGTAATAAAAAAAAATGTTCGTGACAATAAGATTGTGAATTTTTGTTAGAAGGCATCGATTAAAATATTCGTTTGTATCGTTAGTTTCAAATTGGTTAGAAATTAGACCAGTGAGAATCGAGTGCCGAAACTTCGTTGCCCGGTGTGACAAGAAATATCTATAAAATATATGTGATTGTTCGATAACAACTTAGACCAGCTTTTTCTTATTCGGCGTTTTCGCGTTTTTTCTACGCGGATTCTGAGATTGTCATTTGACCTCCAGTTTCTTCGACTCGTTCACGACGCTCGGCGCGTCGGATTTCTGATCGATCTCGAAAGTTATGACGAATTTCTTTGGGATGCACTCGTCGGTTTTGCAGACAACAAGATCCAGAGTTATGTTCAACTCCTCTCTGCCTTCGCCCTTTGGTATCTTCACGGATATCGGCTTGTCGAAGTTGCCGCTCAACGATTCCGCCATCCAAGACTCGGACGGCAGAGTCAGCGACCACTTCTGCGGCGCTTCCGGCGTGAACTTGAGGTCGCTCTCGAATATCGCGTCGAACGAAATCGTCAAGTCGCCACCGTCCTTGTTAATCGAGTTTTGGAAGTGGAACGTTTTGTCGGCCGGTCGACCCGAATCTTTCGGTAACTTTAATGATAACTGAAGGAAATTTAAAAAATTAGACGGGCAACTCAATAATCATAATTAGAAAAAAAACTACTTTCGAAAAGATCTAACAACTTACAGTTCGGATAGTCTGATCCTTTTTCATATCCACAGCTTTTATGCAGTGATTATTCGTATCAGCGATAAAAAGTGTATAACTATTCGGTAAAATAGCCAAACCGCTGGGTTCGTCAAACTGTAATATTAAAAAAAAATTACATTTAAGTATTATTTCTGGCAGCACATTATCAACAAAGTAAGGACATTTTTATTACTTACGATATGATCTTTCGTCGGTTTCCCAGCACCGAAAACTGTTTTACAGTCACCGGCGGGCGTTACCGACTTTATTTTATGATTGTAGGTATCGGCGACATACAGAATTTCTTCTTTCGAGTCCCACGCTAGTCCCAGCGGATGCTGCAGCTTCGCTGCGTATTGGGAACCGTCGACGTCCCCAAAATTATGCAAATTCTGTCGCAAACATCAGTAATTCCTTATAGAATTTCAAAATACGTTGATAAAACAGTGAAAAATACACACCGATGGATTTCTATCGGCTCCAGCGACCGCGGATACTTTTCCGTCCTGCATATGAACTCTTCTCACAGAGCTGCTTTCGCTGTCGGCGAAGAAAACCGCTTTGAGCTCCTGAGCTACAGCGAGACCCGAGGGTTGGGCGAGACTCGCAGCGTGAGGATAAGAATTGTTGCGATTTTCCTCCCTTCCGTTTCCTACAATATTCGCGCATGTTCCCGCCTTGTACTCTCTGAAACACGTAAAAAGTTCGTCAATATCGATTTCACGTTAAGTCGAACAAACGACAAATCGTACTTCTTCTTCCACCAAACAGTGTCTTCCAAAAACAAAGCCCAGATCTGATGCGTGCCGGCCATAGCGATCAGCAAAACAGGCACCGTACGGTCATTCTGATCGTGTTGGTAAATAGCTACGTCCCAGGGGGACGACAATTGTTGATCCTTGCCGATTTTACCACCGGTGTAATCGTGACCCTGAGATCCGACGCCCGCGACGGTAGAGACGGTTTTCTTTACAAGGTCGATCTGTAATTTGTTTAAGTACCGCTGATTAGTGATTAAATTTAATTAAAAAATAAATCAAAATAAATGAATACATTTTTTTATAATTTTTTTGTATAAAAAGAAAAAATTATAGTATATTCGATACGAGGGCGTTAACATTTTTTTTACGAGTGTTGCAATCACACGAGTTAAGAAATTAGTAATTAAACTTTTTTTGTTGCCGATTTGAAGCAATGAATCTCGCTCACCTTTCTGATAGCGTGATTCTCGTTATCGGCAACGTAGATCGAATCCTCGAACGAGCAAACGCCTTGCGGCGCGTTAAATCTCGCGTCTTTGAAGCTGCCGTCCTTGAACGCCGGCGCGTATCCTCCGACAACGTGCTCGACGATGCCCTCAGGAGTCAGCACGAGGATCCTGTTGTTCCCAGTGTCCGATACGACAAGCCGATCACCGTTTTTCGATCGGAACGCGTGGACTTTTCCGGGAAAGAGCAACACATCCTTGGATATCGGCAGCAAATGTTGCGCCGGTTTCAACGGGATCTCGTGGTTCGATATCGCTTTCAGGGAATTGAAGTACGCGAGGGCTACCTTTATGTAGAGGAACATTTCTTCCCGATGACCTTCGCCTACCAGAACGAACAGGGGTTGACCCTTTGGCCCTAAAATTCAGGATTTATTCAGTAACACCGTCGACTGGTCGATTCAGTTGAGCGATTCGGAAGTGGGCGCAATTTTTTCAATTACTTCGCCAAAATATTTCCGAAACCTGGAAAGACGAATCTTGGAAATTGCTGTTTTTATCAATTTTTGTTTGTTTGTATTTTATAGAATACTGATTTGCATAAAAATCTTAATTGTTTTAAAAAACATTACTGAAGAATACAATTTCGCCCACTCCTGACGCTATTTTTATTTTAATACTCGTGCAAAATATATACCCAAAATAACGAGACTGGGCCAACAAACGATTCCAATATCGCGCCACATGGAGAGTTTGGCGTCATTCACCACCGGATGATGAATATTGTATCTCTGGACCGCCGAGAGGATTTTGCTGGAGTTTCTTTCGTTCGAGAATTTCGCGCTGTGGACTCCGATCTGCGTCAATGAAAATGAGCTTTAACGACCCCGAGTTTCCGCAGATCGCGACGAAACCCCGTAACTCATTTCCGCAATTCTACTAACAACGACGAGTCCGTCCTGCACGGAGAATTTTTTCTCCAGAGCCTCCAGATCCGGCAGGATGTGCATGCAGTTTATGCAGCAGTAGGTGAAGAAATCGAGAACCACGACCTTCCCCTTGAGATGCTCCGACATGGACAATCCCTCCGAAACATTGAACCACTCCAGGCCTGGCAAAACGATAAATGAAGAAACGACTAAAGTACCAAAACGTAACAAATGTATTATCTTTAATGCAAATAATCTTCTACAAGTATAGAGTAATCTTAACACCATGATATATATTATTTATTGTAATGACCAATATATGACTGGGGCAGCGTAGATATTTTTATTTATTTTGTTTATTTATTATTTTATTATTATTTTTCATTTTTTTTTAAATTTATATGCGCATATAGAATTTTCTTATTCTTCGCCCAGCGGCAAGTTGTACTCCTCGTGCAAACGAGCAATGGTCACTCGATGCATATTGGCGATCGCGCCCAGCACCAGCTGAGTCGCATCTTTTATTTCATTGTACTCGTGAAGTTGATCCATTGTATCCTTCATCGAAGGACTCGCCTCGAGTTCTGCCTTCATTTTCTCAATCTCGGCATCCAATTCCTTCTCCATGTTCGAAAGTTCCTCTCGATCTTTCTTCTCCTCCTCATCCAGCGGCTCGTTTTCCTTCCGGGTCTCTCGAAGCTCGGGCGTTCCCTGACCGATCCTTTCTGTAGCTTTGCCCAACTGACTTTTATCGCTCTCCGAGTCCAGAGACATTTTTCCCTGATCGGCGTACCGAGTACTCGACAATTCCTTACAAATGAAATTAGCACATTTTATTTTCCCACGAACAGCCCGCGTGAATCAAATCGAGTTTTCATTGAAATGCAATTTTTATTACAAATATCGTCCAATCGGAGGAGCGTCGAATCTCGAGTGTTTACAAACGTTTTAGGTTATGTTTGCAAGCGAAATATGCGACTCGTTGAGCTGGATTGTAAACGTCTTTCCAGGAGTTTTTCGCGCGACCAGCTGATGCTTTTGAACTGGAAAGAGTCGCGTGCGAGTATCTTTAGGGCAGATTCGGAAAAAATGAACCCGCCCTATCCTGTCGTCGCGGTGCGAGAACGAGAGGAGAGGGACGAATCAGCTGATTCATACGATTCATACATCGCGAAAGCCGAACAACAGAGAAGCAAATTAGGTACAGATGGACCAGTTGTGGCAACCCTTTAACGTTAATTTAAAAGATTTCGAGACGTTTAATTGGAGCAGGTTATGTACGAAAACAAAGGCTGCACATCAGGTGTCGCATTGCGATAAAAACGCAGTCGAAACCTGGACGAATTAGTCATACGATAATGAATGTCACTAAACGGTACATGACACATAGCCTCGTGATAACCTTTTTGGAAGTCACCGACGTGAGTGTCGGCGGCCGCTCGTTCCTTAACGTGAGCGAGGACAACTTTCTCCTTCTCTCTCTCATCGCCGACAGCGAGAAGACTGCGGCGCAGCTGAATGCACTCCTGCGTCAGATCCTCGACCGTTTCCTGAACACTCATCTTTTTGTTCTGTTGACCGCACATATTGGCACAAAACACCAGCAGATACGAGCCATGCAGGGGCGACCGAGGCCTCGTAAAAAAAATCGAGTCGTCGAAGCGGCGGTGAAACGACGAGACTAGCCGAGTGTTCGCGCGATCGCGTTTCAGTTGGTACTGGAGTCGAAGGCTGAACGACCGTGTCAGAGATGCACCGGTAAATGATTGCGCAAGTCGACGACAGTCCCGGCTAATAACCCTTCTCGAGTTATTCGAGGATGAAAATAAACTCGCGCATTTGTCGGAAAGTAGGTAAACAGACTGGTCTTTAAATTTTCCAGGGAGGTTACGAAACAGTCCGCGAGACATCGCGACGTTGTGTGCGCCGTTACGCCGTTTACGACTGATTCGTTCGATTCTGCGGCTCGAGACACGTTCGAATCGTCCCGCGAAAACATGCCCGTGCGGCAGGAACAACCAGCGACCTCTGGGGTCTTCGGCCGGACAGCCGCCGCGTCACGCGCAGCTCGACCAATCACGGCCGCTCTCGGCTCCCAGGAGGCCCGCGATTGGTCGGGACTCGAGGGCGCTCGTCAGCGGCAGCCAATCGGGCGGCTCGCTCGGCGTCCCCGTCGAATGCGACGCCGCCTTTTTCTCCCAGAAAAATCGGTGACTGTATTGCGCGTCGCGAGTATCGACCGCACTTCGCGTCGGTCCTGCGACATTTTTCCTGCACGGCCACCACCACCGCACTCTTTCTCTGCTTCAGTGCGCTTCGCAAGGCTCGTTCGGTTACCCTGTGCGCCAACACTGCGCCGTTTTTTTCCAATAATCACACCGAGCATTCTTGCGTTTTCGTTTGTTCGTTGAGGCGATTTTACGGCCGCGGCTGATATTGCGAGGCTAAAAGGACGATCGAGCAACTCCCGCGAGGTACGTACATTTTTTTTTTCCCCGACTCCGTTCGAGTCTCCACGTCGAATCGAACCTAAACAAGCGGCTCGCGACGCCGATTGTCGAAATTTCGGTCACTGTGCCTCGCGCGCCTCGCTCGTTTCGCCTTGGCGCACAATTTTCGGAGCGTCTTCCGTCGAGCGTCATCGCCGTTCGCCGGACTCGGCGGTTAATAAGTCGTAATTATCGTAATTGGTCGGTGGGATTTGTGGAGGCTGTCGAGATTTTAATGCGTTTCACGAGCCGGCTCCATGTCGCGGCGGACGGGCGTCACGCCATTTCGGGGCAATCGAAGGAGGCGTCCCTCACTTTTTTTCGCGTGTTTGCGCGTCGTCGGGATTACGTCGAACGCACTTTACCATTACTTCAATAATATTTTTCATCTTTTATTTTGTGTTCTGAAATAGCAGGATTTTTTTTTTTTTTTTTTTTTTTTTCTCGAAAATCACTTTGGCTATTTTGGTATTTTTTTCGGTTACACTAATTTGTGATAAATAGAAAATTAGTTGAATTTGGGGATTCTTACATCGATCACAAATACAGTGTATGATTTTTTCTATTGAGTTTTCAAACAATTCCCATTGCAGCCTTCATCCAGTTTTCAGGCTTCGCTTGCTCCAAGATTTGTTGCTCCGTTTGTGCAACTGAGTCGCAAAAGGATATGTTTGTTTACTGATTTAATTATTGCCATGAAATCTCGATAATCTACAACTTTTGTAAAAAAAAACGACAATTTTTTTTTCCCCCCCATAACTCAACTTCGAAATATGAATGAAAAGCTTATTTTCACGTCGTTTTTTCTCGCTTCAGAAACGATGTCGTTCAATCGTGGAGCCAAGCGGAATTCCTTCGGCAATAGGAACAACTTCAACCGCAGCGGTGGCGGCGGAGGCGGCGGAGGCGGCGGCGGCGGCGGCGGGGGAGGCATGTCGGGTCGTAATAACGGCGGGATCGGGGGTAGCCTGATGGGAAGCGGGATGGGAGGATCCTCGGGTGGCGGCGGCGGCGGGGGCGGGGTGAACCCTTGGGAATCGGGAATGATGCCGGGACGCGGACTTCTGCCGACGCCGAACAACAACCTCTCGCTGAGCTCGCCGCAGGCCCAGCTGGTCATCGCGAGCAATTTGCTCAGCAATCTTTTGCGCACGCAGCAGGACGTGCAGCCGCAGGTAATGAGAGCAAAAAACATAACACGCAGAAAAGATATACATACATGAAAAAAAAAAAAAAAATGAAAAATGAAAAATACACAAACGTTCGTCATTTCGCCATTTTAACGTAATTGCGAAAGATATTGTCCTCCAAAAAGGTCCCGTCGTTGCTGAGCCTCGGCAACTCGCTCAACGGTCCCGGGCCGAATTTCGCGGGACAACAGAACTTCGGACGCTTCAATGACCGCCCGATGCGGCATCCCATGAAGACCCAACGTCCCCAGCCGTACAACAAGGTATGGACATTTTTGTCTAAGGCTTCTCCACCGTTCGGCTCCGAACCAGAAGATTTTTGTTTTCGTTTTCTTGATTTTCGTCGTCCGGAGCTACGACTCTTTTCGTCATGAAAACTACCGACAAGAAGCTCTCTGTAATATCGCAGGTTCGGGATTAGACGAAATTCGAGTGAGACATTTTTGCAAAAATTTGCTTCGATCGTTGGAAGCATGAAAATAATAATAATAATAATAATAACAATAATAATAATAATTACCATCTGATACAAAAAACACCTCCCGAATTTTAAACGAAAAGACAAAATTTACGATTCACTTGGTCACTTTAATGTAAAAAAAATCATGCACGATTCTTTTTTTATTTTACACAAAAGATCGAATTCTCGAGGTAAAATCTCGAGGCTTCGAGCGCCGCGCGTAAACGTGTTAATTTTAGTGACAAAAAAGAGAGCGGGATGCAATAGCCGTAGCGATTCGAATCCCCGCTGCAGTCGAAAAGTGCGCGTCATCGCCGCGGCCAAAAATAATTCGTCGATTTGCTCGAGTTGCGTGTTTCCAAGTACAAAAGAGGCCCGTAAATCGGATAACTAGATTGTCGCACGCGCGCCCGACCATCGCTTTCAAGCAAGCTGGGCGCCGCTGCCGCGGCTGAAAAACGAGCCAGCGTCGCTCCCGGTGGTCGTGGACCGAGAGACAAATTTTTAATCACACGCATCTTTGTCCGTGAGAGCACGAGTGGTTCTCGCCACCGTAGCGATTCTCCGATTTTCATTGTTGCGGCCGAGATCCCTTAACGGGCTGTCCCGAGATTCTTTAGCCCTTTGCGAGACGACGAAGAGAAAAATGTTAATCTCATTTCTCGTTATTAAATCAAAAGTACTAATTTCACAGAGTACCCGCCCTCGTCGTTCACGGTAACGCATGGTAAATCACAAGCGATTTTTCGTATTCACTGCTCTAGAAAGATCGACGTTTCTCCACGACGTCACTTTCCCTCCTCCCGAAGGTTCGCAGCGCGTCTTTTTCCTTCATCCCCCAAGTTGCAAATTAATAAATTCACAGCCACAGCTGAGGCGAACCTGCGGAATTTTTGTAAATAATTGAAATTATTCGATTGAGTGATGGAGAGAGAGAAAAAAAAACGAGAAACGAAAGATAAACTTCAGCGATCTCTTGTTCTTAGCATACCGGAATTAATTCCTTCTGTCTATACGTATATCGAAAGAATATGCTTGTTTCACTCTCCCTACTGTATAACTGTGATTGACGGGGTCCAATTGGACCCGGTTGAACCGAGATCACAGTAAAATATCATAATTTTCATGACGCAATTGGTCGGATTTTGACCTACGTGTGAATAGATGGGCAATCGAGCCCGTGACGGCGTCGCCGGGCGACGTGGCCCATCCGCACAACAATCTCGTGCGCCCCAGTCCGCCAACCAGCGTAACAATGGAAACCAAAATCAGCATCGCAACGATAAAACTTCTAAACCAAATCCTGCCTCTAAACAAAATCAGACCGGCAAAAAGGAACAGCAGGAAGTTAAGACCTCTGATAAAGAGAAGGCCGAAACACACGTCGCGAAAAGGTAAGCCTGGTGAATTCCGAATATACACACGCAAAAAAAACAAACAAAAAATCAAAAACAAACAAACGAAACAACAGCAACAACAAGAAAAAAAATGAACCGACAAAAATACGTCTTCGAATCCTCGAGTGAGACTCGTTCTGCTATCTGAGCTTTTGTAAAATTCTACACCAATTTTCCAATTGGCACTCAGCTCTCAAATTCCGTCGTCGAATCGACCGAACTCGAGACGACTCGACAGACGAAATTTGCAAGAAAAGTCGATTCTCCGTTTGTTAGTTTAATTGTTTAGTTACGAAAAATATATTTTTTTAAATACGCTTCCTCGCGTAAAACCACCAGCGTCTATGGTCTGTCGTTTCGAAATGCTCGTTGCAAGCCCAACTCTCTCGAACGATTTGCGATTTTTTCGGAAAACGAGCCACTCTCCCGATATCGCTCTCGAGATGTCGTTGCACTCGGCCGAATTTTGTCCGGAGAGTCTTTCACTGTTTAGCTATTGCCAGTCCAACGATTACGAACAGTCGATCGTTATCGATCTTTTTTATCACACCCTATCGGGTAGAGACGAGATCGACGCCCGACGAAAAGCACTGCGCGTCTCCTCGTCAACGTCGGAAGGTTCGTTTGGCTCGGCGAGAAGCGAGACGGGGCATACGAGATCATCGAACGATTCTTCGTCGTCGTTTGAACGGATCGCCGTTCGACGATTCGTTCAAATGCTTTTCCATTCACTACTCGCGAGATTCCCTTCCGACCGGCTCAATTTCACGAGAAGCCCGATTCTCTTGGCCGCGTTTCAAGCTCGAATGTTGAAAACTAAATTCACCGAATCGGATGAAAATAAATAACTTTAATTATCATTTGGAAGAATTAAATTGAACGAACATTCACAACATTTTTTTATTCGCAATTATTTTTGGAGTCGCAGTTTTGACAATAAAAAAGAACCAAGGGTCGTTAACGTCGCGTAATCGATATACGGTTAAAAAGACAACCGCGCACTGATTGTCGAATTTCGACGCTAATGTTGGGATAAAAAACCTGTTGAATTAGCGACGAGAGCGAGGGAGGTGAAGAGAAGAAACGCGACTGGAAGGACGAGAAGAAAGAGGGCGAAGTCAGTCAGATGGACGTGACTGAGTCCGAGGACAAGGAGAAGGAGTCGGCCGGCGAGGATGCGGAAAAGTCGGGCTCGCCGGACAAGAAGGCCGAGGACGGCCAGGGTGGCGGCAAGAAATCGGCCTCGCGACACGCCGAGAGTCGCTACGCCGCGGTGCCCATGAATCACATGTTCTGCCACGTTTGCAACAAGCATATGTGGGATGGATTTGTAAGTTCAATTTTTTTTTATCGATTCAATATTTTGGAAAAGTCTCCGGGCGGCACTAAAATCACGGTTCACAATTTCAGTCCTTCGAAAATCACTTGCGTGGACGCGCCCATCAACTCATGATGGACAAGCTGGACGAGTCGTACAAGCTCAAAGTTGACTTGATGCGTCATGAGCTCAGAGTCGCGGAGGAACAACGCGAACTCAGTCTGACGAACTCGAAACGTCGAGGCAAAAAGGTATATTGATTGTTCGAAAAAAAAGTATCATTCGAATTGCAAGAAAATTATGAATTTTATTAATTAAACTATGAATTTATTTAATTCATTAATTAATTAAACTATGAATTTATTTAATTCATTAATTCACTAAACTGTGAATTTATTTAATTCATTAATTCATTAAACTATGAATTTATTTAATTCATTAAATTCATAATGTTTTGGCCACAAAATATGATTAACAATAATTTTTGTAGGTATCCGTTGACCTCAACGTTCGCGAATACTGCACAATGTGCGACCTGAACTTCTTCGGAACGTTATCGAGTCATCGCAAGAGCGACAAGCATCAGCAACTCAAGACCTTCCTGCATCCCCGTTGCTTCCCTTGCATGAAGGAATTCCCGTCGCGAATCGAGTACGACGAGCATTGCTTGACTCCCGGCCACATGAAGAACTCGGCTCAGAACGAGGAGCAGCGTAAAAACAAGAAAAAAGGTATTAAGAGCGGATCGACCGTGGCTAAATGAAAACTTGGGCTATAGAGCGATACTAAAATCAGAACGTTCCACAAATTCCAGACAAATTGGCGAAGGGCGAGTCCGAGGTGCGCACGGCGGAGGACGAGGAGAAAGACTCCGGTCCGGAGCCGAAAACTTCCGACAAGGAGGAGGAATTGCCGGAAAACACGGAATTTTTCACTGACATCACCGACGACGTCACCCTGCCGAATTTCAAGATTCCCTCGCTCAAGCAGTGTCGTCAGAATCAACTGGTCGTCGGTGAGTTATCGAATTATCGTTTATTTATTCTTCCCAAGAACGCAAAATATCAGACGCAAATTTCGAGGGGAGATTAATTCAAAAGACGATCGAGGAATTTTTCTAATTGTACTTTCGTAATTCAGGAAAATCAATGGTGAAGGAGGCTCAAGGCTATCACTGCGAGAAGTGCCGTCGTTTCATGCTCACCGAGGCCGACATGACCGCCCATCTTCGCAGCATTACTCATTACCGCAACTTCGTGCAGGAAATTAAGGCTTTGACGGCCGCTGTGGAGGCCGCCGCGAAGCCTGAGACGGAAGAAGCCACGGTGAGTCCGGATCTTTTCGTTTCGCTCCGATATCAACCAAATTCTATCAATTATTTCACCCTTTTTATCATCAATGATCGACCCATTTTCAGTTTTATCCTCAATCAATTTTCAATCTTTTAAAACGTAATTCAGCGCTGCTAAAATTCGCATAAAAATCGCGCGCTTCTTATTCGCCAAACAAAAATCCCAAAATAAAAAAAACAAAAACATAATTTTCAGCCGAGCGCCAACAAGCGGATGAAGGACGAGGACGACGACGATTACGAGGGCGACTGGAAGCGCCGCAAGCACCCGAGCGACGGCGAGGTAAAAACCGAGGAGGCCGACGAATCGACAACCTCGAAGAAGTTGGACGGCGACGACAAGTACGACCCGCTCGAGGCGGACGCGGAGTCGGAGGACGAGGCGGAGACGGAAGCGAAGGAAAATGCGTCCTGCGTAAAACCGGAGACGTCGATGGACGCGGAGGAGGACACGACGCCGGTGGACAACGTGTGGGCGGAGATCGACAACGACAACGATCCTGAAATCGGAAATCTGATCGACGACGACGGCGACGAGGACGAGAAGGATATGATGCAGGACGAGGAGGAGGAGGAGGAGGAAGTCGTGGTGGTTAAGGCGAAGGAGCCGGAAAAGCCGAAACCGGCAGCAGCGCCGCCGGTGGCGGCGACGCCAACTGTAGCTGCGACTGCAGCGCCAGCGACTGCAGCGCCAGCGACTCCGGTGGTTCCAGCGGCTCCTGTGGCGACTCCAGCGGCTCCTGTGGCGACTCCAGCGGCTCCTGCGGCGACACCAGCGACTCCGGTGGCGACCCCAGTGACTCCGGTGGCGACCCCAGCGACTCCGGTGGCGACGCCAGCGGCTCCAGCGACTCCTGTGGCGACACCCGCAGCCCCAGCGACTCCGGTTGCGACACCAGTGGCGACTCCCGCGACTCCGGTTGCGACTCCCGCGACACCAGCGACGCCAGTGGCGACCCCAGCGACCCCGGTGGCTCCGGCGACTCCCGCGAACACCCCGCAAACTCCGCAGCCGCAGGCGACGCCGGTGAAGAAGGAGGAACCGCCGGCGACTCCCGAGGTCGTCACGCCGAAGGTCGAGAAACCCGCGCCGACTCCGACTCCGTCGCCGGCGCCTCAGGTCAAGGCGTCTCCGGCGCCTCAGCAGCCGGTGAACACGCCGCCCGCGAAGCCGGCGGGAACTCCTCGCGGCCGCGGCGGTTATCGCGGTCGCGGGACGCCCCGCGCCAGGAGATCCAGGCGGTAAACGCGAAATCGCGCGCGATATACGCTCCACTAATACCTAAGATTAATCGCGAAAGACGTAACGAAAGGAATTCTCCAACAATCCGGGGCGGCTACGATGGAAGCGCCGACGGCGGCGAGATATCGAAACCCCTTGATAAACTCTGTATAAATAACCAACTATTGCCGAGTATTTGCAGACGAAGACGAAGAGAAAGAGAAGAAAAAAAAAAGAAGAAACGAGGAAGAACCGATAAAGGATATTCGCGATCTACGAAAAAAAATTGTCTTTTTAGTTTATGACGAGTCCGGGGACGCACGGCGATTAGACTAATAGAATTCGCGGGCAATGAGTTGCAATACGTCTGCCGGTTGCGCGGAACCCGCCGGGATTTCACGATCGATCCGATCTTAAAGCAGTTTCACGACTCTCTGAAATTGATTTTTTTTTCTTTTGCGCCTCAACCGATGCGAAGCGGCGATTCGTATTGGGGAATTTTCACGCGGGATTTACTACCGGCGGGACTAACCGTTGTCGCCGCATTAGCCGGGGAAACTGAGATACAGCGTGCGAAAGTGACGAAAATACGATACATCTGTAGATGTAAGATTTTCATTCCAGTATAAAAAAAATAACACAGAAGAAGCAGAAGCAGAATTTAAACAATTGAAATAAAATGAATAGAATTTTTTCATTTAATATTCTCTCTCTTTCACTCTCACAGACATACTGAAAATTGAATAAAGACACTTTAGACGATAAATTGGCGGTGGATTCTTCTTCGGTCTCTAGTCGAGCAGCAGATGAGTCTGCAGGAACTCGTCGACCGAGTCGGTGTCCCATTTGTGAATGTCCAGCACGTCTTCCAGCTTGTTGTCCGTGTCGTAGAGCTTGATTATCGGGTCGAGGCCGCGGACGTACTTGATCTGCAGGTTTTTGTACTTGCCGGGACGGTCGCTCTTTATGAAAGCTGCAAGTTTCGGTGATGATTTAGTGCGGAAGCGGCGATTCGTTGAGTCTTAGGTGGGCGGGAAGAATCGACTGGGTTAATGAAATTGACCCGCGAAGATGGGAAATAAAACCGGGTGAAAAACATTGACCCTTGGAAGAGAAAAAATAATCACTGGGTGAAAAATGTCGACCCTTAGAGAAAAGAAATAAAACCGGGTGGAAAACATTGACCCTTGGGAAAGAGAAAAATAATGACGGCGAGAAACGTCGATTCTTGCGGAAGGGAAATATAAATGGGTGAAAAACATTAACCCTTGGGAGAGAAAAAATAATCACTGGGCGAAAAACATTGATCCTTGGAGAATGGAAATAAAACCCGGTGAAAAACATTGACCCTTAGGAGAGAAAAAAATATTAACTGGTCGAAAAATATTGACCATTGGAGGGAAGAAACAGTAACTAGCCAAAAAACATTGACCCTTGGGAGGGAAAAAATAGTCACTGGCGGAAAAACATCAACCCTTAGAAGGAAGTAAGCATTGACTACTCAAAAGACATTGACCTTTGGAACGGGGAATATATTATTGATTCAAACATAAAAAAAAATGCATAGCTTCTTCCTAAAATCATAAAAAATTGTGGAAATTCCTGCTGTTACCTTGAATCTGTGGATAGGCTCCAAATTTGCAGGTGCAGACTTCCAGCACCGCCTTTGGATATCGCTTGAGGCCCAGGGCATCATCATCGTCATCCTTCATACAGCACTCTCTGCATTGTTCGCTGCAACATGAATTTCAGAAACACGCATAAAAAATAATATCCCCTTGTCGACGTTTTCGTAGCTACTCCAGTGTAATTTGCGCTCACTAAACATCCTCCAGTTTGAAGGTCTTCAGCTTCTCGCAGGTCGAGCACAGCAAATTCGGTTTGTTGAATCCAAGAGTCTTGCAGTCGTCGACTGAAAAATGCGCTGCCGCCAAGCCGAACTGTCAAGTCGGCGATTTATTAGGAGATTGAGGTTATGTTCGAACTTTTTTGAGGTTATATGACGCATCGACAGAGATCGTATTTCCCTATTTTCAATTAAAATTGAAGAAAACAAAACAGTTTGGGTTTCCGAACGAACCATATTACGTCGACGCGTTCGAATCTACTTTGTTTATTTCTATAAACGTCGGTCGTGGCGGGGGAAAAATAATAAAAACATCATTTTCCGGCTCCGTCGGTGCGTCGTATCACGATTGATTTTAAAAACTACAAAAATTGTTGAGTTTCTACTCACGATCAAAGCAAACGTGATTATCCGGCTTAAACTTTTTAAGGCCATCGTCGTCATCTTTTTACGACGAGTATTTGTAACACAATTCGCGGACGTGTTTCCGGGACTGACAAGTGGACAGTTGTGTGTTTATTTGGCGTCGATTTCCCTGTTACCGACGGAGCTTTCAGTCCGACGAGAAAGCGCAGCAGTTTTTAGCTCATGGAAATGAATGCCACATCGCTTATTCTCGATTTTCATTGGTGACGCGCGGCTTCCATCCGCTCAGAGCATCCAATCCCGTTCGAGTGACGTTCGAATCGTCGAACGCGTCATTTTCGCGCTGTTTGCGCATGCGCCATGACAATTACGCTGTTCGCAAATTATACGGGTAAAGTATAAACGCTACGTCGCTATAGGCGAATGAATGGGTTCCACGATGTACGCGTACGACTGCTGGTATCAGAGAGTAAATTTCTACCTCATAAATCGTGGATCATAAACGCTAATTTTTTTTCTTCTATGAACTTAAAATAAACTTGATCTACGTACAATTTGTATATCTATTCGTCTTCTATGTTTCGAGATATTTAGACCGACGAATAAAAATTAAGATCTTTACTATAGATCATATACGTAATTGTACATTTTTGTAAATGTTCATTTTGTAAATTCATGAGGACAGGATGGCAAATGATAATCGATGACGTATTTTTTTAAAAAACTGTAATTATTATTGATCGTAATTATATGATTATTGACAATGACGCGGCTATGTGCACATTAAAACACCTTACCTTTATCTTACAAGACCAGCTTTTCTTGTACACTATATACAATATCTAAATATCATATTCCTTATTTGCAAACTTTTTTATATAATAAAACTATATATATATATATTTATATATATGCATATTATTAAATCCATCGCCGTCGTCTTAATCATGTAACCCTCACTTTTAATTACCATATCGTCATCGTAAACCATTTATGCGTAAGAATCAATTAAAAATTAACCAAATACGTTTTTATTTAAATCTGTACAACGTGTAGGCTCTTATAACTCTTTCTTATCACTGGTATCGTGTTCTTATTTTCATCCTCTTTAAATGTATATTTACATTTCAGTGTAGGGCGTGAATTATAGGTGTTTTTTCTTTATTCATTTATTTTGGAACTCCCTTACGCTCGCTCGTTATCTCTAAGTACTTAGTAATTACGAAATAGGGCTAAAAAAAGACGAAGTTACTTGCAGCCATCGTGTGACTCGATGTTCCATAAATTTCGCGACGGTCCGGAGGCCCCGCGCAAATTCAACGTGTTCGCGTAAAAACCCTCTGAATAGTATAAATAGTCCTCTAGTATTATTTACAAGCACCGAGGCTGTGCTCACGTCGTCGGGTGTTTTTTTTTTTTTTCTCGGAGCGGGGAAACTCATCTTCGATATTATAATGTATACAATTGTCAACGGTGCTAAATTCTCGATGAGAAACGAAACAAAAAAATTGGAGATTACACATAAATATCGCTGCCCACTATACACATTTTGTTTCCACACTGCTACTATAATGGAAGTCTCATTGCTCGATAACATCGCGTGAATCGACGAAGCGATGATTTCTGTCTTCGTACTTTCAGTGGAATGTTTTTCCAATTATTATTGGTATTTAAAATTATTGTGAACAGGTGACTGCGAAACGTACAATATTTTACAGGCTTCTCAACGGTAATTTTGGGGTCGAACATTGTTAATTATTAAAATGCAATTAAAGCCCTCGAAGCTGACGAAGACGATTTATCGTTGGTAAAAAAAAATTGAAAAGCTGTTGTCTCTCAGTGTTTTGATTGCCAATCGAATTTTCAGTCCCACATGCACCACGATCAGCGCGTTGACTACAAGAGCTTCCACTGTATTTTATTAAAGAGCTGCCAGAACGAAGAAAAAAAAAATCATGGGCACGAAAAATATTTCGGAAAATCCCAAATGAACCACAATATTTCAGGATTTTCTTGAGGTACCAGAAAATCATTCCATCGAGTACAAATTGAAAGTTCATCGACCGCACGATGAGATCACATAATCGCCGACCTGCGGTACCAATTCCCTACATGCGTTATTACAATAAATGTTTTTTTCATTTTTCTTTTTTCATTTAATTCATTTTTCACTATTGCAGCAATTAAAAACAGCGACGATGACCTCACGTCGATTTTTTTTTAACACAAGTCGTGGCAAGTTTTCATTAGTGCCTGAGTCAACCAACTAATCCGTATCATTTACACGTTATTTTTGTGCAAAACAGCGATCGAGTGTTGTGTGTTGTGTGTGTATTTTTTTTCTTCCTCTATTTATCTATATCGTTACTATTAAATTCTAAGTGATTCTACGTCGCTGCAGATCAATGGGGAAGTTTCGACCACGACTGGTCGAAGTTGTGTACCTCGCGATTAACAAACCAATCGCAATTGATTGGTATTTCGATTATTCACTAAGTCAGCGCTCTCGTATATTTTTTTTCTTTCCTTTTTTTTAATACTATCGAATTCTCGTGTTACACCAGCTTCGACATATCCCGTGGGTTCTCCATGCTGATCGAACTTGGAACAATTTGCCTAGGCACTACGTTTATATCGTGGGCTTTGATATTATGCCAGGAAATATGTGGATCTACTTTTGATCGAATTCCGATTATTGCCGTCAAGTTTCGCCGCATTGCGCGTTTATGACCTGTACAGTGCGCGAGGTGTGATTGATTTCAGAGACGGGCGAAGATATTCGAATACGAACGCATTGAAAATACCTTCGAGCCCGAATGATACTGAAAAAAACGAGCAACAATTTTTTTAGTTTGAATTTTTTTTTCTTTCGTTGACGTCAAAAAATCATAATTTTATCCCGTTCGATAAGACATTTTGAATGAATTATAATTCGAATATCTCCGCACTACTTTAACATTTACGATGATTATTAGCAAACCTTTCGTTTCATTCTCGCGTTACGCGAAATTACATCACACGACCAGCCAGAACAACCGGCTTCACACACCAGCGAAAAAAAAAATCGTTTGAAAAAAATGATTTCCGTCTGTTATTTTCTTCAAATGGCGCCACCTTTGCGTGAGTATTAAGTGGATTCGGAGAATAAACGTTATTTCGAGGGATTATGTGCAGGTCATTCGCGAGCTATGAGCTCGTTGTTGGGTAGGAGCCGGGGAACTAATTGATCAATAAATAATAGGCCCGAAGTGACGAGTAAACAATTAGACTCTGCTAAAGTGCGACGAGGTAAAATTATGATTAGACAGAATTTGACATAAGCTTGAAGCGAACGCGTCGGCAGATGTGAATTTACGATGTTAACCAAATGTTGTTTTCAATACTTAAGAGCATCGACAATAAAAAAATGTAATATCCAGAAAATTAAATACAAAAAAAAATTCATTAAAAACTCATGAATTTCCCACCGCAAGGGACGAAAAGAAGAATTCAAAGTATTTTGATTTTGATTTTTTTTTTGTAACACCGAGAGAATAAAAATGTATCCATCGACTGAAACGGAACACGGTAAAACAGAATTTTCGGGTTTACTTCAGGATGGTCGAGTCCAGTCAAACGAGTAGTAATATAATTCCCAAAAAAATTGCAAGTTGTGTGAAACACAAATTCGATTTTTCACATCAGAAAATCATAATTCAAAAAAGTTTCCAATAAATCGGACAATTTTTTAGTTGATTCGTTCAAAAAGTAAAAAAAATTGCACTACTCTCTTGACTAGACCAGCGATTCAACATCACCGTCACTGCTCGTTGAAAGAGGCGATCGAAATAAAGATAAAATATTAAAATGTCTTCTAGATGAGCGCGCGAAGTCTGCGGTCTCGAATTTTCCGCGCCAATCGTCGTCGGACTCTCGCGTTCGTGGATTGACACAGCATAATTAATGTTTAATGAATAGTCATCGGAAATATATTCATAGTGTTTTTATTAAAATTTGTTGTTTTTTTCATTATATCCTAGTGTTTAAAAATCACGATTCGAAGCAGTGATTTATGAAGAATATTTTGTACAAGGGTAATTTCAAAGTTATGGCTCCTGCTAAGGTATCAATCGTTACTTTGAGCAGATTTATTTGTTTTTTTTTCTTTCTTTCTTTCGTTTAACTTACGGGCGTGTAGTGTGTGTGTCGTGTAGTCCGTCACGCGCTCTGTATACTTTTTACAATATAATAATAATTCGAGGTAAATCGTCGTGACCGCCCCGAGGCTGCACCGGTTGATCGATGAAAGGATCGGAGTGCCCGCCGGCTACGCGGGGGTCTTAAAACGATTACGCGTTTTCTCTCTCTTTCTCCCGCACTTTCTCTCCTTCTCACTCTCTCTCTCTCTCTCTCGTTCTCTCAATTACATACAAGAAATTCTAATAAATTAACGTAAAAAAATAATGGGAAATTTCTAGCTAAAATTCTCTCTCTCTCTCTTTCTCTCGCTCTCACTTTCGCGAATTGCTCGATAATATACTTATAAAAACGAAAATACTCCTTATTAATATTTGCACTGAGTATGCCCGATATATCTCGTTGCCTCCCCGTCGAGACCTCTCCGACTTCCCCGCGTTTAACGTCGCTCGTTTAGCGTCAAATGTCGATGTAAACCTCGAGAGTACGAAAAAAACAAAAAATCGTGTATAAAAAAAAGAGACAAAAAAGAGAAGAAAAAAAAACTCTACAAAAATTTGCAGCGTACGCGTCACCGTTGACGAAAAAAAAACAAAACAAAAAAACACGTGGGGGTTTCGCGACGCGAGAAGTCCGACGAAGTCGCGAGGGTTTCGAGGAGGAAGAAAAAACCCAAAAGCGTGAAAAAAACAGGATCGGAAAGAAAAAAAGAACCGAATAATCGAAAGAGTCCGTGATCGAGCAGCTCGGGATGGAGTTTCAGTTAACGAAAGACACCTTAACGTTCCGCCACTACCTCACATCTCGAAATGCACATGCTAAATAATTACGGTGAATTTGTTGGGCACTTTGTGACAATTTCACGATTTTTTCTCTCTCTTTTTCTCTTTTACTTCCTCCGTTTATCCTCCTCAATCTCCCTCCTTTCGTATGTTTCTCCTCTTGTGTGTTTTTGTTTCTTTCGTTTGTTGTTCATATTTCCCCCTCCTCCCCGTCCCTCCCCCCCATTTCAGATCATTTACATACATCGAAGTCTCAATAATTTATATTACACGGATAAAGTAAAACATTTCTAGCGAGTTCTCTGTGTGTGTGTTTTTCGTGTCTGTCTCTGCGTGTGTCAGTGTGTGTGTGTGTTTTTTTTCTCCTTCCTCACCCGACATCGAATTATTATACACATATGAAATAATCATTGATATATACACTTCGCGAATAATCGTACGTGTCTTCCGTGTCTCTCTGTGTCTGTGTGTGTGTGTTTTTTTTTCTTCTTGCTGGAGATATATATATATATATAATATATACATATATACCAATAGTTAATAAACTAAGTAAGAACCATTATTAATTTACTGTATTTATACAATTATCATTAATTATCACCTAACTTGGCATCCTTGTGGGAGCGGTGCAGGCGGACAGCCCGGCGTATTGTGTGTCGTGGATTGTTTAATAAGCTCAATCTTGTCCTCTTTGGAAGACGATTTACCGTCCGACGTCGTCACGTCGGACTTGGTCGTCTCGGCTCCCCGCGCGGCTGAATCCCCGTCGCCCGCCGTCGTCGTCGTCTCCGTAACAACAGAGTTCGTCACCGTGGCACTGGCCTCACTGCTCGTCGCACTGCTCGCCACCTGAGTTTTGAATTCGTAGCCGCCCTCCTGACCGGTGAGCCTCGTCAGTTTTAATCGAATCGGCGGAATCGGCGTGACCTTCGACGCCCTGACGTTCCTCAGCGAGGCGGCGACGCTGCCGCCGTTTCCATCGCCTCCGTGTTTCGCCTCGCCGTCCCCGCATTTCTCGTCCTTCGCCTCGCTCGTCGTCTGCCCGCCAACGCGACTCTCCGCGTTTTCCCTCGCGGCGTTCTCGTTCTGCATCAGCTGCAAGGAGTTGGACTCGTTCGTTGATCCCGTCGCGCTTTCGTTCGCCGCGTCGTTGCTGCTCGAACCCGCGGCGTTTCCCTTGCCCAGCCTGATTATCAGCTTGGTCGTCGCGTCGCCACCGTCCAAAATCTGCACTCTGCCCTCCTGCGGCTTTTTGCTCGACTGCCGCTTCTTCCGCTTGCTGTTCTTGTCCTTCTTGCTCTTCCCCTTCGTCTTCTCGTCGTTGTCGAAGCCCGCCATGATCATCCTCCGGAATTTCATGCTCTCGCGTTTCAGCTCCTCGATGCTGGGTTTATTCTGCATATTGCTCAACCGCTTCTTCGGCGGCCGAATGCGACTCCGATCGTCCTGAACGCTCGCCATTTCCTGCCCGATTATGCTGTTACCGATCTTGATTTTCAGCTTCGGCGGTCCGCTGTTCGCGATCGCCGGCGCCGCCGACGGCCGCGCTTGGCGACCTCGTCGCCTGTCGACGTTTCCGCCGACGACGCCGCCGCGGCGCCTCTCGCCGCCTCCGCCGCCGCCGCCGCCGCCACCGCCGCCGCCACCGCCGCCTCCTCCGTCCTCCTCGGGAACATCCATGAAGCTTCCTCTCTCCTTCCTCCTCTTCTTCTCCATATTCGCGTCCACAACCGCCTTGTAATCCTCCCTCGTCGGGATGCTCGTCATCGACGCCACGGCTTTCGGTATCGTGATAACCGTGCGATTCAGCGGCGGAATGGCGATCGGCGCGGACGTCACGCTGCCGTAAGTCGGATCGTCCATGTTCTGATCCTGCGAGCAGTACTGCCTGAGCAGCTCCTTCTTCCTCATTCGCCGTAGATTCGACGTTCCCGAAGCGACCGCGGCGCTCGTTGCGGCGGGCGTGACGACCACCGGCGCTTGTTGCGCGAGCGGCGGCACCGAGGACGCCGGAACGTAATTAGCGTCCAAAAAGGGTCCTTTGATCTTCACCTTCAACTGATTCCGCGAATCCGTGAGCGAAACTTTGGTCGCCTCCGCTACGGACGGCAAAATCGGTATCTGGAGTATCGGGAGATTCTCGATCTTCGCGGCGATCGCGTCGGGCTGCTGCGGTTTGCTCATCAGCGCCGTGTGAAGCTCCTTCTCGAGATCCTCGTCGATATCCGGAATCGAGGGATCCGCCGCGACGCTCGCGTACGAATTGAGCAGATGATTGGCGTACGATTCGGCGTGAATGAGGGACGTTCGAGCCTCGACGGTGGAATTGTAGGTTCGCATGTCGACGGGGCCGGGAAGGAGCGGCAGAACGGTGTCGGTGAACGATTGGCCGGCGCCACCGGTGGCTTCCACGAGGCCCTGAGTCGCGTGAGCCTCCGGCGACGACGATTTCCCGTCGTCGAGGTATTTCTTGTGATGCAGCTGCGACTGCGGACTCGCGAGTCGCATCTGCGCGGCGGTTTCCCTGCCGCCCGGGGCGCCCGGATGATCCCCTCGTTTCTCGCCACCACCTCCGCCAACGTCCGTCGATTTTTTTCGCTCTCGCATCGTCCGCAGATCCGCGATGTTCGTCTCAGCCGTGGAATCCTCGTCCGAGTCGAAATCGTAGACCGTGCCGAGTAGTTTGTTCTGTATCGAGTCGTCGCCGTGAATCGCGCTCGTCGCGATAGTCGGGAGAATCGCGAGAGCCGCGGTCGCCGCCGCCGCCGCCGCCGCCTGGTTGTTCTTCCCCCGTCCCCTTCCCCTTCCCCTCCCCCGGCCGCGGTATCCCGGCTGCTGGGACGCTTTCGCCCCCCGTCCTCGCGATCTTGCGCTCGTCGCCGTCTTCGTCGTCTCCTGCCGCGGCGATTTTCCCGGCGATTTTCCCTGCAGCGAAGTCACGCGCGCCGACGTTCTCGTGGGTTTCGACGGCGATTTTTTCCCCGCCTGCGAACTCACCAACGCGGATTTTCCGTCGCTCGCGAGAGCCGCCGCGAGACTCGATTCCGCGTTGCTCTCGCTCATCGCTGTCGCCGTCGCCGTCGTCGTGTCCGTCGTCATGTTGTTCGCGAAGCTCATCGTCATCGGCTGCGAATTCACCTGCGAATTCGCCTCCATTTGCTGCTGATGCTGCTGCTGTTCCTGGTTCCTCGCTTGTTGTTCCTGCTCCGCCTGCAGCTGCTGTTGCTGCTGTTGCTGCTGCTGCTGCTGCTGCTGTTGTTGTTGCTGCTGCTGTTGCTGTTGCTGCTGCTGCTGCTGCTGCTGCTGCTGCTGCTGCTGCTGCTGCTGCTGCTGCTGCTGCTGCTGCTGCTGCGGCGGCGGCGGTGGAGTCGGTATCTTCGTCGGCGAAACCATCGCCGCGGTCAGCGCCATATTATGCGAAGAGGACGTGAAAGCCGCGGTGCACGGCGACGCCTGCATGTTCAGCGACTCCTCCAAAGGCTTCGTGACATGCGGCATTAAACCTTGAGACGTGGGAAACGGCGCGCCGAATACAGGCGGAAACATCGCGGTGCCGGGCGACGGATACGGCAGAGGAGCCGCGACGCAAGATTGCGGTGGAAACAACGAAACCGGGCCGCTGTACGAGCTCGTCTCGGTGTATCCGTGATAAGCAGCCGCGGAAGCCTCGATGCTGCACGGCGGGAACTGCATTGACTGAAGATTCTTGTACGGCGGCATCGCCGCGTGTTCCTCGCTCGACGATGCCGAGGTTATCGACGACGATGTCGAGCGACGCGACGGGAGCACCTGGGACTCCGCCCAGCGGGTGTCCTGACGCGAGGCCGTCACGTCGTTGTACGGCGAGCCCGTTTGCCCGTAATCCGCGCGTAAATCCGCGGACGCGTCGTCCTTGTCGTGAGGACCGTCCATCGCGCTCGCGTGATCGTCTTCGGGGCCCTCCAGGCCCATGAAGTGACGATTCACCATTTCCATCGGCGGGATTTCGTCGACCAGTTGGCTCGTCATGTCGGGGATTTGCTGTTGTTGCTGCTGTTGTTGTTCCTGTTGGTGTTGGTGTTGTTGCTGTTGCTGCTGCTGCTGCTGATCCATCATCTGGACGGGCTGGACTCGCGAATCAACGTGAGGATCCAGGTGTTGGAGCGGGCGAACCATAACGTGTTGCTGTTGCTGCTGCTGTTGCTGCTGCTGCTGAAGCTGGTGGTGCTGCTGCTCCTGTTGATGATGGTGTTGCTGCTGCTGCTGCTGCTGCTGTTGCTGTTGTTGCTGTTCCTGAAGGTGATGATGATGATGCTGTTGCTGTTGCTGCTGGTGATGATGCTGCTGAATAAGCTGGTACTGATCCTGCAGGAGATTCAGCTGGGCGGCGTGAACGATCGCCTCGGCGGCCGTGCTGCTCGATATCACCGCGGAAATGTCGTTCGCGAAGGCGTGCGCGGCGTAACGATGATTCTGGCTCTCCATGAGCTGGCTCAGCTGCTGCACGTCGTTGGGATTGAAGGCCTCGATGCTCGGCGGCACCCAGCGCTCGTCCGCCTCGGCACGGTCGAGTTTCGCGCGCTCCGCGATCGCGACTTTGTTGGATTCGAGGTTTTCGCTCGCGTACGACGCGACGTAGGTTTCGCTGTTGTTCGCGTAGCAGGATTTTCGTTTTTCGTCGAGTTGTTGATGATTTTTCAGGGTGGAATCGTCGACTATGGAGATTATTTCGGGGGTCGCGCAGCGGCCGACCCGAAGCGTTTCGGCCTCGGGATCGACGATCTTCGGGGGTTCCTCGATCGGTTGTTGATCCTCGATCTGCGGTTCTTCGGGCTGCTGCTGCAGCTGCTGCTGTTGCTGCTGCTGCTGCTGCTGCTGCTGTTGCTGCTGCTGCTGCTGCTGCTGCTGCTTTTCCTGCATCGCCGCGGGAGGAGGAGGAGGAGGAGGAGGCGGTGGCGGAGGCGCCGGTGGCTCCTCGTTCTTCGCCTCGTCCTCCACCGCGATCGGCTCCAGCTCCAACTGTCCCGAGTTGGATTTCTTCGAGAGTCCCATTCGCAGTTTCTCTACGAGATGAAGAGTCTCGCGTCGCTCGTCCTCCTTCGAGTCCTCCTTGAAGAAGAACTCGTTGGTGAAGGAGAAGGAGAGAGGAGCCGCGCGTTCTTCGGCGTCTCTCGGTATGCTGAAACCGTCGTCGTTGACCATATCGTCGGTCAGGAGGTCCTGATCGAAGTCGAAGAGGTCGTTGACGCTGGGATCTTTGCTCGCGTGTTGAGGCGAGAATATCGAGCGATTGATGGACTTGCGACGTTTGTTCGTCGCGTCCCTCGCCGCGCCGGTTTCGAGGGTTTCTGCCGCCGGCGCGCAGGTCGCCAGCTGTTTTTCCGTCGCTGGCCTCGCGAACGTCGCGACTGCCTCGACCGCCGCGGCCTCCTTGGGCGGAGCCTCGACGACCGCCCGCGGCTCCTGAATCTCCGGCTGCTCGACCTCCACGATTTCCGCGATTTTCGGCTCCTGTTTTCGTTTCCTCTCGCTCGTCCCTCGGTTATCGTGACACGCGGACGGCGTCGACTGCGTCGGAAGCGTCGCGGATTCCTCCACGTGCCGCTTCAGCACCATCTCCGCGTCCTTTATGCAAACCTCGTCCATCATCGCCGCCGCCGCCGCGTTCTCCTTCTCGCTCGTCGCGTTGTTCTTGCGATCCTCCGTGCCGAAACTCTTGGCTTCGCGATTACCCTCCTCGCGATGAGGCGTCGAGGGACTCGCGGCGGCGTTTCTAGAGGGCGTCGCGGGCTTCTCCGGAGGTTCGGAAATTGCAGGCGGTTGCGGCTGTTGCTGCAACTCCTTCTGCTGCTCCTTCTGCTCCTTCTGCTCCTTCTGCTCCTTCTCCGCGCTGACGTCCTGACTCTTTGCCTTCGAGAGTTTATCAAGATGCTCGCGCTTCTCAAGCAGCTTATCCAGCCCCCTCGACGACTTCTTCGGGCTGTCGCGCTCCGCGCGCCGCTGCTTCATCTCCTCCTCCAGCGTGTTTATCGCGTTCTTGCTGCCTCCGCTCTTCTTCTTCTTCTCCTCGACCCTCGGCGATTCCGCCGATTTCGCCGCCACCGCCGTCGCCGTCACAGCCGTCACCTCCGTCTCCGTCGTCTGCTGTTTGCCCTTCTCCTTCTCCTCGGCGCCTCGGGCGCTCCTCGCGCTTTCCACATCGCTGCCGTCCCGCCTGTCCCCGGATTTCTCGTGCGTCTCCTTCTCCCGCGACTTTTCACTCATCCTCTTCTCCAGTTTCTTGACCGCAGCCGCATTCTTGCCGCCCTTGTCGTCTTTCTGCGGTACCTCGCTCGATTTTCGCTTTCGCGCCTCGGGTTTTCCACGCGTCGCGCCGCCACTGGCTGCTGCGACATCCTCTTTACTCTTGGGCTGCTGCGTCGTCGCTGCCGGCTGGGATTTCGCGGCAGCCTGCGGCTGCTGCTGCTGCTGCTGATCGCGCTGCTCCGGGTGGTGATGATGGTGGTGGTGCTGCTGTTGCTGCTGCTGAGACGACGACGACTGTTGCTTGACACCCGCAGCCGATTTCTTTCCGGCTGCGGCGGCTGCGGCTTTTGGCCCAGAAATATTTCGTGGCCCATCATTATCTCGAGTCCCACCGAGCACACTTTGGTCAGCTGCCGCTGGCTGCTGCTGCTGTTTCTCCTTCCGCTGGTGCACCAAGACGTGCAGCTCCTTGGACGACTCGGAATTTCGGCTCTCGGACTTCTTCCCGGACGACGATTGCTGCTTCCGATCGCGCTGCTGTTTGTGCTGAGGCTGCTGTTGCTGTGATTGTGATTCTGATTGTTGCTGCTGATCCGCCTTAAAACCGGCGCTCGATTCTTCTCTCTCGGTAGGCTGCGGCTGAAACTCAAGTCCATGCCGCCCGTCGGAAGTTTTAAGCTTCTTATCGGGCAGCTTCTTGAGTTTCCGCCCCGCCAGCATCTGCGTCTTTCTCTCCCTCTCCGCGCTGTCGCCGTTGTCGTCGCTCGTCGCCCGATTAATCTGCCGCTTCTTCGCGCTCGTCGTTCGGTTTGTCTTCGATCGGCCGCTCGTGTCGCTCTCGGACGACGTGGTCGACGATATCGCCGCCTCCTTCTTCGCCGGCGAACCTCCGCCGCCGCCGCCGCCGCCGCCGCCTCCTCCTCTCGCCACCGGACTCTTCTCGTCCTCGGAATCGCTGCTGCTGTCCGACGAGCTGCTGCTGCAGCTGCTGCTGCTCGTCTCGCTGTTGCTCGTCGACGCCGAATGCACCTTATTTTCCTGCACCACAGCCGTCACCGTTTTCTTCGGCTGTCTCGGCGAGAGTTCCTCCTTCTTCGGCGACTCCTCCTTCCTCGCCTCCCGCTGCTTCTTCCCGCCCTCCGGCGACTCCTTCTTCGCCCGCGTCTCCGCCTGCTGCTCCTGCAGCTCCGGCTGCGTCGGCTTCGTTCCCAGCCCGCTCTTGATGTGCTCCGCCGCCTTCTTCGCCGCCTGACGCTGCGGCACGTAAGCGAGAATCTCCGAGCCGTCACCGAACTCCTTGTCGAAGTCGTAGATGTCGTTTCCGCCGCCCTTCGAGTCCCTCGCGCTTCCGCCCTTCGCCTCCTTCGGCTTCTTCCGCTCCTTCGCCGCCGGCCTCGCGGGTTTCGCCGCCTCCGGCGGCTCCACCGTCGGCGATTTTATCGACTCCGCCGGCTGCTCCGCCGCGTTCGCCGTCGCCGGCGCCGCGTCTTTCTTGTTCTGCGAACGCTGCATTATCTCCGAGGCCTTTTTCGCCGCCTGCCGCTGCGGAACTATCAGCGCCGACGGGATGTATTCCTTCCTCTTTGACGCCTTCGCGTTCTCCTTGTTGTTCGAGCTTTCCGTCTCGCGCTCGTTTCGCGCTGCCGTCGCCGCAGTCTCCTTGTTGCTCGCGGCCCCGTAGGCAGCTGATTTCTGCGAATTCTTCGTGTCCGCCGCGGAAAATTGCTTCATCGCCGCCTTCGTGATCAACGGCGCCGCGTGCGACGTCCCGTGATCCTGGGAATCGCTGTCCGTGTCGGAGTAAATGGCCGCGAGGGCCGACGGGCCGAGGCGCGAGGACGCGCTCGTTTTTAGCGGCAAAAGCTCGTCGCTGTCGCTGCCCGACGCTGCGCTTCCCAGCTCCTTTTCCATATGCTGAAGCGTCGTGCGCGATCGCGCGCTGTCGTTCTTCGTGTCGCTCGCGCTGCTGCTGTCGCCGCCGCCGCGGGGCGGCCGATCGGGAGCCGAAGACTTCTTCGTCTTTCGCCTCGTCGCCGCTTTTGGCTTCGGCGTCGACGATGCCGCGGCCGCTGCTGCTGCTGCAGTTTCCTCCTCCGTGCTCGAGTCGCTCTCGAGCTTCAGGGCCTTCGATTTGCTGCCGCTCGTGCACTTTGTGCTCGTTGGCGTCGTCGCCGTCGCCGAGGAGGAGGAGGAGGATGATGTTGTTGTTGTTGTTGTTGTCGTCGCGGTTGTCGCGGCTGTCGTTGACGAGGCTGCTGCCGACGCGGACGGCGTTAACGATTTGATCGTCGGCTTCGCCGTGTCGGTCTCGCTGCTGCTGAGACACGAGAGGTCGTAGCGCGTCGTATCGCCGCCGCCGCCGGCGCTGGTGTAGAGACTTTTCCGTCTCACGGTGCCGTTGAAGTAGAGCTTTTTGCTCGACGCGCCGTTGAAGTCCGGCTGAGGATTCTTCTCGTCGCTTGAGACGGGTGACGGGGAACGAATTCCCGCGATTCGCGCGACTATCGTCTCGAAATCGCGCGTGTGGTCCTCGGCGTCCGCGTGCGAGTAGAGACGGTCGTAGATCGAGGGGCCGTGATTCGCCTCGGCCACCGCGGCCGCCGCCGCCGGCGGCAGCGACGGACCCGACAGCACCGCCGTCTGCTTGTGAAACGTCTGCTCGCGGAGACGCAGGAACGAGCGGCAGAGCTTCTCGCGGCGGCCAACCATGTAGCAGAGGTTGCGAACGCGCTCGAGGTCCTGGCGGAGCTGAACGAACGTTCGCATCTTCTCGAGATCGGCAGCTTGGCCCTGGGCACGCGCGCCCGCGCCCGAAAGCTCGCCGCAACGGGGCGCGAGGAGAGGCTTGTTGTGACCCGCCTGTGGACAGCGGAATTTGGCTTAGGGACTGCGATTTTTTTTTTTTTTTTTTTTTTTTTTTTTTTTTTTTTTTCGTGTGACGTGATTTTGATAGGGCGATTTTAGGTTTACAGCGGGGTTTTTTACGACTAACGATGAGATTTGATTTATCTGTGAAATCAAATCTGGAGATTTTAACTGGGCTTTCGGAATTTTAGCCAAAAGGACAGAGACAATTGCTACGTTTATTAGGCTTGAGATTGAACAAAAATTTGCCGGACTTTCGGAGAAAATATTCCTGGTTCTGTCTTTTGTCGAAGACGACGAACGTGTATGAAAATTTGGGTAATGAATCAACGTCACTCACCCTTCTCTTCAACTTCCAATAGTTGTAAATGTACACTACGGCGTCCGGATCGACGTCCAACTTTTGCGACGTGATGTCTTTGAGACATACGTGCTTATCGAACTCCGCTTCGATCTCCTGCAACCTGTGAGACGAAGGATTTTCCCTTGTTAGTAGCGGTTCACGATCGAAAGACGATCATTGGATTTTTCTATTTCAAATATTCTATTAAATTTGAAAAAATTGGGAGCGACGTACTTAGCTGCCCGTGCTTGATTCTTCTCCTCCGACGTCATGTCCTTGCGTTTACGACGCCTGGACTCTCCGTCCTCGGAATCCGAACCGCCTTTGCCCGAACTCCCGCCGGGACCCCCTCCAACACCCACTTTGTCTTTCGTGTTGGTTCTACTGTGTTTCTGACAGTACGACTGAAAAAAGACGAGAACGCAAAATACATAACAATTGCCGTAAGTCGTTCAACTTTAACCTTTGATCAATATTAAATGTAACGAAGAGAATGCTTGAAGGCAGAATGCGATATCTTGATTTTTAAATTTTTTACAGAATATTAAAATCAGACCCTCAAAAAAAAAAAAAAAAAAAAAAACGAAAGGGGTACTCCTAAAAATTTGCGATTTTTGAAGGTCTGACTATAAAATCCTGTAAAAAATGCAGAAATCAAGATATCGCGTTCCGCTTTGCGGCATTCTCTTCGTTATAGAGTTTTCTCTCGAACGCAAAAACAAAACCCAGGTTTGGTCGATCGAAAAAAAAAGTAACCTCGATTTTAGCGAAATGACGAAGTTTCGAAAAAAAGTGATAAATCATTTTTTGCATTTTTCTCATCGAATTCGATGTTTTTCGGGCAAACAACGGTGCTTTTCGGAATCAGCGGGAAATTTCCCATTGGATAGGGTCTTCAAACTTTACGAAATCGAAAGAAAAAAAATCTCGATTTCGTAAAGTTTGTTAATTTCACGAGCCACCTGGTAGTAAATAAATAAAATCGAAAACGATTCGCGCCCGTAAAATGCGAAAAATACGTCCAAAAAATATCCTCGTCTTTCGCCCATTCAATAAAAATGACGTATACAACTGAAGTGCCGAATATTTTAGGAAATCGTGAACGAATCCTCACCCTCAATTTGACGCCGTCGTCGGCCATCTCGTCCTCGATGATCGCTTTCATCTCGAGGCCGTACTTGAAAGCGCAGGTCACGTGATACGCAGTTTTGCACGTCTTTATACTGCATTGTATGCAAGCACCGACGCGCTCGCGGCACAACACGCATATCAGCGCCCATCGGCTTTGCTGTAATACAAAAAATTCGTCGTGAGATTAAACACCTCGAATTTTCTCATGCGAAAGAAAGGTGGATGTGGAAAAAAAAACAAAAAATTACCGGAATACTGGATATTTTCGTGATCGGCTCCATTCTTTCTACACATCCGATGCTGACCTCCGGTATCCAAAGGGCGCAGGACACGTGTGCCCACTTTTGACCACTTCTCGTGCACTTCATCGCGCCCCCCTTGTTCGGGCACAGGACGCAATCGGGCCGCTGACTTAGAGAGCAAGTTCGACATAGCCACGAGCCGTCGGGTATCGACGTTATACCGTAGCACGCCTGATGCACGCAGATGTTGCAACAATCGCAGAACACCATCTCGTTACCCTCCTCGGAATCCGGCTGTCGGGGAGAATAATCGTCAATTTTTCTCTCCCGCCTCTCGCGCGAAATTCAATCGTTTTTCGCGCCTTCTTTCACGCCGTTGGAATTTTAAATACAAAGCTGGATCTTTTGTTCAAAAAATTGGAAATTAGAATTGGAAAACACGTTTTGTCAAAAGCAAAATTGATCTGATGCTCCAAATGTATTTCAAATTGTGACTCTGAAAAAACTGCCGCCCACTTCTTTGCGTTTGGCGAAATTGCAACGTTAAGAATCAATTCGATGAATTCAACGAAAGATACGTATTATTTATTCTAAAATATTAAAGCGACGGATTAGTCTACGTGAAATCTATTTCTAATCTAACGATGGCAAAATTGTTATGAAGCTTATTTTTTATGTTTAGTAGATGTCCAAAATGAATGAAAGTTTTAGTGAATAAATTGAACATGGAAATTACACTTATTTTTTAGTATTTAAAATGTTACAACATACGTGCGATCCGTGTTAATAATACGACGGAAAGTCGCACATCTAATCTATTTCTAATGATGAAATTAGATGTTAAGCCACAATTACGAACGAGCTTAAAATTAAATATAGAAAAAAATGTATATATTACTTGACTCACCGATCTGCAAACGTCGCAAATAACGTTTTCATCGTACTCGATCCCGAGGCCTTCCTCGTTCTTCACGATTGTCTGAATTCTCTCCCAGCAGCGAACCTCCAATTCCTCTATAACTCGCTCCAACTGAGTTTCGGTAACCGAAGCTTGGCCAGCCTGCAAAAAAAATCACACTCACTCGTAAAACTCCTTTTCCATTTCGTTTATTCCCCGATATTCCACGACGAAAAATGCGGTTTCAAAAGATCGTTTTACCTGCGCTCTCTCGCCGTTGAGCACGTCGAGCCAGGCGATATCCGTGTCGTCGAGATCGTAAGCGCAGGCCTTTTCGGCCCGAGTGGGCGTCGTGCTCAGATGATGGTCCTCCGGATTGAAATAATCGTCCCGTGATATCCTTATGAATTTTTTCGGTCTGCGAAGAGTCACGAGTAACATGGAAATTAGCCATTGCCGAACATCGACAAATTGCCGAACGTTAAAAAATCACGACGTTGAAGTTTGCATCGTTGCGATCCAACGAAATTAAAAACAACAAAATATTGACGAACCCAAATGATTGTATCGGCTATAATAAGTTATTACAATGAATAAGAACATAAAAGAACAAAATCATTTCACACCTAATGAGAGTGAATTATTTTGATTTCTATGGAATTCATATTTTCTTTTTAATTTCGTTGCATTGCAACGATGCAAACTTCAACGCCATAACGTTTTTTTAAATTTTATTCTATCCTTAAATCCGCTTAAAGCGAAATGGAAAATTGACATACTCGTACTTTATATAAGAAATCATATTTACACTAGCGAAACTATATTTATGTAAAACCGTCCGGTAAATTAAATAAATAAATAAACAAAAAATGGCTTACAATTTAAATTCGCCATGATGCTTGTTGACGGGCGAGTTGTTGGTGTTGGCGACCATCGGCTCCGGCAGCGAGTCCGGATTGACCGGGACCTGAACACCTCGTTCCCACTCCTGTTTCCACTGATCGGTGATGACCCAATACTCGTTGGGGCTGAGGGGCTCGCTGTCCGGCAGTTTCATCGCGCTTATCAGGTCTTTTCGAAAGAGCTCGGCGGGCGCCTCGGCGGCCGAGCGATTGTATATGCTTGATATTTTGATGTCGCTGAGTGGCCGGGGGGTCCACGAGGCGCCGCCCTGGCTCGACGACGCCATCGTTTCCTCCTCCTCGGAGGGGCCCAGAGCCACCGTCGATGCCGGGAGACCCGGGGCAGCCTGGCCCAGACGACATTTTCGCCTCTTGATCGCCCCCGGATAAGAACCCAAGTCATTGTCGTTCTTGTTTATTCGCTTGCCCCGTTGTGCCATTCTACTATGCCCGTTTTAGCTAGACGTACGTGGCACATGTAAGTGAGCTCCTGCGCGCACCCTGAAAATCATCATTGCATTCTTTTCTCACTATTTCGGACTCGCTCGCTCTCTCTCTCTGTCTCTCTCTCTCTCTCTCTCTTGATCGGCCACAACGACGATTCAACACCGAATCCACGACATTTTATTCTCGACGAAAATTCAATCAATTGTCGTGCAACATTAAACAGGTGGCATCTGTGATGCAGCTATTTGAATCTCGATTTCGTGGACGGTCGGCAGAACAGACGGAATCAATTGAGGTGAATATTCAGATGAGAAAACTGATATATGATTCAATGGTTTTTCAATCGTTTTCGAGCTCAATGAGTGTACAGCAAGTTTTATTGCAGCTATGCAAGTTGCTTATGTTGAGTCTTTGAGTGAGAATGTTTATTGTCCATCTGGATTTGTCAATTTTGGATTCTAGTGTCACTTATTTCGAGATTCAAGTACCATCTAATTCTACAAACAGGAAGTGTTTTGTATTTGAATTGTGTCAGTAAAAATGCGATGAATTTTTCGAAATTTTGTCAGTCAGCAACGGATTTTCGAAACTAGCAATTTCGTGAATCAAATCTTCATTTTTGGTGCTAATTGCCAATAGAAACCATAAACGTAAAATTATACAGGAATTATTTAATTATTAACCAATTGTATTGACCAGAATTGTTAATTGTGCACATTATAGCCATGAAAACATCATCAATTTCTGCCAAAGTCAATCAGCAGCAAAAATTACTCAAAATTGGTCAATTTAGTAGCAAATGTTGGTTATTTTACTAACAGCATTAATTCACCAACTGTATCAACAAATAGAAGATTATGTAACAATAATTCGGAAATTTAAGCTCCAACTAATTGTAACAACAAGGAGATCAATCTCAACTGCATTACAGAGATAAAAACATCATGAATATCTATTAGAGCCAACTAACAGCAAAAACGACTCCAAAACAGCAGTTTCTGTGTTTAAATCATCATTCCCGATGCAATATCAATAGCAAATCACAAAGCAAACATTCCCAGTATATTCCTCAAACCATAAAAAAAGGTAATTCATACTCACTACATAGCTGTCCGTATATTTATCAGTTGGAAACATAAATTCCTCTCAGAACTGAAAACCAAAGAAAATCCGTTAATCTCTAGCATCCACTGGCCGCATATCCGTCAAAAACAGTACAAATAAATACACAGCAGTCTATGTGCATGTAAACATATATACAAATTGCCACAGTGAAAAAAATTACAGGTTATCAAACCAGCCGATCGAGCCACATCGAAAGAAGCACGTAAAACCCCAAAACCCAAGGCTCGGCGCGCCAATTATAACTCGGCAAGAACGTATCCCGATTAACCACGAAATCCAACGTTTGAAAACAATTCCAAAGTTAACGACCTCCGTGAACGTGTCCGCCGGTCTCAACACGAGCACACAGCGTCCAATTTTCATGCCCCAGCAGTCCAATTTTCCGTCAATCACTTAAATCCAATCACCACACGAGAGGCACTTGACGGGCGGCGCGACCGATCCAACCGGCCCCGACTCCCAAAACAAAAAACCCTCCACTGTCGTTGCCAGCGTCGATCGAGCCGATCGGCCGGTCCCAAAACTCAGCGTCCTTAGCACGTATCGCACAGCTCTAAGTCACCATCGAAAAAACAGTAATCACCGTGTATTGAAAATCGTCAGATGGAAGCATCGGTGTTGGATGGCCCGTTGTTGATCGGGCTCGCGCGGGGGTTTTAAGGGCCGTGACGAGAATCGCACGGTCGACGTTGTCCCAGACGAGGCAAACGTGATCTCTCGGCTGTGATGCTGCTGCTGCTGCTGCTGCTGCTGCTGCTGCTGGCTGGCTGGCTGGCTGGCTCAGCTGAAGTGTGTAAGAATATAGGTTATAAAAAAGGGTGTCCCGGAGGGTCCGAGGAGCGTGAAAGTCGGGCCGGGCCACGCGAATCTCGCGCCCGGTGGGTCGCTCGAGCGCGTAAACACGGTGGGCGATGCACGTTACAAACGAGGATCGCAACCGAACGAAATCGCTACGAGGTTGCTCCCCGATAGTCGGTTGGTTTCATGTAAACATTGTCGGGGTGTGAAAGGGCAGCGGTTTCACGCTCGCGCCGAGTTTAAACATCGACTCACTGCGCGTTACGGAGTGTACGAGGTCGCCGGACCGCTTGGATCTTCATCGTGCACGAATAAATCACTTTTTTAAAACGTTTCTCTCAGCACGAACAAAATGCCTCACGGCTCCATTACGCTGCTGCTGCTGCTGCTGCTGCTGCTGCTGCCGCTGCTGCTGCTGCTGCCGCTGCTGCTGCTGCTGCTGCTGCTGGTGCCTGCTGCCCAACAACATTGACAATACAGATGGCAGCAGTGTCGCGGCCACAATCGCACCGCGCACATATATAGCCTCGCGGGGCACAGGCGCGCACGCACCCACACACGCACAGCTCGGTCAAGCATTAAATACCTTATTATTGATCTATTAGCCGCGAAATAATATTTTCGCGCGCACTTGTACACGTGAGATTAGGCGGTTAGCGTGGACGGGACGAGTGAGACTGGGTGAATGAGGCATTAGTTCCGTGGCGGCCGTCGGCCCGTTCGGTTTGGGGTGGATTCGTGCGAATGCCGAATTTAATGTGCCCGTCGCGCGAGACGTGGGTTTTGGGGGGGGGGGAGAGCAGGGGGGGCGGCGGGATGGGGCCGCGAGGGGGGCGGGGGGCGAGGGGGTATAAAGAAGTGCGTACGACTCTCTCTCTCGCGCGCGCGGTCCGTCTCTCTCTCTCTCTCTCTCTTTCTCGCTTGTCACAGGGGTGCCTAACCAACATGTCCTCATTAGCGATTCCAGTAACGTATAGCCTGTTCGTACTCACTCTGGGTATACGCGGGACCGCTTCGATCCGCGATCGTTTTATTCTTTCCTCCTACCCCCATCCCCCCTTCTCTCTCTCTCTCTCTCTCCCGCTCGCTCGCTCGCTCGTGGTTTTTCGTGGTTAATTTATTTTTTATTATTAAAATCTCGGGCTATTTGTTTTGGGGGGACCGAGTGCGCGCGGGGGGTCGAAGCTCTGGCGCTGGCGTTGACGTCGTGGGTGAATGCCGCGCGAGAGGTACGGGCAACGTGCGAACCACGCACACGATCTCCTTCGCCGACCAATCGATAAAGTATTTACATCAATGTGGATACCGCCGTTTGGCGCCATCATGCCTGAAAAAATAACTGGTGCTGGTGCTGCTGCCGCCGCTGCCGCGAGAAGTGCACGGGTTGCCTGCTGCTTGTTACGAGCCTGGCAGTTCTCTGACTGCTGGTTCGCCTTCCTTTATCCCCATTGGAGGGTCCGTCGTGCTGCTTAGCGAATAGAAATTCGCGACCTGGGACCCGGGAAATATCCAGAGCTTTTAAATTTCCAATGAACGATTGATAAAATAAATACACCAACACTAGTTTTCGATTGACACAAACACTTTACTTTATTGGACACATTAGAAATCTAATATTAAACGGAAGTTTAATCTGCACGCAGTTTGTCAGTCCAACGAAAATACAGAAAACTTGAGAAAGTACTACGGGGTCGTGGCGAAGGGACGATTCCTTCGCCGATGTTAAACGTTTGCCGGTTGTGATGCGAGTGTCTGCTCGACGCTGCGACTAAACAGCATTTCTGTTTCCTTCTTTTCGGAAATTTCGTTGATTGGCTCTAGTCGGGCAGAGAGGTGGAACTCTAAGGGTGTAGGGTGGTACGCGTATCTTGGGGTGGTCAGGCCTGGTTGTCGGTGGGCCGCGAGGCCCGTCACCGGGGCCTTTCCAGACATAAAGCAGCCGAGGTAAAAAAGGGTCCTTAGGCTCCGCAGCTCGTCTCGAGCTGCGGGCGGCAATAAAACATTTGGCGACCAGCTTCTAGCAGCGTGTGGTCGTGAAGTGCTCAGCGCGTTGCGATTTTATGAGGGGTCTATGAGTGAGGCTCTTAAAGGTTTCCAATTTTCTCTGCAAACGCGAAAGTCGAGAAAAGTCTCTTCTTTTTAATCCTTCTTCGAGAGTCACGTAGTCCAGCAGACATTCGCATTTACATTTACAGTTTTTACCATGTGTTCGAGGAATGTGTCTTATTCGCCCTGGGCCTCTTGGCTTATTTATTGTTCCCGGCATTTGCCCAAGCTCTCAGGGAAACCAGGGAAAACCCGAGAGAGGAAGTGGACTTAGTCATCTAACATTGAATATAACGTAAATGTACATGTAAATAGTGATACTCTATCGGTATAATCTATAATTACAGCTAGCTTAAAGGCTGTGTCCGAGACATTGGTTGCTGCGTTAATATTTAAAATTCGCTCTTCGATTGGCTTCCGCTAACGCGTTATAGGGGGCAGATACGTGCCGAGCGTGCGCTCGTCACACCTTCCCCCTTAAAGAAAAAGTCGCTTCTCGAGAGAACGACTTTTTATATGAAGGTGTTTATTCGTTTGCAGGGATTGCCGCATGCTTTAATTTGTCCAGATGAACGATTTTCACTTTGTCATTTCCAACGAGGATTTCCGCGTTGCGTTCCCCGACTAGTTGTTTGATTTCATAGGGCCCGACGTACTGAGGCTTGAATTTACTATTATTAGGTTCCTTGAGGAGGTATACCTGTTCACCAACATGAAAGTTTTTATTGTTTATTTTCTGATCGTAATATTGTTTTGATCTCCATTTGGCGGCGTTTAAACGCTCTACCGCTTTTGACTGAGTGTCGGATAATTTTCGAAGGAAATCGTCGAGATGCTCGATGTACGTCGTAAATTGCTGTCCTCTACTAAAACTCGACGGTATGTTTGCTTCTTTTCCGAAGATTAGGGTATGCGGCGGAAATCCGGTGGACTCGTGTGTTGACGTATTATAACTAAAAATCGCGTATGGCAGCCACGTATCCCAGTTTTGCTCGGTGCCGAACTGACGTAAATATTCGACGAGTGAGTGGTGGCTGCGTTCGAGCGAGCCAAGGGACTCTGGATGGAACGCGGTCGACTCGATCTTATTTATTTTAAATATCTTGCAAATTGTTTGTATAATTTTGCTTATCAGATTACTTCCTTGATCCGTGTGCAGATTTTTCGGACAGCCGAACCGCGTGATGAAGTGTTCTGATAAGGCACAAGCTATTGTCACTGAGTCGATTGTCTTTAGTGGGACTGCGTTGCTATACTTCGAGAAGTTATCCTGAAGGGTCAAGATATACTTGTTTCCCCTTTCCGTCACGGGTAACGGACCTACTATGTCCATTTGGACCTTTTCGAACGGTTCGCTCGGCGTGTCCGTTATTTTCATCGGGAGGCGAGTCTTCGTGCGGACGAGTTTGTACTCCTGACAGTTCTTACATTCTCTAACGTATTTTCGGATGTCGTCTCGCATGCCCTCCCAATGATAGTCGGCTCGAATACGCCAGTATGTTTTCGACGCTCCTTTGTGTCCGCCTACGGCTGATTCGTGGTATTCGCGGATTATATTTTCGCGATCTTCCGCGCGCGGTTGCTCTATTTCGCCTGAACAGACTGTAATTTCCCGACCGGATTCTGCGAAAGTTTGCCTGAACAGTTTTTCGATTGATATCCACGGCATTTGATCTAAGCTATTCCCGGTTTTTATTACCTTAACGCTTGAGACATCCAGATATTCCATTGCGTGCTTTAGGGCTTCGATGGCTGAGGCGATGTTAGATATGTATGGGCGTTCATCGAATGTACTCTTTACAACCAGGTTAAAAATGCACTGATTTTTCATAAACAAGGCCACTACTTGGCCGACTTCATGTTCGGCTGACTTTATCGCTTCGATATCAATCAAACCTGCGTCTTTCAACTCGCGGCTTACGGCTGATGTCAATATGCAATCAGAGGAAATAAAATTTATTATGTGACCTTTTCGCGTTGTTAGCTTTTCTTTACTGTAATTGATGCAGGACTTGTTCATAACGAATACAGAGTTTACCACTGAACCTCTCCCGTCGGTGCCCTCCTTAAGTTTGGGTCTTACACTCATCACCTCCGGGGTCCCTGACGATGTCCAAGCCATTCCGTCAAGCTGGACCTCCGGATGAACGACCACCGAGCTATACTCGTGCGCCGCAGACCCCTCGTTTCCACGCTCTTCAACGCGAAGCAGCTGTGTCGATAACGGGGCCGAATTTACCTCCTCCGGCAGCGGGTATGGAGACTCAAGCTCGTCACCGCTGTATCCAGCTAGGAGTTTAACCCGCCTCATGCTTTTATGCATCTCCGAGCCGGGGTCGATATCACCATCGAATACTAGTTGCCCAGGTGCCAGGAATCCCGCACCAACGAGTTCAGCTACCTCTGCGTCGTAATCTGTCTGGCAACTGTTGTCGCAATCCTCCGCCTCCTCCATGTCTATGTCAAAGTCTTCGTCAGTCGCTAAGGTCGGCGAACCAGGTAATTGAGCCTCAATGCTCAATACCTGTTTGGCTGACCCGGTTGATTCTGTCGTCTTGTCGTTACTGTCGTTTGTTGGCGAGATCTCGTGCAGATTTGGAGGATTCCGAGACAGCGCATCAGCATTAGAGTTTTCAATGCCCTTCTTATACAAAATCTCGTAATCATATTCGCTTAATTTGATACGCCATCTAGCGAGCCTGGATATCGGGTCCTTCAAGCCGTTAAGCCAGATGAGTGGTCGATGATCAGTTACTAAAGTGAATTTGTACCCGTATAGGTATGGCCGAAAATTATTTACTGCGAAGACTATCGCGAGGAGCTCCTTTTCCGAGGTGTTGTAATTTATCTCGGCTCCGTTAAGTGTACGTGACGCGTACGCGATTGGGAGATCCTTCCCTATCTCACCTTGGCTCAGCACCGCTCCTAAAGCGAAGCCTGACGCGTCAGTCGTTACTACAAACGGTTTTTCAAAATCTGGGTACTGGAGCAATGGCTCCGTGCAAAGCTTATCGCGCAGTAGTTCAAACGCTTCCTGTTGGGTTTCTGTCCAAACGAAATTCGTGCTTTTCTTGAGGAGTATAGTGAGGGGCTTAGCGAGTTTAGCAAAATCTGGTATGAATCGACGATAGTATCCTATTAGCCCTAAGAATTGTCGAACATTTTTCCTCGTCCGCGGGACAGGGAATTTTTTCACTACTTCGGTCTTTTTGGGGTCGGGTTTTACGCCTTCTGCGGTAATAATATGGCCGAGGTAGGTGATTTCCTTGCGGAGGAACTGGCATTTGTCTGGCTGGAGGGCTAGACCTGCTACCTTTAATCGCGCTAGTAACTTCTTTAATTTCCTAGCGTGCTCCTCTAGGCTATTTGCGTAAATTACAATGTCGTCCATATAAACAAATAACTCGATTCCCTGGAGGCCCGTAAGGACTTTGTCCATCAACCGTTGAAACGTAGCGGGGGCGTTTTTTAGTCCGAATGGCATTCTATTAAATTCGAGGTGTGCGAACGGTGTTGAAAACGCGGTTTTCTCTTGCGATCCTACGTCCATCGGGATTTGGTGGAAGCCTGACGCTAAATCTAAAATTGAGAAATATTTTGCTCCTCCAAGCTGGTCTAGAATATCGGTTATATTGGGCAAGGGATAAGCGTCTCCTACCGTTTTTTCGTTTAGTGCGCGATAATCTATGACCATTCTCCACCTTTTATTACCCGCTGAGTCCGCTTTCTTCGGCACGATCCATAAGGGCGAGTTGTAGGGTGAATCGGACGGTCGAACGATTCCTTTCGCGAGCAAATCATCTACCTGTCGTTTGATTTCGTCTCTTTGAAAAGGTGGGTAGCGATATTGTTTTGTGTTTATTGGTCGCTCGTCGGTGGTAATAATTTTATGGGTTATCGCGCTTGTAGCCCCTAGTGGGTCGTCGGGCAAGTGAAATTGGGGCGCGTATTCCCCTAAGATTGGAAGTATGTTTTCCTTTTCTTCGGTAGTCAGGTGGTCAAGGCTCAATGTCTTCAGAAGTTTCGCGATCCGATTTGCTTCTATTTTCTCACCTTCTACGTGCGAATGGGGGACCGGATTGACACGCCCGCGCGATGGGACGACATGGCATTCCTCAAGCTCAATCGGCGCTAGAGTAACGTTAATCGCGTGGGCATTGGCGTTAATAGCGTAGACTTTCACGTATCCGTTTTCCTGTTTGACGAGAGATTCACCTAGGTAGATTCCCGGCCCAGTAGCTATTCTGCGCAAATAACCTTCGCTTACGTCGCAATTTGCGACCGGTATTTTTACTAGCCTTTTTGTCCTCGCAGGTAGGTGTATCGTGTGGTGACACACAAAGGGGACGCGTTCGGTGTTTAGGTATAATGCATCGGTCCCGAAATCTAGCAAAGCGCGATGTTTTTTCAAAAATTGTACTCCGATTATGCCTTGCTCCTTTATGGGGAATGATTTCGATACCAAGTGAAAGGAAGTTTCTATGCCCTTGATTGTTATCGTCGATTCTCCTAAAGTTTCGTAAATTCCGTCGCCGATCCCGGTGATGTGGAAAATCGAGCTCTTGTTTATTTCAATGCTGGGGTGTAGGGTGCCCACCTTTAATAGATTCAATTCTGACCCGGTGTCAATTAATAGCCGAGCTTTACCCCTGGAAAATACGTAATTTTCGATGTCTACGATTGCGGCTGAGAGTTCGCGTTCCTTTCGGATTGTGAGGACGTATCGTTGCCGGGGCGCTTCCCGAAGACTTGAACCGCCGTCACGTCCCCCCAACGGTTCGCTCTCGAGTTTAAAGAATTGTTTTGGCCCGAGGAATTATTTTTTGTGCACGCATCTTGTCTTTCCTTGAGGTGTCGTTTCTTCAGATAGCAATCTTCTTCGCTGTGATTGCCTAGGTCGCAGTAACCGCACTGTCTTCCTTGGGGAAATTTAGTTTTTGCGAGCGATTTACTGCGTTTCGGGCACGCGTATTTTTTATGGCCAACCTCGTTGCAGCCAAAACACCGAAAGTTTGGCGTCGCTTTACCGCGATAAGGACTATTATCGGAGGGGTTCGCGCGCATGTGAGCAACCTGTCTCTTGGACACACACCTTTCTACTCCTAGGCGTGCGGAGTTGGAATGATCAGGGGAAGCAGAGTTCGACTTCTGGTTGTGGATCTGTCTCCAGCAACGCGCTTCCATGTCAGCGGAAGTGGCTAGGTCGACAGCCTCGTCGAAAGTTAAAGGCTCCTTCTTGATAAAGGTCAAGGTGTTTTGGTCTAAACCGCGGATAAAGTGACGGGTGGCCATCATTTCGGTCTCTTCGACTACAGCTTTTCGTGCTTCTCCTGATCGTTCCGCTTCGATGCAGCGAATTAAATCAAATAAAATATTCGATACACGTTGCGCGTAGTCCGTGATCGGTTCGTCGCCATTTCGCGAAATGCTCGTAATCTGTTGAAGGAGCTGGCTTCTATCTTTCTTTTGCGATAGGCCCCTCTCTAGCGTGTCGAGTAGGTCTTCGAGGGAGTCAAATCTTTTTCCCTGTGTACGTTGCAGGGCCTTCTTTGTCAATTTGGTGCGGATTAAAATGACGAGGAACTTTTCTTCCCGAGGGTCGATTGCTGACGCGGCAGCTCTGCAATATTCGATAAATGTTGCTACCGGTACGTTTTCTCCGTCAAATGTGGGAATTAAAGAGGCCGCTATTGTGAGACTAAGCGCGCTAGTCGATGACCGCGATTGTTGCGAATTTGAACTAGACTCGACACCCTCGATCGACCCTGTATTCGACAGGCTATCGCTCCTTTCAATTTCATCTCTCCGAATGAGAGCAACATCGGCACTCGTCGATGCCATTACATTATTCGTTGGCGTCGACGGGTCGAGCGTGTTTTCGCGAACACGCAAGCTGGACCGTCGAGATCCTTTTGGGGGTGTTGCTTTCCCACGTGGCATCTTAATCGATAATAATGTGATTTCGCTTACCAAATCGGCTACCAAACGCTCAGATAGTGATGGAGAATTATTTATTCACGCAAAGTCCGTTTTTTCCTTTTTCACTTTCGGAGATCCTGTGTGATGCGATGCATTGTGGTGCCGTGAAGTTCCTTGCGTCTGATATCCGGGGACGTCCCGCGAGGTCGTCGTACGTGGCCCACTCGGGCCTCCGTCCTTCCAGTGTATTGAGTCCCGCGTTGGACTCACCCCGTGAGCAGGCTGACAGGTACCACCTCGCTGAGCAGGTCAGGCAAGCGAGGGTCTTCGGGTTTTTTTTTTTTTTTTCTTTTCTCTCGTTGCGTTATTTCGATCGGTCTGGTTGAGCTACTCAGTTCACCCGACCAAGGTTCGACGAAATAAAATATTTGAGAATGGGAAATTAAACCACACGGAGGGGCAAATCTATACACAATTTGTCGATTTCACTATTTCACTCGCACTATAACTTTAACTTCGAAAGAAAATTGTTCGCGTTTCTTTCAGTCTCGATTTGTATTTTTCCCGGAACTCAGGTGCAGCATTTAAATATGTCCTACCGACTGCGCCAATTTTGTTACGAGCCTGGCAGTTCTCTGACTGCTGGTTCGCCTTCCTTTATCCCCATTGGAGGGTCCGTCGTGCTGCTTAGCGAATAGAAATTCGCGACCTGGGACCCGGGAAATATCCAGAGCTTTTAAATTTCCAATGAACGATTGATAAAATAAATACACCAACACTAGTTTTCGATTGACACAAACACTTTACTTTATTGGACACATTAGAAATCTAATATTAAACGGAAGTTTAATCTGCACGCAGTTTGTCAGTCCAACGAAAATACAGAAAACTTGAGAAAGTACTACGGGGTCGTGGCGAAGGGACGATTCCTTCGCCGATGTTAAACGTTTGCCGGTTGTGATGCGAGTGTCTGCTCGACGCTGCGACTAAACAGCATTTCTGTTTCCTTCTTTTCGGAAATTTCGTTGATTGGCTCTAGTCGGGCAGAGAGGTGGAACTCTAAGGGTGTAGGGTGGTACGCGTATCTTGGGGTGGTCAGGCCTGGTTGTCGGTGGGCCGCGAGGCCCGTCACCGGGGCCTTTCCAGACATAAAGCAGCCGAGGTAAAAAAGGGTCCTTAGGCTCCGCAGCTCGTCTCGAGCTGCGGGCGGCAATAAAACATTTGGCGACCAGCTTCTAGCAGCGTGTGGTCGTGAAGTGCTCAGCGCGTTGCGATTTTATGAGGGGTCTATGAGTGAGGCTCTTAAAGGTTTCCAATTTTCTCTGCAAACGCGAAAGTCGAGAAAAGTCTCTTCTTTTTAATCCTTCTTCGAGAGTCACGTAGTCCAGCAGACATTCGCATTTACATTTACAGTTTTTACCATGTGTTCGAGGAATGTGTCTTATTCGCCCTGGGCCTCTTGGCTTATTTATTGTTCCCGGCATTTGCCCAAGCTCTCAGGGAAACCAGGGAAAACCCGAGAGAGGAAGTGGACTTAGTCATCTAACATTGAATATAACGTAAATGTACATGTAAATAGTGATACTCTATCGGTATAATCTATAATTACAGCTAGCTTAAAGGCTGTGTCCGAGACATTGGTTGCTGCGTTAATATTTAAAATTCGCTCTTCGATTGGCTTCCGCTAACGCGTTATAGGGGGCAGATACGTGCCGAGCGTGCGCTCGTCACATGCTGCTGCCGCTGCTGCCTCTCGAGGCAACAACCGACTCTCTCCCTCGGTTTTCTCGCTCTCCGTGTGCTGCAGCGGTGCGCGCCGCGCGCGACGGTCACGTGACCTGGCCAGCCAGCACATCTTTCGCGTTATTCGTTCACGCGGGATTATGGATCACAACGTCGGAAAATCCAGAGAGAGAAATTCCGCGGGGAGGGTGGGGGGGTCAACAGGTACACGCGGGTTATATACGCGGGGAGGCGAGACGCGCTTCTGCCAAAAGCTCCTCGACTCCGCGGCTAAACGGCCGCGTGGATTTTTGGCAACCGCGACGGGCGGAATTTCATCGCGGAATTTTCAGCGCGCGACCAACGGACTTTCGGCTCTGTCGCTCTCTCCCCTCTCTTCCTCCCGCGCGGTCCACTCGTCTTGGCTGCTGCTGCTGCGGCTTGACACGAGATTTTCGCACCGCCACGACGGGGGCGCTCTTGACCGCCTCGGCTGGACCGCAAACGCAGCATCCGACGAGGTGCTCTGTTATCTCGTGTCGCACCGCTCGCTGGCTTTCACCGCGCCGAAATCGCGGGCAATGTTTGTGGGTCGCGGGAAATGCTTCGCTGCATTTTTGTGCAATTTTTTTGTTCCGATTGGTATTGCGAAGTTGGAATCGATCTTGCTGAACTATCGTGAAACCCTCTTATGCGTCGCATTCGAGTGACCAGTGGCCTAGAGAAGTCGTCTAGACGCCCGACGTTATCAGCGCCAGGGGCACTGCTGGGCAGACTGCGTAGGTCGCTGTTATGGTTGGGTCGCAGTGATAACAATGACACTTCATCGTCGCCTTTACCGGCGAGTGGCCAACATTTTCCCACAGGAAATGTCCGTACGGAATTGCGTATATTAAAAAATGACACGACTTAAAGTTCTGGTACGCTTTTTTTTAATTGCATTTACGGGCAAAACGCTCAGATTGTGTGTTAAAATGTTAACAGCATCTGGAATTTATGTAATAGGTAATTGAGAAAGAATACATTTAAAAATATTCCCAGAATTATCCTCTTCGGCAAGAGAAGGATTTCCTTATTAGATACAATCGAATCACGAGGATAATCGCCCCGACTTATCCCCGATCGTTTGAACTTCCTCCCGTTCGATTTCATTAATTTCCCACACGCGGTCACGTGACATTCGACCGTTATCTGACCGCATTTCGGGGACTGCGTCACGTTGGCGGCATTGCAGCAGCACCGAGGAATCCGGTTGGTCGAGCGGCCGCCATTTTGTAAATCCCTCGCCAATCGGATTAGAATCCAGTGGCGGTCCTGGAGTCGTGCCTGCGCTTATTACGTCACGTACTTACGAAAAACAATGAATAATCAGCATCCGTAAACTCGCGGAGTCCGCGAATTATCGGTCGCAGCGATCGCCCCGAGTAGCCGAGACGCGAGTGATTCGCACGGGCCTCGCGACGATAACCGAAAAATTGCGCGCGCTCGGTGAGTTTAGGAACGTTCGAAAGGTCGCGCGACGGTGGCAGCATAGGCGGTGTGTGCGTGGGCAAAGGACGACGGCGCGGGACGAACGCAATCTGTTGTGTATGGGAACGACGCTCGTCGCTCATTGCTTTTCATCTGTTTTTTTCACCGCGACAGACGTAAATAAACGCGGTTCGTGGCTCGCGGTGTGCGGTGATAAAATGACATCGGGGATCGCCACTTGACGCGGATAATACGATTCTCACGAGGTAAGTCGGCTCGCTGGACTCCCGCGGCCGCCCGGATTTTCCATATTTCGCCCAGCTAACCGCCAAAATTACGCTCGCGCGACGCCATCTTGAGACGTTTTGTTGACAATACGCGTAGCACTGGCGACACAACGCGTATCGCGTATTCGTGTATTCGCGCCGCGGTTTAGCCGCTGTTTATTCGCGGCTCAGAATGCGATTCCCTCGCGTCCGCCGCTCGCTCAACGACGAAAACACCTGAGAGTCGAACGCCGACGTTCTCGACGTTCTCGTCGCGCGCAACGCGAAAAATGTCGTTACTCTCGCGTAGATTCCCAGCTCGTTAGACGATCGCGGACCCTCCGTGTGTATTCGCGATCCGCACGGATGATTTTGTGCGCACGCTGAAAGTCACGATACTTGCAGGGGGTGATTAGGAAGAAGCTGGAATCATGTTTTACGCGCACTTTGTGTTGGCCAAAAAGGGCCCGTTGGCCCGAATTTGGCTCGCCGCTCACTGGGACAAGAAACTCACCAAGGCTCATGTTTTTGAGACCAACATCGAGAAGTCCGTCGATGGAATTCTGCAGCCAAAGGTACGAGCCGTTTGAGGATCGATTGGGACAACTGGTTTGAGCGCTAAACGCTGACAATATCGGTATTCATTTGATCTTTACGCTTTGCGCAGGTGAAAATGGCTCTGCGAACGTCCGGCCATCTGCTGCTCGGAGTCGTTCGCATCTACTCCAGGAAAGCGAAATACCTCCTGGCGGACTGTAACGAGGCCTTTGTGAAGATCAAAATGGCGTTTCGGCCGGGAATGGTCGACCTGCCGGAGGAGCACAGAGAGGCAGCCGTGACAGCTATAACGCTGCCCGAAGTCTTTCATGACTTTGACACGGCTATGCCCGAATTGAAGTACGTGGATGTTTCTTATTATTCTTCTTACGAGTTTGACAATCGTTGCTATAGTTCTGGAAGCAAAGATTTATTTTGTGTAAATCAGCGAGGCAAATTATTCTCGACGATACCAATTTTTGGGGGAATTTGAGTTACCAGCGTTTTCAGGGAAGGCGATTGATTTGCGTTCAAATATTTTCCGATTTGCGGATTCCATGGGATTAATGAATCTTTTGGTATCCAGGGACGTCGATATCGAGGCGCAATTCAGCTTGAATCAGTCGCGAGCGGAGGAAATCACGATGCGAGAGGATTACGGCAGTCTGTCCCTCGTGACCCACGATCAGGGATTCGGGGATATGAGTTTCGACGCGGAGCCTCCGGAATTGATGAGACACGCGAGTACGATGGAACCGACGCTGGACCAGGTAAAAAAATTGCGACTGTTTCTTCGTCCAATCGGCTTTATAGTCGGAAAAGAAAAAAAAAACATTGACGAAAACTCACGCCGTTAAATCGCGATTTCGGGATTCCCAGAGTCACATGTTGTTCAGTGACGAGCCGGGAATCGAAGCTGCGCTCGAGCAGAAGGAGAAGGAGCCGGTGGCGGGAACGTCGTCGACGACTCAACCGATGGACATAGACGCGCCGATAAGGGACGACGGATTCGGCGGTCATCTCGGGCAGGACATAATAATATGTGAGCGTCGTTGCCGCGCAAAAGTTCCTCGATCGAAAGTCCCCATCGTTCGTTCGAAATTCCGTAATTTCTCGTGGTTTCTCCACAGCCGGTGGCCTGTTTGAGGGCGGCGGACTCTTCGACGAGGCGCCGATGGGCGAGGTTCCGGTTCCCGAGGTGAGCAGCGCGCTCGGCGAACAAGAGGAGACCGCAGCGGCGGCCGGGGTTCCGCCCTCGGTTCACGACGACTCCGACGAAGACATGGGCGACCATTTCGGCGGCGGACCGACATCGCCGATGGGTGGAATGAGGTGAATTTTTTACTTTTATTTTCTACTTGTTTTGGATTAATTTTTATTTAGATTTAATTTAGATTTTCTATTTGTTTTAGATTGATTTCATTTAGATGTAATTTAGATTTTCTACTTTTTTTTACATTGATTTATTTTAGACTTAATTTAGATTTTTTATTTGTTTTAGATTGATTTAATTTAAATTTAATTGAGGTTTTCTATTTGCTTTAGATTAATTTTCTGTTTGGTTTGAACAGCGAGTTTTATTTAACATTTTCCAATAAAATTAAATGTCGATTTCAATTTCCTCCTGCAGCAGCACAGATGGGTCGAGACCGACGACGCCCGCCGTCATCAACGAGGAGATCGAGGGACGAGCGAGCGTCGCGAGTAGAAGATTCACACCCGCGCCGTTGATGATTCCCGAGGAGAATCCGATGGACATCGTGGAGGAGCCTCCGCCGCATCAGGACCAAACGACTCTGCTTCATGACGATCAGGAGAGCTTTGCTCTTGCGCCCGTCGACGCGTCCGCCTTAAAAGGTAAGTTCGGTTTTCCTAAAGAAACTAAGAATATAAGAAACGCGACTGATAAAAAAAATATATATATATTTAAAAAAAAAATACAAAAACATACAACATCGCCTTCCCAGGTTTCACGAAGGCGAAACGCAAGCGCAAACTCATCGTCGACGAGGTGAAGAACATATCCGGCGAGGAGATGAAGGCTCAGCTGTCCGACACGAGCGACGTGATAACGACGCTCGATCTCGCGCCACCCACAAAGAGACTGATGCACTGGAAGGAAACCGGAGGCGTCGAGAAGCTCTTCGCTCTGCCGGCGAGGCCGATTCCCGCACGTGTTCCCTTCAAGGTATTCAATCGATTTTTCTACCAAATGTTCGTAAAATATTTTTCTCGCGAATCATTTTTTACCTTTGAATTCCTTATTTAATTCCGTTTCTCAACACTGTTAACGAACCTGTCTTCAACGATGTTTTTTAATTGTCACAGAACTATCAGCGTCATTTGACCAGCAAATCGTACGACCACGAGGACTTCGGCCGCGTGGGCGCCGAAGAGGACGGAATGCCGCTGGAGCAAGTGCGCGACGCGCCCGAGGCCGATTTGGGGGCTTTCGAGCAGAGTTTGCTCGACAAACGCATGAGCAGAAAGAGAAAAGCGCCAGACGACGAGGTAATGAAATTTCGCTTTGAATACGTTGAAAAAATCTAGCCATTCGCTGTGAAATATCTATTTATTTATTTACCTATTTATTTACTTATCTATCTATTTATTTATTTATCTACTTATTTACTTATATATCTATTTATTTATTTATTTATCTATTTATTTATTTATTTAAAGACCCAATTTTAGAGTGAAGGAATAATCCTAACACCCAATGCAAATTGCGACAATGGTGACAATCTGATATTTGCGTAATAAGAGCAGAATTGAACTTTTAATAACTTTAATTTGATTTAACGTTTACTTTAAATATCAACGAATTCGTGATTTTCATCAGGAGCCAAGCATCGAGCAGGCACCTCTAGCACCGCCTCAGACGCCCTCGATAGAGGAACCGCCGTCCGTGGTCGCCGAACCCCCGCAAACCCCGAGCGTGCCGGCCGCGGCGTCTCTGCCGCCGGTCGAGGAGTCGCCGGCGCCCGCGGAGGTCTCGATGCCCGCGGAGCCGACGGTCTCCGACATCAGCAGCATCCTGCCGCCCGTCGACGCCTCCGACATCATCGGCGAGCCCCCCGTCGAGGCGCCCTCGTTGACCCCGGAGATGCCGCAGATTCCGCCGGCGGACGTGACGAACCTTCTCGGAAACGCCCTCGACGAGCCGAACCTGCCGCCGCCCTCGGTGCAGCCGGACGACAGCCACGTTTTGCCGCCGTCCGATCTGCCGCAGATGGAGAACATGGGATACGATCAGGTTTGTTCGACACTTTGTAAAAACAATGTATACAAATTTAGATGAAAAATAAGTCACTATTTTTTTCTTTTTTTTTCTTTTTTTTTCGTCAAACGACGTCGTGTCAAGAATATCGCGAATTAAGAAAGACTCGATCGCCGCTTTGTAAAATCAATGCAGAAAAATTGAGACGAAAAATAAGTCACTGTTTGTATTTTTCTGACATCAAATCTGGACGTCGTGGCAAGAATATCGCGAATTAACAACGTTAACTTTACTTTTCAGGCTCAGCACCAAATTTCGTATATGGGATACGACGAGCTTCCTCATCCCACGGCGCAAACGCCTGGCGCTGTGTCCGAGAGAGGACCATCGACCCCGTGGAATCAAGAGGACTACGAATTCCCACATTCCGTTGGACCGGTGAGAATCAAGACGATAAAATCTTACGAACATAATAAAAAATTAAAAAATACTAAATGCTTTGGTGTTTCTTCCGAAAAAAATCTCAGCAAGAGGAGCAACAGGTCGACGAGACTTACGAACAATTCGAGGAGCGCGTTCTGAACAAGAGGGCGGCGCACATGTATCAAGTGATCAAGAGCAAATTGGAGGTCAAAGCCAGATTGACACTCGCGGATATGGCGTACAAAAACTCTCGCAAACAGGTAAAAATCGTTGCTATCTTACCGAACGTAGAAATCGTTGCTTACTTCCTGCTTTCCTTTTTCATGCGATAATGATACGGTTTGTTGTCTTCGTTCCAGGCTGCCCAAAAGTTTTATACGTTATTAGTGCTAAAGAAGTTCCAAGTATTGGAATTGAGTCAGGAGTGTTCGTACGCCGACATCGTGGTGGCCAAAGGACCGAAGTGGGAGGATCCAGCGTTATAAAGACCCTAAACTACAGAGCGTAAGCATAACAACTACCGTTTTTCCGACTATTTAACTTTGTCGCGCCGATCGTGTAAAAAAAGCAGAGAGAGCGGGAGACATACAGACGGAGGGAGTGAAGAGAGAAAAAAAATTGCGTATCAAATGTTGCACCGCGTTTGGGTTTTTCTTTACTCGTCGACAACGGACGACAAACGAAACGAGAGAGAATGATGACGATAAATCTTTATACAGTACGATGATTATTTAATGGATCGTCGTCGTTACAACATTCGATCCAACGAATATTTATTTAATATTCAATGTACTATTTTGTTCTTTATATACACAAACACACACATTAAGAGAAGAAAGAAGAAAAAAAACGAGAAAAAAAGGGGGAAAGAAAACCACAAAAATTAGTGTCTAAGGGTGTGAAGAGACGAGCAAAAGGGTGGACGATAGAAGAGTGAAAGAGATAAACAAAAAAGAATATATTTCTACCTGATGACGATTGAAATTCTTCTGCGATGCGGACGGAACGTTTTTTTCACGTCTCCCGCAAACCGAGAAACGGCGAAGCGAGGCCGACGAACGAGAGCGAGCGAGCGTTTTGTGTGCGTGTGCGTGTGTCCTGCGTTCGAAAAGGGAAAAAAACACAGGAGAGAAAACGAAAAACGATATACAGACTAAAGAGCGCGAGTCTATCGCCACTTTATCACCACTTTTCTATCGAATAGTCGAAGATGCCTTCAGGTTTTTCAAGCATGAACTGTATGTACCGGTTTCCCGAATACATATCGCTTCTTTTCGAATCGCGATCGCGAATTTCGTGGCGAATAAATCGATTCTTCGAATCGAAAACTTGGAATTGATTCTGCATGCTGGCAAATTGTCTCGCGGGCGATGAAACATCGAGCCACTCGACCGGCTGGATATTTCGTCGCGACTGATAAACGCGTGAAACGCGAATCATTCGTTGATCGCCAGGCAATTTTTTCGCACTCAGCCCCCCAATCGTTCCGAAAAAGAGACGACATTGCTTTGTTTTTCGGATCGTATTCGCTGTTTTAAGACAAGAAGATGAGATGAAGAGTTGCTGCCTCCGATCGTCCGGAAAAAGAAGCGCCGGGGCTTTTTTCGGGATCACCGACTGGATGCAATCGAGCTCGGACGGAAAAAGCGCCGGCCAGCACGATTGGATGCGGCAATTTTCGCGCTCGAGTCCTCCTTGAATTTCAGGGAATGTGAAAGAGTTTGCTGCAAAAAAGGATCGCGAATTCGTGGACGATTTGAGTTTGACCAACGGATCGAGCTTTCTTTTCTCGATTCGCTGGAATATCACACTTTGAAATTTCGTGGCTCTCGACTTTCAGTGAGTCGAACGATTGTCGAAAATCCACGAAATTGATGTAAATTTTATGACTCAGTATTGAAGGCGCCGTCGCATGTTTCTCGATTGCCAAAGTTCCAATGTGCTTTACGTTTCGGATTAGTTTTTTTTAAGTCGATTACCGATCAGTAAGATCGGTGCTTTCACATTACCCTCGAATTATTTAACTTTTGTCAGTGCTAAAATAATCGCGCCGAGAATTCGTTTAAAGTCTTTGCGTTTGAAATTTTTAACGAAATATTTCTCAGGATGATGAACGAAAAAAGAAAAAATGAAAATGAAAATAAAAAAAATTACATGGCTGAGCCACGTTGACCGCGATTCATTGATTGACGATTATTCACAGAAGCCCGCGGAAGTGGTATGTATTCGATATCCGTACGTATTCAATGATACAGGATAAGTGAGTTGCGTCTGTAAGAGATTAAGATTATGTTGCATAGTACTATTAAAATACTACATCATTTCAACATCATTGAACAAATGACATCGTTATATTTGAATGATTTATATATTATATATGTATAATTATAATTAGGGTACGAGCTAATGTAGAATAGTCCACGAAAATCAGTACATGTAATATATTATGAAGAGAAGAAACACGGTTCTGACAAATCAAAAACCTCGTCCTCGTAATTTTTTCACCTTCTCCCTTGATCCGGCATGAAATTATCCCTTTTAAAAAATTCACGACAGTCAAATAAATGATATTTTACGGCATATTCGAGAAGTTTTTGAATATTTTACGTCAAATAAAAAAAATACAATTTAAATTTGAATACATTTTTTTTTTTAAATAAGAAATAATCATTTATGTTAACCTGCCCATATGCGCGCTTCGCACGCTTACCTAGTTGTCACATCACTAAAATCGACGTTACTTTTTTCGAACGATCAAACCTGGATTTTCTTTTTGCGTTCCAGAGAAAACTCTATAGTAAAGAGAATGCCGTAAGGCGCAAAGCGATATCTTCATTTTTTAATTTTTTACAGAATGTTAAAGTCAGACCCCAAAAAATCGCAAAGAAACCAGAGAGAATCGGAAAAAAAACCTAAAAATTTGCGGTTTTTTAGGGTCTGACTTTAACATCCTGTAAAACATTCAGAAATCAAGATATCGCGTTCCGCTTTGCGGCATTCTCTTCGTTGTAGAATTTTCTCTCGAACGCAAAACGAAAACCCAGGTTTGGTCGACCGAAAAAAAGTAACCTCGATTTTAGCGACGTGACGAAATTCCGAAAACAGTGAAAAATCATTTTTTGCATTCTTCTCATTGAATTTTATGTTTTTCGGGCAAACAATGGTGCTTTTCGGAATCAGCGGGAAATTTGCCATCGAATAGAGTCTTCAAACTTTACGATATCGAAAAAAAAAAAAAAAAAAAAAAAAATTGTCTCGATTTCGTAAAGTTTGGACGTTACTTTCACCGCAAATTCGGGAAGAAAAAAATCACAAAGGCAGCGGATATGGTGAAAAAGCTTTATTTCTCTTTATCGGTGAATTCTCATACAAACAGGGCGCATCATAGTAAATGAGGACAGCGATTGGAGAGTCGAGGTGTGGAAAAAGTGCTATTTGATGGCAGAAATTAGGCACCATTCAAGTTATCCAATAAACAGCGTGATAAATTAATAATACATTAATCATCGATATTTTTCGAAACGTACGTCTATCGATCGAGGTTTGTATTTTTTTTTGTTCTTGTTTTTAATGAAAAAAAATGTGTTAACGAATCGTCGATCGCATTCATCCGGTTTTCCCGCGTGAATCGTTGCTCGGCAGTAATAAAAGTAGAACAAATGGAACGACAGACAACTGAACGAGCGGCCGTCGATGCAAACTCAGTCCTCCAACTCGCCGGACATGCAGGCGTCCTGGTAGGACTTTCCGCCCTGACGCTCGGGATTCAGCTTGATCATGTCGTCAATTCGGAGAATCGTTATCGCCGCCTCGGTCGCGAATTTCAGCGATTTTATCTTGGATATCGCGGGCTCGAGGACGCCGGCTTTCCTGTTGTCCTTGACGGTTCCTTCGAGGAGGTCGAGGCCAACCCTGGGCGACAAAAAATCAAAAGCATGAGAATCTCATAAATTGCCATTAAATTGCTATCTATTTTTTCATTAATTCCGAGTTTTACAAATGACTAATAAATAAAATATATTTATTAGTTTGAATAAAATATTAATATTTAATATTTATTATATTGCATAAATTACTAATAAAAATAGAAGCGACGAATATTCACCATTTGAGATTTGCGTGGTCGACGGTCGTCTGGCTGGAATTGTGATATGCGCGCAACTTCGCGACGAGATCGGTTGCGTCCTGCGCAGCGTTCACCGCGAGAGTCTTCGGTATCACGAGCAGCGCCCGAGCGAACTCGGCGATGGCCAACTGCTCCCTGGAGCTCAGCGAGGTCGCGAAGTTCTCGAGGTAAATCGAGAGCGCTGCCTCGACGCTTCCGCCACCCGCGACGACGTTTTTGCTCTCGAGGACTCGCTTGACCACGCAGAGCGCGTCGTGCACCGATCGCTCCATCTCGTCGCAGTAATAGTCGTTCGGTCCGCGGAGGATGATCGAGCTGGCGGTTCTCGCTTTGGGCCTTTACGATAAACGATAATAATTACGATAATTAGTCGATAAACGATAAATGATAAACGACAATAATTCCAATAATTAGCCAATAAACGATAAACGAGACGAATAATTAGTGAAACGCTGAATTTACGTTTCGAAAAATCGTCAATGAATTTAAAAAATCCTCACCCCTTGATAAGTATCAGCTCGTCGTCGCAGACGTATTCCTGAACGACTTCGGCGGCCTCGCCGAGGAAATTCGCGTCGAAACTCTCCTCGCCCTCCATGTTCGTCAAGGACGTGAGGAAATGAGCGCCGGTCGCTTTCGCGATACGCTTGAGATCGGCTTTCTTGCACCTGCGAACGGCCATCGCGCCGGCTTCGACGAAGTACTGAAAAAAATAATAAAATAAAAAATGTAAACAGAATAAAATGAAATAACGAGCCACGATTTTGGGTCTCTAAAAATGCAACTGATTCCCTAAAATGACAAATTACGAATTACAAAAATATGAATATCCTACATTTTGGAGAAAATCTTCGAAAGTTCAATGAAAAATTAGCGGAAAAAATTACGATTTGGTCGTGAAAATTACGAGCTACGATTTTGGGCCTCTAAAAAATTCATCTGACGCGCTAAAAACGATCAATTACGTATTACGAAGATACGAATTTCATACATTTTGGAGAATCGTCCAAAGTTCAACTGAAAATTCGCATTAAAAAATGACGATTATATCGGCAAAATAACGGGCCACGATTTTGGACTTGTAAAAAATGTATTTGATGCCCCAAAACGACTTGAATTACCTTGAGGCAAAGGTCGTCGATACCCCCAGAGAGGAGAACGACGTTCGTTCCAGCTGCGAGAATCTTCTGTATGCGTTCCTTGGTGATGTCGGCCTCGCGTTGACGAACGCCCTCGAGCTTCTCCGGGTCGGTGATGAGAACCTCGACTCCCAGCTTCATCTTCGCCTTCTGCAGCGAGAAGTCGAGGCAGGCGATCTTCGCGTTGGTGATCTTCTTAGGCATCGCCTGCGAGGCGACCGTGCAGTTCAGGGCGTAGCCGTGAACCAAAACCGACTCCCTCACGCTCTTTCCGTGCGCCTTCAGCACGTTCACCGCCTTCACGGGGTAAAGATGTCCGCCCTTTCCGTCGTTGATTTTCACGGCATTCGCCGCGTCGACGACCATATTACCGAAGAAATTAGCGTCACTGTTTTTTTTTTTTTCGTTAAGAAAAAGTAGGTTTAAACAGCACGTAAGCATTTCGTAGCCTTCAATCTGTTCAGATGATAATTTAGCAATGTTAATAATTTCTCTTTTTAAATTCGACTTCCTACGACCCATAATTATACATTGGTAGAAAAAAGTAGGTTCAAACATCAAGTAAACATTTCGTAGTCTTCAATCAGTTCAGATGATTATTTTCTACTGTTAATGATTTCTCTTTTTAAATTTAACTCTCTTATGACCCTTGATTATACGTTGATAGAAAAAAGGATACGCTCCGATAATTTTGCTGGACATCGAGGTTTTCGCGACATTCACGAGGCAGTCGCGTCCGAGTTCCTCGACGGTCACCGTCAGATGCTCCTGAATGTATTTGCAGGCTTCCCTGAAACAGATGATTCGAATTAAAAATTAAAATGTACGATTTTTTTTTTTTAGATTGTTTGAAAAAATAAATTCCCGAAAATTACTGACTTGCAGGCCAGTCTGTAACCACTGATTACAGACGTGGGGTGAATCTTTTGCTTGACGAGCTCGTCCGCGTTTTTCAGCAGCTCAGCTGCTATGATTACCTGAAATTACGAGGAACAATTTTAATCTTCTCATTCTGTAGATCAATGAATAGACACATAAATAATAGATGAACGAGTGAATAAAAACTCACAACAGACGTGGTTCCGTCACCGACTTCCTCATCCTGCAGTTGCGCCAACTCCACAAGCACACGAGCCGCTGGATGTTCCACATCAAGAAGACGCAAGATCGTTGCACCGTCGTTTGTCACTGTGACATCCTGCAATTATGAAGAATGTATTAAAAAAAATGCTCAGGCATGTTTCTGGAGCAGATTTTGAATGAAATTTACCCCAATATCATCAACCAGCATTTTGTCCAGTCCAACTGGTCCCAACGAACTCTTGACAATGTTGGCAATTGCACAGGCGGCCATAACTGCAAAAAAAGAAATTTAAACATTTTGCATACTCAAAAAAGTCGTTGAATATAATCAGACTGCTAAATATCCGTAATTTCACAGGGTAAGATGAAAATTATCGACCGAGTGGAGCAAAAATTACGCGAAGTAAAAAGATTCGCAAAAAAAAAAGTGAACGAAAAAAGTCATCAAGACCGGGAAACGCGAATTTCGTCGAAAGGTTGTAAATCGCGATATTCGCGACGAGCGGAAACTTCGGGTTGACGATTGAATTATTTTTCGGTGGGAAAATCTGCGTAACTGAAATTTTGCTTATGCAACTATTTATCAATAAACATATTTCATTTATTTATCAATTATTTATCAATAAACGTATTTCATTTATTTATCAATGATTTATCAATAAACGTATTTCATTTAGTTATCAATAAACATATTTCGTTTATTTATCAATAAACGTATTTCAATTGCAACTTTTATTTGTGCAGAACGAAAAAAAAAGTGAACGAAAAAGTCATCAAGACCGGGAAACGCGAAATTCGTCGAAAGGTTGTAAATCGCGATATTCGCGACGAGCGGAAACTTCGGGTCGACGATTGAATTATTTTTCGGTGGAAAAATCTACGGGAAAAAATGTGCCGAGGGGCGGCCGGAGTGTCCCGAAATTGTCAGAAGCAGAGCACGCGAGCGTCGGGAAAATTCGCCTGCGAGGTTAATCGCTGCGGACTTACCATTTTGGGTGCGAACCGGAGCTCCGGACTGTCGGCTGCCGGCGACGGCCAAAGCGCTCGCAACGGTCGACATTCTGACGCTGGCTCAATGGACAATAAGTCACTTGTCGTCCGTGCTCGGACACGAAGATTCTCGGCGTAGTCTCGGATTCACAGGGACGACGCAGGGAAGGATCGAAGAACAAACGTGCAATGGAGCCGCGAGCAGCAGGGTGAGGCGGATAGCGAGAGAGACCGCGTGCGGTTCACGCCGTGTGATGCGCGCGTGTGTTGCGCACACTGACGCGGCTTCTTCCCCTCGGCGCCGCGCGTGATTGGCCGAGCCTTTCGGAGCTTCGCCGCTATTGGTCGGCCGGACGGCCCGACGAATTTAAATCGTCCCACGCGACACGAGACCGAGGCGGCCGTGCGACGGTGTGAGTCACGTTTCTTCCTCTTCACGGCCGAGATGCTCCTTCGTTTCTTCTCGTGAAACAATCGAAATGCTTTTTTTCCATCGATGGAGGATGGACGCTTTACATTTTTATGTATCTGCGGCAGATGATTTTGTTTATCGAGGGTTTATTTGTCGAGCTGTCGGAGAGAAGAACGGGCATGGAGCGAAATGGGAAGGGCGTTCGGAACGGCAATTCTTACCTTATATGGCTATGAAAATCTCGATTCTCGATTCTGTGTGACTCGCGGCTGCAGTTCGAGCGGGACATTTGGAATTTTTTTTCAGTTCTGCGCTTTGCTAACATCAATGTTACTTTTCTTTTGGGTCGATCGAACCTGGATTTTCTTCCAGGTTTTCTTCGTTCGAGAGCAAAGTCTACGACGAAGAGAGTGCCGCAAGTCGCAACGCGATATCTTGATGTCTGAATGTTTTACAAAAATGTTGAGTCAGACCCTAAAGAATTGCAAATTTTTAGGAGGATTTCTCCGATTTTTTTTTTTTTTCCGCAATTGCGTAAAGCTTGAGAAGGTCGATGTTGCGGTAGCTACAATTTCATCCCGCGGTGAAATTTTTATATTTCCGACCCTGCAGATCCGGAACGAAACGCAATTTCAGTTAATTGGGGATAAATAAATTTCAGCAGTAACTGTAATTAATTCGACTAAATTTATTGTAGTATTTACAACGCCTCCTTCCGCTATTTTATGTATCCTTCCGTGTTCCCGGGCCCAGGCGGTATTTGCGAACGATCCGCGTAACCTAAGCTTTTTTTGCCCTCAGGTACAATGACCTTGAACACCCTAAAATACTCCAAGGTGTTTTCTGAAAATTCAACGGCGATTTTCGATTAAACACCAGAGAAGAGAAAAAATCATGATAAAATGTAATGGGTGATTTAACAAGCACTAAATAATTTACAGCCATCGGAAGCGAAATGCTCACCAACATCCTTGAGTTCTAATTTGAACTTTGCGGCTATTTCCTTGGCAGAATGTTGGATAGGATCGGATCCATGATCAGCCATGAAGTTCATGGCCGTCTTCAATGAACATCTGCCTTCCGCCACCGTCTCAGGCTCCCAAAAACCATATTCAAAATTGTTCCTGGACGTTGTTAGAGTTGGAAGTGGCCTGCTTGAATCGGGCCCTGTTTCGGCGGCCTGCAAATTTGTTTCTTCATTTGCGTTTAAAGTCCTGGATGAGAAAAATTTGAGAACAAAAACAGCAACTCACAGTCTGGGGGTCGCGGGACTGCACAGTCTGGGGGTCGTGGGACTGCACAAAGACACTCTTCAGACGCTCATCGAGACCCACATCTTTTTTGTACTGAGTTTCCATGAAATCAGGATTAACTGGGGGAAAAAAATGTAAGATTTTTTTATTTATTTTTTATTGTAATACAACGATAAAACCGGTTATTTTCATGCAGAAAATTAAATAGTAAAATTCTGTCACCCTTTCGCGCGTGTTCGAGTTGCTTTTTCGTGCTTTCATGGAGCGGAGCAGGAACCGGCTTTTCGCGACTTATCACTTTGTGGGCGCGATTTTCGATGTTGAATTTCTTCACTGGTCTCGTCATCATCGAGATGGCTTTGCCCATTTTTTCGCTAAACGAGATGTTCGTCGATGCAACGTAAAGATATAGGAGACGATCGAAAGTTCGCAGAGCCTTGAAAGATCAAGGTTATGTCACTTTGAATTAGTTTGGCCGAACATAACCTTCAATTTAACATGGTTGTTATTCAATATCGAGCTCGATCGACTGTCGCTCGGTTGTCATTTGCGTTTCGAAATTACAGTCGATCAAGTAATATTCAATAATTCGGCCAAAGAAATACGAGCAGCCGAAATTGCGATAGCGATAAAGGAGCATTCGCACATCACGGTCGATTCGATCGCGTGAAAATCAGCTGATTTTCCTTTCCAATGCGCTTCGGACTCCCGATTGGCCACGCGGGATACCAACAAAATTTCCCCCCGCAACTTCGGCTACGCGATCCAATTCGAATTGTAAACGCGCCGTTAAAAGTCACCGATTTAAAAAATTCACAGTCGATCATTGACCGAGTTAAAGTCCTACACGTCGAAACCCACGCAGCGCGGGATTGCGGCTGAAATCGCGTGCGAAAAGAGCCATCACGACGAGAAGAAAAAAGAAGCAGAATTTGTCGAGCATCGAGAGTCAACGAAAACCGCGTCGCCCGAGAAATCTCGCTGGAAAATTTCATTCCCGCGCCGTCGCGGTTGAGCGACGTAGTCGATCGCTAAGGTAGCGACCTGCGTTCCTTCATCCCCGAATTTCTTCGACACCGAGAGCCAAAAAATCGCTCGAAACAGCGAAGACAATCGCGTAGATCCGAAAAAGCTCGCCCAACGCCTGGCAAACGAATTGTACGTTCGCCGAACCGTTTGAAAGGTCGCTGGCGCAGCTGCGGGATTTTCAAAACTCCCGCCATTTCCTTCAACACACGGACCAACTCCGTGGAACGCGAATTTTCGCGAAAATAATAGACGCGCCGCGAAGGAGGATATTTCGGCGTGGAATCGTCGCGAAAAAGTGCCCCTCGGTCGCGGCGAGGCAATCGGAAAAACGGGGACCGATCGGCGGGGGGGAATTTTCGGCGAGGGCCGTAAATTACGAAAAATAGTGTGTCAACTCGGTGCGGAGGAATGTGGCACTTCAAAATGGCTGCCAGTTACTTTAGTAATTTACGGCTGTATCTTTCTTTGTTGTCGGTTGTTTAATTGCGACCGATAATCGTCGCAAGTCGGTCGAACGCCTCGCGATGATCGGTGGAACGAGGGTTTCGTGATCGGCCCCGGGTCGTGCGGTGAGCGCTGTAAATACGCGAGACGGGAATATGCTCGGGTACCACACATTGGCATCCCCGTCGTCCTCCTCTTCGTCTCCGTCGTCGTCGTCGTCTCCGTCGTCGCTGTAGCTCTCGAGCCTCCGTCGTCGCCGCGATTTTATCGCGTGAAAATCCCCTCGCCGCTCGCCTCGCGCCCTTTCCTCCCGGTCCACCGCGTACGATGACTCGATTTTCCTCCGAACGCCAGACTCTCCTGACCCAGTGTATTTTAACGTGCATAGGTTAGATCGCTGCGAATCCCGACGATACACACTCGACACCTCGTCGCCTCGATTCGAGGACTCCTCGGACTTTTCGTACGTACCTCGCGACATCCTCTCTCGATCTCGTGTTTCCCCCCCGTTTTTTCTCGGCGTCGCTGAATTTTTCGCCAAAAATATCGCCTTGTGGGGAAAAATACACGTAACAAGCTACCCTTGACTCTCAGGATTTGTGCGCTTTCTGTCGCTACGAGTTTACAGTCGATTCGTCAATTTGCAAGTGCAGAGAAAAGGATTTTGGCGATAGTGTCGGTTGGCCGAGTGACGGAGAGTCAATGAGAAGCTGGTCGCTCAGATACAACACTGTGCCTTGAATTTTCAGTGCTGAGGGTTGTGACAGTATTTTGAGTCCTTTTTGCTGCTCCGAATGAGGAAAAAAATGTTGCTGGACTGAAACTGTTTTTGTCATCGTCTCACGATAATTCCACTATTTTTTTGTGGGCTAATTCGTTACAGTTATTAACTACAGCTGATAGTTTTGTGCGAAGCAATTGTGTTATATGATTTTATATAAAGCAATCGTGATATTAATCAAGTTCGAAATACTGTGATGGTCATTGCAAAATCGATGCTCTTCTGGCATTGCTTATGCAATCTTGATCCCTTCGTTATCAATGTACATTATTGATTCGTTGGTTCACCCTCATGAGGCACTGATTTTGGGTAAATAATTGGTGATCAAATTCAAATAGCAACAAAGAATTGCTTAAATAAACACAGCACTTGCAACTGTATTTTGGTTATCTGGTACCGAACAACACAACATCCAATCCTCTAGTCTCAATAAAAAATAATTCACTGTTCACATGCATTTTTGGTACATTGTGTAACAAATAAAGTCCTAACTGAAGTATTAGAAAAATATATTAGTTGCATAAACTAAACTGAAATTTTGCTTATGCAATATTTATCAATAAACATATTTCATTTATTTATCAATAATTTATCAATAAACGCATTTCATTTATTTATCAATAATTTATCAATAAACATATTTCATTTATTTATCAATAATTTATCAATAAACATATTTCATTTATTTATCAATAAACGTATTTCAATTGCAATTTTTATTTGTGCAAAAACTAATCCGCTATTTTTCTCCAATTACGCAGGCATTTTCATTTATGTCAGAATCGGATTGGAGCTAGGTCCCCGAGGGCCTAGCATGGGCCACTATGAATCCGCCCGCGGTCAGCAAGTCAGGCAGTCGCGGCTCTGGATACCACCAAAAAGCGCTAGCTGAAATTCGCAATTCGTTGCTGCCGTTCGCGAACAGCGGAGGTGCAGGAGAAGTTGGCTCGAGCGCGGCGAGCACCATCTCCACGCTATCGACGACGAGCGGCGTGAGCTCCGCCTCCGGTCTCAGCGGTTTGTCCGGCGCCTCCGGAAATCTCGTGGAGAAGCCTGAGCAGCGTCAGGCGATCGCCCAGCTCATAGCAATGGGTTATTCCGAGGTAAATATATCTCCTATACTCATAAAAAAAATACCACATAATTAAAAAAAAATTTTAAATAAAAAAATTAATTTCAATTTAAATCCTTTCTCGATCAACGACAAAAAGTTCTAATTTTCAATTACACCTTCGCCTCGGTATTTCAAAGTCGCGCTCTTTCCCACTGCCCTTAAAAAAAAAAAAACATCCCACACTAAAAATCCTTGTCCTCAATTACAATTCAATCTCTCATCAATCCCCAAAAAGATCCGCAAAACGAAAAGAAGCAAGAAAAAAAATACATTTTCATAATTTCCCCAGGACATTGGGCTGCGCGCCCTGAAGCTCGCAGGGTGGCGTCTGGACGCGGCCCTGGAGTTCCTCAAGCAGGCCCAGGGCGAGTCCCTGAACGGCCTGGGGAAGCTCAACACAAAGTTAATCCGCAAGCCAAGCCTGGAGCGCGAATTGAGCCTGCAGCGCGGCAGTCCAGCGTTGGACAGCGGCGCGGGAAGTTCTCGATCGGACAGCCCGCGTCAAACGGAGCTCAGCCCGCACCCGCAGCTGAGCCGGCAATACTCCCCGAGTTTCGTGGAGCGCGAGCCACCCCCACCGCCTCCACCGCGCTGCAGTTCAACCCCGCCACCTCCTCCGCCTCCTCACGCGCCCTACAGCCAACCGAACGTCCCGACGAATATGCAGCAGATGCTGAAGCGAATGTCACCGGCGCCGGTGGTGCCTTCGCGACCTCCGCCCGCGACCCCCGGCTCCGTGGGTTCCTCCGCGAACCCCTCGAACCCCCCGCAGCGCGGAACGAGCCCGGTCGCCACGTCGAACGGCACCTCGAACGGCCGTCAGCCGATGATAGTCCAAAACGGTCCCCAAGCGCAGCAGCAGCTGACGCAGCAGATCCAAGCGCTAAGCATCTACCAATCGTCCTCCGGCGGTGGCGGCGGCGGCGGCGGCGGCGGCGCCGCGAGCGGTCAGGTCGAGCCGCCTCCGCCCTACCCGATCGTCCCTTCCTCGTCCTCCGGCCCCGTTCAGCCTCCCTCCTACAGCGCCTCGATGCAAAATCGCCAATCGCCAACCCAATCGCAGCAGGACTACCGAAAGAGTCCGTCCTCGGGAATTTACTCGGGTCCAACGTCCGCGGGTTCCCCGAGCCCGATAACCGTGTCAACCGTTCCTCCCAGTGCGCAAAACTCGATGGCGCGGCCGACGCCGCTTCAGGCGTGGGGCGCGCGGCAGGCGAAAACACAGCCGCCGATAATAATGCAGTCGGTGAAGAGCACGCAGGTGCAGAAACCGGTGCTGCAGACGGCGATCGCGCCGACCTCGCCGCAGCCGATTTCCTCGGGAAGCGGGACGACGCCACCTCCGCCGCCTTCCTACGCCTCGTCGATACAGCAGAAGCAGCAGCAGCAGCAACAGCAACAGCAGCAGCAGCAGCAGCAGCAACAACAACAGCAGCAACAGCAGCAGCAGCAGCAACAGCAGCAGCAACAACCTCCACCTCCGGCTTATCCGCCGGTGACGAGCAGTGTTGTAAGTCCCACGTTACTTTTTAAATTAAAGTTTTCACAACAACTTATTTTCTCCTTGCGATTTTATAACGATTACTTTTGCATATCCGTAAGAAAAACCGAATTTTTAAATTAAATATTGAGAGAAATCGTGAGAAAAATGGACTTTGCACAGTCCTCCACTATTTTCGCAATGCATTAGCAGTATTCATTATTATTATTATTATTATTATTATTTGTTTATTCCACGGGCTAAGCCCTTTTACAAAAGTTATACACGCGAGTGAGTACACAATAGTAATACAAGGGTTGAAAAGTGAGAAAATAAGATTATGCTTATCTAAATTACAAATAAAAATACAAAGTAATAGAGAAAAAGAACTAAAGAACTAAGCCATATTTCTCCTTTTTTCCAATAATATTGCCACGAAGTTTTGCGGGAAATTAATATTTCTCGCCTCTATGAAAAAGTTTGCACATCGTATTACAATCATTACGAGTTTATTATTACAAAAACATAATTACAAAGCCAATCGTACCATGAATTTTGTTTGTACAAAAATCAGGGATTCACAAGTCTGGCGACGAGCAACCCGGCGGCGAATTCCACGGGATCGATGAGCCTGGGCGTCGTGCCGGGTGTCCCGACGACGGAGCCGCCGAGTTACGCGACGACGATGCAGGCGCTCGCGGCCCAACGAAGCATGCATCATCCCCTCCCGCCGCCGCCGTACGGGCAGCCCGGGGACGACGTGGCGGGGATTTCGACGGTGGAAAGCGGAGCCGCGCCGAGATCCTCGCCCGTCGCGCATCATCCGCCTCTGCAGAGGAAATACTCGCCGGCCGAGAGTTGTCAGCATCCGGGAGAGACGCCGCCGCTTCCGCCGACGGCTTCGAGTTCCGTGGCTGCGAGGAACAATAATAATCATGGGAATGCGGCGGGTGATGCGGGGGCGAAAGGAGGTGGAGGTGGAGGAGGACCTTCGGCTTATAAAATTAAGCATCAGTCGCCGATCCCGGAGCGAAAACACATGAGCAAGGAGAAGGAGGAGGAGCGACGGGACTGCAAAGTGCGAAATTATTCGCCGCAGGCGTTCAAGTTCTTCATGGAGCAGCACGTGGAGAACGTGCTCAAGTCGCACAAGCAGCGGCTCTACAGGCGGCTGCAGCTCGAGCAGGAGATGGTGAAGATCGGGCTGAGCGCCGAGGCGCAGTGCCAGATGCGTAAAATGCTCTCGCAGAAGGAGTCGAATTATATTCGATTGAAGAGGGCGAAGATGGATAAATCGATGTTCACGAAGATCAAGCCGATCGGGGTTGGGGCTTTCGGGGAGGTGACGCTCGTGAGGAAACTGGATACGAATCAGTTTTACGCGATGAAGACGCTGCGCAAGGCCGACGTGCTCAATCGGAATCAGGTGGCGCACGTCAAGGCCGAGAGGGATATTCTCGCGGAGGCCGACAACGAGTGGGTCGTCAAGCTGTATTACTCGTTTCAGGACAAGGATAATTTGTACTTTGTCATGGATTATATTCCCGGTGGGGATCTCATGTCGTTGTTGATTAAGTTTGGGATATTCGAGGAGCCACTCGCGAGGTTCTACATCGCCGAGCTCACGTGCGCCGTCGAGAGCGTTCACAAGATGGGATTCATTCATCGGGATATCAAACCGGATAATATTTTGATTGATCGGGACGGGCACATCAAGCTGACGGACTTTGGGCTGTGCACGGGATTCCGTTGGACGCACAATTCCAAGTATTACCAGCAAAACGGTGAGTTCTTTTTTATATTTATTTCTTTTTGTTTATTTATTTATTTATATATTGTTGTTTACCGGCGATAATTTTAGGAATTTTTTAATTGGTTCGGAAATATTGGATAATACATTTTTTCTCCCGACTCCGCTAAAATAACCCCATTTCGTGTCCGCAACGCGGGCGGAAAATCCCTCATTTTTGACACGTGACTTACGCATGCGCAGTCCGCTTTCATTACCTCCCTAGGGAGGTAATCAGCTCATTCCTGCCCGCGCGGGAGTAATGGGAGCCGTACTACGCATGCGTGTCGTCACTTGTCAAAAATGAGGTTATTTTCCGTCCGCGTTGCACACACGAAATGTGGTTATTTTTTAGCGAAATCGGGAGAAAAGTATAGTACGTTACATGGGAGGAGTGCAACTTTTCACCTCGTGTGAATTTCTGCCCTCGCTTCGCTCGGGCATCAAACTTCACACTCGGTGAAAAGTTGCACTTTCCTCCCTTGTAACGTAATGTACTATTTATTTTTCATATTACGAAAAGTTATTATTAATATCGTTGTTTATGGAGATTTTGGCAATTTTTTTCACTCATTTGATTGCAGGACTTTTTAAATACGAAAATAGTTAGAAACGTAACGAGGGAAAAAATTCGGTCCCTTAGAACCATAAAAAAAATGTGTGAGGATTAAAAAATGTATTTTATCATGAGATCGCTGTTATACGATGCGGGTTTAATTTCGAAGAGAAAAAGGCTGAGTTTATGGCAAATCTGAGCCTAATTTTTTTCCTCACCTTCCGCCGCTGATTTCAGTTAAACTCATTAGTTTCAATTACTCATTCATTTCCAATAAATTCCCGAAAAATACGAACCAAAGCGAATGAAATCGGGGACTAAAGAATTTCGTTACTTCGCCCCATTGCGCAGGTCATGGTAAACAGGATTCGATGGACCCATCCGACGACTGGAACAACGAGTGTCGGTGCTGTTTGCAGCTGAAGCCGCTCGAGCGACGGCGTCACCGGGAGCATCTGCGTTGCCTGGCGCACTCGCTGGTCGGAACGCCGAATTACATAGCGCCCGAGGTGTTGCAGCGAACGGGTTACACGCAGCTCTGCGACTGGTGGAGCGTCGGGGTGATTTTGTACGAGATGTTGGTGGGTTCGCCACCGTTTCTCGCCGGTTCGCCCGCGGAGACTCAGTTGAAGGTCAGTTCGTAACCCACGTATCGAATTTATCGTTTCCACGCCGAAGATTCCAAAATCCCTCCGACGAGTCCCTTTTATTGTCTTCACGATGATGTTGAAGTTTGCATCGTTGGAACGCAACGAAATTCAGAAAAAAAATTAATTCTAATTAACCCAAATTATGAAAATATGAAGAAAAAAAAATTCACCATAGCAACTAAGCGCACGAAAAAATCAATTTCGTGTCCTTCATTATTTGAGTCAATGACAATTAATTAATCATCTGAATTTCGTTGCATTCCAACGATGCAAACTTCAACATCGTTCTTCACGACGAAGATCAGAAATTCCACCGACGAGTCGAATTCATCGTCTCCACACCGAAAATCCGAAGATCCATCGTCGAATCGTCGTGAATTTCATCGATCTTTCTCATTCTAAAACACAATTTCGACGCAGGTGATAAACTGGGAGACGACACTTCACATCCCGAAGCAGCCGACCCTCTCGCCGGAAGGCAAAGATCTGATATTGAAGCTCTGCGTGGGTGCGGATCGTCGATTGGGTAAGAACGCGGACGAGGTGAAGAGTCACCCGTTTTTCAGTAGCATCGACTTCGAGAAGGGCCTGCGGCGTCAGGTGGCGCCGCACATACCGCGCATCAAGTTCCCCACCGACACGAGCAACTTCGATCCCGTCGATCCGGAGAAGTTGCGGAATTCCGAGACCTCGGATTCCAACAAGTCCGACGAGCTGCTCGACAACGGGAAACCCTTTCACGGCTTCTTCGAGTTCACCTTCAGGCGATTCTTCGACGACGGCGGCGGCCCCGCGTATCCTAGCCGCATCAGCCTCGACGACAACGACAATCAGGGCCCCGTGTACGTATGACATTAGGCGACGTTCCGGAGCGAGCGAAATGACACTCGCGTTACAATCCACCGTCCCGTGCAACGAGCGCGCGGCTGACGAAAAAATAGCGATTCGCGTCGTAGGATTTTTCAATTCTCTGCACGGAAAAACAGACGCGACTGCGCGGTTCGCGACGTAGAATTTTTTAATCAACGACGGAAAAACGCCGTAGGATTTTTCAAATATGCGACGGAAAAACAGCCGTGACCGCGCGATTCGCGCCGTAAGATTTTTCAAATCTGTGACGGAAAAACAGCCGCACGATTTTTCAAATCTGCGACGGAAAAACAGCCGCAATCGCGCGATTCGCGCCGTAAGATTTTTCAAATCTGTGACGGAAAAACGCCGTAGGATTTTTCAAATCTGTGACGGAAAAACAGCCGTAGGATTTTTCGAACCTACGACGGAAAAACAGCCGCGACCGCGCGGTTCGCGCCGTAGGATTTTTCAAATCTATAGAAACTGTAGTGCCAGAGTCTGCTGTCCGTTGAAACCGCGAGAAGCGTTCGAGAAGCGTCGCCGGAGCGGAAGATATCGGCCGAGCTCGGCGCGGATTTTTCCGGCTTTCGCAATCTCGAACGCGGGAAAAAAATGTGTCGATTTTTTGCGGCCGAGAAAGCCGGGAAATTCGAGAACGTTATATTTTTCGGCGTTATTTATGGAGAGAAACTTTTTTATCGACTTTTTTTTTTATACGGAAAAAAATGTTCAGTCCCAGCGATTTTTTTACTCGAGCGCGATGAGTCGTTTCGACGAATGCGCGAAGGACGCGTTTCGACGGCGCGAAACGAACGAATGAGATCTGCTTTACACGATTCAATCGCGAGTTTTCCGACAATGCGAGTCGCGTTCGCAATTTCTCGCCGGCCGATCGAAGCTCTCGCGACCCGCTTTTCGATTCTCGGCGAGAAAAGCGGGAAACGGGGAAAAATAAAAACGGGAGAAGGAAATGACGAACCAAAATTGTGGCTTATATCGTTACCGAACGATGCAGTGGTGCGACTAATGGAAAGAGAGAAAGAGAGAGAGAGAAGAAAAAAGGAGATAGTATTAGTATTTCGAAGAAAAGATAATAAAGATTAAAAAAAAATAAAAATATATATATTTCGACACAAAGTGAAAGTTAGCCGCCGCGTCGGCGAAAACGGAGCCGAGAGAAGCAAATGAAGAGAAGTGAACCCGAAATGACGCATAGCTGCTGCTGGTTTATAAAACGAAAAAAAAGAACGTAAAAAGTAAACGCAAATTACCGTTGTAAATTTGAGATTTTTCGTGCGGATATATTATGCTTGCCATTTGTCATTCGCTCTGAAGATCGGCTTTTCGTCTCGGAAAGTGTGCGCGTTTAGTATGTTTCAGCAAGTACTGTGATATTGCAGATAATTAGAATTAATAACGTGGCTTATATTATATAATACATCGGCCTTATTTAAACCTCCTTTTCTTTTATATCAAACGATACTTCTATTATTATTATTAATATTATTATATTCTTATTATATCATCACTGTATAGATTTTTTTCATTTTTTTTCGAATGGATGTCATGTGTTCATTGTGCGTATCATGCAGCTTTCAAATGCCTGAACAATCGTTATGTCACACTATATAAAAACGGCCACCCTGCTCCTCCGCCTCTTGCGCCGCAGCGGCCGGGCGTCATAGTCGCGAGATACATAATACACTGCATACATTAGCCGTAATTCTTTTTTTTTCGTTCGCGTCTGTAATTCGTTAAAAGGTGGACGCGAAAATGTTCATTCGCAACAGCGAAACGGCGAGTTTATTTCTTTTTTTTTTCGAAAAGCCCGCGGGATCGGCGTGTCCGAGGGGTGGAGAGAAAAAAAAGTGCCTTTTGAAAAAATGTCAAACGCGGGCGACGAAGACCAATTGGGTGTTAAAACAAAAAAAGAACATATTAAGCCCGTTCGACTGGTGTTCAAGTGCTGCCCAATCGTTTGTCCGAGTGAAAAAAACACAAACCGTATCATCCAAATACTCTATATTTCTATAATATATTTACACGAGGAAGGAAGAGAAAAAAATGCGAATATTACGACGGAAAAATCGGGCAGAGCGAGAACGAATAGCGATGTATGTACTATGTACAAAGTATAAACGAAAAGAAGAAAAAAAAGCAAATAATAATAACGTCACGTAGCGCCGCCGTCGGTGGCGTCGAAGCGCCGATAGAACGAGCTAAAAGCGCCGAATTATCTATTATCTATTTTTAAAAACAACTTAAGACACGCGCGTTTCGCGACTAAAGAGAAATATTTTAAGCGAGAGCGAGAGAGGAAGAAAAGGAAAACACGAAAAAAGACTACGAACGGAAATCGTCTGGTTTCGTTATTTAAGCGTTGAAATAATGTACAACGACGCGTGCGATTCGTCTCTGCCTTATAATGAACCACGTCGTCAATCGACTATTCGATGAACGCAATAGTTGCGCCTTAAAACAAAAGCTTTTCATACACAGTAGAGTATCCGTACGAGTAATGCGTAAGTCGATCGTTAATCCCGTTTTGGGCCTCTGGGATCGTTTTTTTTCCCCTCGGCTTCCGTCCTCCGTTTTGTTTTTTTCGGAGACGCCGAACGGAAGAGTCGAGTACGTTAGGTGATTTAACAAATTTGCACTTTCCCGATCCCACCAATAATTATATATTTCATAGATCATAGATACCAAAGGGATTATTTAATTGTCGAAGGAAGAAAAAAACAAACACATACACACGCAAATGTATTCGTGGTTAATACATTAATTATTAACGCGATTCTCTGGGATTTTAGATCCACGCGTTCATCGTACCTTAGGACGTGCAGCGCGATGCCTGCATTCTGTTTTTTTTTTGCTTTAGCGCGGGATTATTTTGTGCGATGCGAATGAAAAAATAACCGACGGACCTGTCGTTATCTGTCCGACTGTTCATCACGATAGAGCGATTTCTTCTTTATTTCTCTACGATACCTCTTAATATATACTACAAAACACCCCGATGTATGTTTGTTAGGGCAGTGAAAAAAAAAAAATCCGAAGCTAATTGTTAATTCGTCGTGCGTTGAACACTTTAGTTGAAAATAATAATTCTCGCAAAGACTGCAAAAAAAATGGTGTGATGCTATTTGCTGCTTTGAAAATTATAACAATTTCAGTGACGACCTGTTTTCAGGAGTTCGCAAATATATTAAATGCATAGATTTAAATTTCAATTAGGCTGTAGACTAAATTAGACTAAATATCATCTACCTTTCTGAACTTTTACAAAACTCACAAACAGCCGAAAATCGTGCAATTTTCAAGGCTGCAGCAAACATCGCGCAGCCCACAATTTTCGCCAGAAATACTATTTCCACTCCAAAAGTGCAACAACTAAAAAACCAACCAATCAGCTTTCATTCTTTTTTTTTACGGCCCCAGTTAACATATTTTTATATATCGATATATAAATAATACGTAGTGCGTAAACTCAGTTCTTCCTAACGAAACGAAACGAAACGAAACGAAACGAAAAAAAAATTATCTCGCACATTCGCCTCCCGCTGCCGATCTTCCCCTCGAGGCGCGAGCGGAACGATGGATTTCTTCGTCTTAGTCTGGTTTTTTCTACTGCGCGCGTTACGCGCGACTTAGTTGATCATAGCTCATAGTATCATTCGAATAATGCGAATCAAGTACGTCAGTGTTTTTTTTTTTAGTGCGTAAACGATACATTACTAGTACACTCGAGGCGCGAAAAGTGTGTGCGAAGCTGCTTAAGGTTTTTCGTCGATGCTGCGAGTTGAAAAAAAAAAACAATGAATAATAATAATAATAGAGAAAGAGAGAGAGAGAAAGAACGAGAGCATAGCTATTTTATTTAACACGAAAATGAACTATCGACTATATAAACATTTAACGACTATTATATTATACGAAACAGATCTGTTTACCGTACCCCTAGTTATGCAAGTGAATTCGATCTACCTGTACATTCTGTAATATCGTTTACTCCCCTCGCTCCCCCCCCCCCCCCCCCCCGTCTCGTCCCACCCCTCCCTGAGACAAGAAAACGAACTTTTACCTCCCCCCTCCCCCACCTTCCCTTTGTAATTATTTTACAAATGTAATTGCCGAGAGTATAAGGTATATAGATTTTTAAGGCGGTATAATATATGGACCTTATGTAAATATTTTGAATGAGTGTTCTAAATTAAAATTACGTCTAAAGCTCGTGCTACTTATACTTTATGTACTTGCTCCCCCCCCCCCCCCCCCCCCTGACTTCGCCCGTTTCCCGGTGTTTTGGCTCGGTGGGTCGCGCGAGACTCGTGGTCATCGGAATTGCGAAATTCTGGGATCTTTGTCGAGGCTCTTCGGCGATTTATGCAACGTCGATTTCTCTGTCCTTTTGATCTGTGGATTGGACCGAAATTTTAGTGAAATCTTAGGGTTCAATTCTTTGGATTTTGGTTCGGAAATTCGAAAAATTTGAACCTTCGTGAATGATAGAAAAAATCGGAATGAATAGTCGACTACGTGGAAATAAAATAAAATAAATGAAACTCTAGCGATGAAGTAAAAAAGACGAAAGAATACTTTTAGTAAAAAAAATCAATTTGTCAGTATTACGGTTTTCAATTTCGAAAAAAATGATAAACGAATCCTCAAATTTTCATTCATCATTTACTTTCGACTGTGAGCATCGTGAGAATTTATTGGATTCGTCGATCCTCCGTTCTTCGTTCTCTCATTCGGCTTTGCGACGTATCGGCTGTCCGCTGTTTTCAGTACAAAGTACCATTCGTGATTTAACTCGGTACTCGTTTCATGTGACGTCCGACAGAACCATCAGGGATTCGTGGCCTTGTGCACCGAATATCGGTGTACAGTGGACACTCCAATGTCGAAGCGCATTTTCACATTGCAATGATATGTAACGAGTATCAATAATCGACAGTTTAGTCCCACGATCCGCGTAAAGTATGAAAACAACCGATGACCCAGATTCACCTTTCGTTAATCTTGTATAGTTTCTCGTTAAGAAAAAAACGCGCAGCGCAGTCGATAAATCGCGTTGAGCTCCGCGAGCGGCGACTGTAGAGCGAGCATAAGTGGGTCGTGTGCGTGGCGTGTGTACGACTTTCAGTCTACCTGTGTGCGCAGTGCAGCCCGAGAATCGCGGCGCTCTGCTCACCTCTGATCGCGTAAGTAACGACGATTCACGAGGTTTTCTCGCTCGGCGATCGCGCGGTCAGCTGGCGATCACAGGCAGCAGACGACGCGCGTCACGATTTCTTCCCGCTGGACGGCGACAACGACGCGTGATTCTCGTCTCCGGGGTGTGCGGAAGCGTCGAGGAAAACCGTGAAATCCAGGTGCCCAGGAGGCTCTGATATTCATTTCGTAATCGTCGAGCGCGCGGAAAACTCGAAAGGCCGCCAAGATGAGTCGGATTTTGAAATCGCTCGCGAGCAAAGAGACTCGCGAGTATCTCATGAGGTGAGTGACCCCCCCTCCCCGCGGGTTTTCGCACCGTTTCCACGCTTTTACGGTATACCTTTCACAATTCGCTGCTCGCCCGGTCGACGCGCGATCGGAGATCACGTTTTTCATTTCTGTTCTCTTCGCCTCTTTCCAGCACACATTTTTGGGGCCCAGTCGCAAATTGGGGAATTCCGATCGCCGCGATCGCTGATATCCGGAGGGACCCGAAGTTCATTAGCGGAAAAATGACCTTCGGTCGGTGATTCTCAGGATTTTTTTGCATGCTTCTTTGGTTGTTGGATGATTTTGATTTTTGGATCGCTTGATTCGCTTTCCAGTCCTGCCTGATACGCCCGACAGATGCTGAATTTGGGGCGGCGGATGGCGAATAAACTAAAGCTGAACGCCGAAGCGGGAATTGTTGAAATTATTTATATTTTCTGTACCCTAATTTGCTGCTTATTTTGGAAAATTATTTTTCATCTGTTTGATAAAAAGAATAAACAAAAATTTGTCGTTACCAGATTTTTGTTTCGTCCATCTGACGCCAAAACGATAGAAGGAAACTTGGAGAGCTCGGATTATTATTCGATTGCCTGAACTTTCCATTTAGATTCTGCAGAAGAAAAGAAAAAAATATTGACCATTTCTGATTATCTGCAGAGAAAAAAATCTAACGTCATATGAATGTTGGAAATTAATAACTAACGACCTGTAGCTTTTACTATAAATTTACAGGAATTTGACAACTTTTGTTATTTCAGCTCTCTGTCTCTATTCGGCGATGTTCATGCGATTCGCCTTCAAAGTTCAGCCTCGCAATTTGCTACTGTTCGGCTGCCACTTTGTGAACGAAGGCGCCCAGTTGACTCAGGGGTACAGATTCATAGACTATCATTACCTGGGGAGCAAGAGGAAGGATGACGCCGAGGAGTAGAAAAATTGCTAGTACAATGAAAAAAACGAAAGAAACGAAAGAAAAAAAAACCGTTGAGCCGGCTCGGCGATTCTACCAAATGTACGTCATTGTAACGAGACTCTGAAAACAATGGGCACAATGATACGAGCGATGGACGCGAGTTAATCGCCGTCTGGCATCGCCGATCGAGTTCGTCATCTCGAATTGTAACATAGCTACACTTATACCGATGTTTCACCGTTGTTACTTATTTATTATACAATAACGTCGTGTAAATATGAATTGTTACCCGAAAAACTCGAAAGTACAAGCCTGTTTAGTCACCCAACTTCCGTAGTCATAGCTGTACCATTTATTTTAGTTTTATAGATTTAGCCGCGAAGACGAGACTTTCGTTCCAGGGTAATTTTTTTTTCTACGTTAAATTTCGGATGCTGCGGGCGATCAAAAATGATTTTTTTGGCGGTCAGTTCACTTCAGTCAAGTCGGATTTCAGGAAGTAATTGGCGACAAAATATTCAACGAAAATCCGATTTTTTCGAGGATGAGTTGGATGATATTAAATATTTTGTTTTGCTATAATATGACTCCGTCGGTATCTTTCAAATTTTCGGCCACGACATTCTTTGTTTAACGTCTCGATAACAAAAATTCCCAGGGATTCGACTAAAAAGCTGAAAAGTCATGTTGGTCATTTTGTTTATTTATATCTGCACATTTTCATTGATTTACGGCGCTGTGATACTCGCACTGTTATTTCTAAAATTCTATATCGAGGGACCGCAATCACCGAGGCTGAGATGAAAATCCGCGATCTAATAATATTCAAGAACAAAGTTGATCTAAACAGTCGCAAATATTTGCATTTCGGCTCCAACAGATTGCGGATAAATTCAATGAAAAATATTAATTATATTTATCCTCGAAATAACCTTTGGCCGTTTCGACCTGGTATCGCCGATCAGCGAGCGACGCGAGCGCTTTTTTTTTCAACGCAATTTCGCAGACGATTTTCAATCGCCAATCGATTATTACACTAGCAACGACGACTTTTGTTTCGACAACAAGTCGTGACAATCGTGGGGCGGCTGCATGGCAGCTTCAAGTTGCAAATAAATTTCGTTTATCCCGGATAAAACGTGAATAATTATCGAAGCTGCGGCAAAATCTTCGACTCTGGCCGATCGCCGGTGTTTTCCGAATCGTTTGTGACGCGGCTGCCTCCGGAAGGTAGCATCGCCAGACTTTGCAGCTCGGCAATCAGTATTAGTTTCTAAACATCGGTGAGTACAGAGCGAGTTGGTGAAAAAAAAATCTACGCTGAAAATCTTCGTTTACTTATTCGCTTGATTATTTATTTCTCGCCGATACGAAGACGGGACCCCTGAAATTCTAAACAAGCGTTTTGTCGAATTGGAAACTGGCTTCGATTCAAGATGCTCAAAGTCCTGTCCGAAACTTGTCCGCTGGGGTTGCTGTTGGTGAAGAGCGGTGAGTGAATTCCACGATAATCCGTACAATCGAAATTGCGCAAAGTTCAACGCGAAAAAACGCGAGGTTCATCTCGAAAAAAAATCAGCGATTGGTATTTTTCGTATTTTATTTAGCGTGTCGTATAAAACGTACAAAGTTCTTAAAAATGTCGTTGCACCTCGCTGCCACGCGCATCAACGATATCTTACATTGGTAAATAATATATCTGGTTATTAAAAAATAAAAATTAACGGAGAAAATATTCTCTCGATGTTAACTTAGGGCAGCTCAGACGTAAACTCGTCGGAACACAAAGTGCTTCGGTCGTGAATTGAGTGCACGTTTTTTGGTTTAAAAAACTGCGTGCGGACGGAATACAACGAAATATCTTTGTGTTCCACGACGTACAAGTTTTTTTTACAATTATATGGTACAGATCTATCGATTAAGGTGATGCAAAAAACTCTCTCCCCGTGAAAATCTGCTGCCTATATTTATCTATGTATTCATGAACTACCGGATTTTTTTTTTCTTTTTCAAATGCAAACAAGTCAGCAGATTTGCAGAAGAGAGAAAATTCACATAAAATTGCAGCGGCTGGAGTAAAAAAATGTCGCAGAAAAAAGGATGGCAGATTAGATCGGAATTTCGTGTAAAACATTTTTCGATTGAACGCTCGATCGAAGTAAAATCTTCGGAGTAAAAATTTGCAATATTTCGCGGCAAATGATAATAAAAAGGTCCGGTTAAAAATACGTAAAACAGATAAAAAATGAACTAACGTGTTTGTTCATAAAAATCTCAATCTTTGCATAATTAGGTTGCGTCCTTCAATGGCAATAAAGCTCCGATGTCGAACGTCGACGAGTGTAAAATAATATAAGAGCACTTTGGATCGCGTTTCTTCAAGGCACTTAGCGTTATTAACACTACAATTTTTCGGACGGATTACGAAGTACTTAAGCTACACGACGCTACATATCTTACGTGTGTGTTAAATTTAATACGATACATAATTTCGCGCGATAACCGAGCGAATTGGTAAGTGAACGATTCGTGAGAGATTCGCCTTTGTACTAGAGTATTCAACATTTCCATCTCAGGTCGTACGATTTTCTGGATCGTCCATATCGATAAAATATCTAATAAAACAATTAACGCTTCACGCTTCAAAGATATAATAAAAGTCAAAATTTTAGTGTTCGTGGACGGCGTTTTTGATCTGGCTCTTGCGTGACCAATTAGAAATTCTTATCTACGCACGTAGAAGCGACAGAAAAACGCTAGAACCGAGAGAACGAGAATCCAGCTGGATTGCACGGAAGCCGCACCAGCCAAACGGCACTTGAACGTGTCGTAACTGTAAATAAAATACCATATTAATTAACATCAAATCACAAATCTCCACCGTATCATTAAATCCGTTAAAAAATCAATAAATAAAAATAAAATAAAAAAATAAACATTCGACATAGGAAAAATTCGAATTCAATTCACACAGGAAAAATTCGAATTCATTTAATATAGGAAAATGTCGATTCAATTAATTCCAAAAACAGCGAAATATCTCACCGGGTTGGCAGATCGTAAACGATATTGGTGAACTCAGCCTCGACCAGCTGCCCGTCGTAATAGGTAATCAAGTCCTCATAAGGATACTCGAATCCCTGTTTGCACTCGCACTTGTATCCACCTGACTCGAATCCTCGTCCCAAAATCGGTACGCACTGCGAAAGCATGAAAAATTCAGCGTCTCATCGGTCTCCATAATAACACCGCGGTGACGTCTGAAAAGCCGCCGCCGCAACTCTCGCTCTCAACACTCACGTAAGAAGTTTTCCTGTCGCACTTGTGAGTGTTCTTGAACGCATTGGGGACGTAGAATTTATCATCGCACTGGTTGACGTCCAGTTGAAGCAAGTTCATGGTTACGGCTACGACACCTCTGTAAGTGTCTCAATGTTAGCAGCCGATCTCGATCGCCTCTCTCTCTCTCTCTCTCTCTCTCTCTCCCCCTCTTAAATCAGCCCCGCGTTGAGCCGACTGGTTCCCCAGCCCAACTATCTCACACTCAATTTATTCCCACACGATCGAACGTACGCGACACGTACGAGATGCGCGGGGAACACGAAGAAGAAGAAGAAAAAAATGAAACGCTGGACACCGACGAAAACTCATACTCACTTGAATTCCAGTTTGTCCTTGATGCGGTCCCATCCGAAAAACGGGGATGCATACGTAATTACCCACTGCTGCTTCCCCGTGCCGTTACAATTGAAGTACGGAGTGGTCCAGTGACCGTGGTTCAGGTTTGCCGCCCTACGAAACACACAGAAAACGCGTACAGGACGACGAGAAGCTGCGAGCGCGGCGGACTCCCCGGCCGGACGTATTAAAATAAATTACACCACCCAGGATAAACCAAAGAGCTGGCCCTCGCCTCTCTACCCTTCCTCGCTTTCGTCTCCCGGCCTTCTTTCCCCGTGCGGAGCTTCGCCCCTTTCCCCCTGCGTCGCCCCGACGCATCTCATCCCCTATCTTCAAAACCATTATCCCCTTTGCGTCTTACAATCCTGCTCTTTCACCTCTGACCGCGAATTATGATACTCCAAAGACCTTCGAGCCCTCGGCCGTCGCCTCTGCCGCGACTCTCGCCGAGCGCGCAACGATTCGTCGCGCGAGCGGAGCGAGAATCTCGCGCGCAGAGCTGAGTTTTATTTATTTATCTATCTTGTTCTGCGGGATCTTTTGTTTGGCCTTCTTTTTCTTTTTTTTTTCGCGTTTTCGTACCTGTAATGAGTTGGATAGTGCTCGTATTTCTTCTTGTGCTCGCCCGTCTCGTTGTATCGGATGTTTATCTTCAGGAAGTATTTCTCGAGCTCGTCGAAGTTGGCCGCCCAGCGCTGCTTGAGAAACTGGAACCACGGCTTCTTCGTGTAGACTTCCTCTGTCGCGGGAAATTATTGTTAGTATTAAGATTAGTATTTGTTTCATCCTGGAATATTGAATCCCCTGAGGACCACAGTACAAAATATAAGCAATAAAACATAAGGAGCTAAGGCGCGAGAATAAATAATGAGTAATCCAAACGTAACAATGATAATAGAAGCGAAAAAATAAGGCGAAGTAAGAGCAACGAAATGATAAAGCATAATAATAAATTAGGGAATTATTTCGCTCTTATTATTGAGAATAGTAAAAGCGAAAAAATGAGGCGAAGCAAGAGTAACGTGATAGAAAAGCATAATAATAAATTAGGGAATTATTTCGTTTTTATTATTGGGAATAATAAAAGCGAAAATATGAGCCGAAGCAAGAGTAACATAATAATAAAATTGAGAATGATTTTTAAACGGGAATTTTTTTTAGTTGTTTGCGACACGAAATGCAGAGTTTTCGTTGCTCACCGGTGTCGTTGAGTCTCGCCAGGTCCTCGAGCTTGAATTTCCTCGCGTTTATGTCGTTTTTGTAGGCGAAGGGCGCGAAGAACGTGCGGTTCGTGAATTTGTTGCGCTCCCAGTAGGTCCCGGCCGACCAGATTCTCGTGTCGCCGAGCAGAAGCGCCAGCGTCTCGCCGATCATCTGATCCTCGGTGAGCGGACGATCGGCCACCCGCTTGCCCGAGTAAACCTCCTGCGGGTCGTTGACTTGCAGAAACGCGCTGATAAAATTAGCCAGTCGCGTCGCCATCTTCGCCTCGTTCTCGAAGAACTCCTGAGCCCCGAAACCGATGTCGCCGTGCAGCGTCAGCTGCTGTTTCGTGTATCTGCGGAATTAATTTTTGTTTTATTTTATTTTACGGATTTCTCCTTTTACAACAATTTCACGACAATCAGAAAAATCGAGATTTTACAACTTTAAAAAATAATATTTATTTAAGAATAGGATATTATGATTGAAAAAAAAAAAAAAAAAAAAAAAAATGAAGCGTAAGGAAATCTTTTACAACAATTTTAAATGTCTAGCGTGGAATGACAATTTGAAAATTCCAGACTTTACAACTTAAAAAAATGATGATTACTTGAGAATAGCATGTTATGATTAGAGAAAATAAACGGAAGGAAATACGCGTTTTCGAATATGATTCGCATTTCGGTCGTATCTTACGATTTTATATCACTCTAATCTTACTTTTTGCAATTTTTGTCGGTGACGCCGAGAACGAACTTGAGAACTTGGTCAGTGTTGATTTTCTCGGCCTGCAGGGAATCCGGGCCCATCGAGTAGTTTCGATACTCGTAGAACTCCTCGAGATACTTGTCCTTCAAATAGGGCGTCGCCTTGTTCCACTCCACGGGCAATTTGTGCTTCCCTGAAAAGCCAAACGTTCGCATGATTTCGCAACCGATTTTCGCAAAGCAAAGCAAGAGCAGCCAGGATTGTTCGATCTCTTCTTTTGCAAAATAAAATTAAATTGACGAGATTCTTTTATTCTCTCGATAAAGTGAAAAATTTCAACTCACATCCTATTGGCGTACAGTCGAATCCCGTCGTGTACGGCTCTTGAGCGGCTCGCTCGATAATTTCACCGAGATACGGACGACGCACGTACGACGGTAATCTGAACCCCGGTCTGCATCTGCACTGGTAACCGCCTCTCCTGAAGCCCCATCCGTGTATCGGTTCGCACTGCAACAACGATCGTCAAATTGTGGGGAATAAACGCGTTGAGTAAAAATTGCGTCTCGTGATCGTTAAATCTCGACTCTCACCTCGGTCGTTTTTTGTTTGCATCTCGCGGTATTCTGAAATCGATTGGGACCGCTATTTCCCTTGCTCGTTGGACACTGATTAATGTCTATCCTCTCAAAGTCCATTTCCATCACCGTTACGGCGGTGTAACTGAAATAAAATGATTTTGCTATTAAAAAAAAGTGTCGATCATTACACGCAATTAAACAAAGATAAAAAAGAAGGCAAAGAGTGGCGAATCTTCGCAGCGATGAGAAAGAAGACGTCGGAATAGAATTCGGTATCGACCGCGGCAATCTTAATCATTCGCATAAGCGCATAATCCTCGTAGTCAGATTACGCGGAATCTCGTCATAGAAGATTTTTCGCACGTACATAAAGAGGCGTCTGATTCTCGCGAGGCGTACTAGTTTGACCGGTAGCAGCAGGGCTCGTCGGCACTTTATTTCCTCCCCGATTTTGCTACGGAGCCTCCGGTGAATTTCATTAGAATAATCAATGCTCCCGTCTCGCGTCTCTCGCGTCGCGACATTCGCGACGAAACTATTGAGTTTCGTCTTAAATTATTTATCGTTACATAGACGGATCGGTTGAATTATTTTTTACGCTGCGATTCTGCGGTTTTCGTCATCGCGACGCTTATTATTTATTATTATAATTATACTAGCAGGTCGTAGTGGCTCGCGCGCTCGCTATATGCTCGAATCAAAATTAGATCGTTAAGGAAATTAACGTGAAGTTAACGTCCAAACTTTACGTAATCGAGATTTTTTTTTTTTTTTTTTTTTTTCGATTTCCTAAAGTATGAAGACCCTATTCGATGGGAAATTTCGCGCTGATTCCGAAAAACACCATTGTTTGCCCGAAAAAGAGAAAATTCGACACTTCGCTAAAATCGAGATTACTTTTTTTCGATCGACCAAACCTGGGTTTTCTCTTTGCGTTCGAGAGAAAACTCTATAACGAAGAGAATGCCGTAAAGCGGAACGCGATATTTTGATTTCTGAATTTTTTACAGAATTTTAAAGTCAGAGACTTAAAAATAGCAAAAAAAACGGATGGGGAGCCCCTTCTAAAAATTTGCGATTTTTGAGGGTCTGACTTTAAAATTTTGTAAAAAAAATTCAGAAATCAAGATATCGCATTCCGCCTTACGGCATTCTCTTCGTTATAGAGTTTTCTCTCGAACGAAGGAAGAAAATCCAGATTCGATCGAGCCAAAAAAAAGTAACCTCGTTTTTAGTGATGTGACAAGTGGGTAAGCGCTTGGGCAGGTTAACATAAATACAAATTTCTAATTTTGGGACAGACTTGAATTAAGAGGGGGCAAGGTTTTATTATTTAGGGCAGACTTTAATTAAAAGGGCTGGGACAGACCAACAGACAAACAACTTTCCAAAATATATATAACATAATTATGCGGCTGAGGTACTGGAGAAAAATTGAGAAGACTCACGTGGGGTACTCGATGTGTCTGTAACCCGTGTGTCTCGGATATATATCGGAAATGGGAACAACCGCGGCGACCATCCAACGGTTCGAGCGTTTGCAGTCGAAATAGGGTCTGGTCCACTTCACGGGGCCGGGAACCTCGTCCGCACCTGAAAAATGCCATTTCAATGAAATATATTCCTCCCTTCGTTTCACCGGTGCGACCAGCCGGTCGCGTATTACCTGGCGGTCCGTGGAAGCTGAACGTCTCGTTGGTGTTATTCGCGTAACGGATTTCTATCTGATACGTCGTTTTCGTGTCGTGCTTCCTCTCCACGTGGTCCGGCAACCACATTCTGTACCTGCAATTCAAGAAAAAAAAATGTCTTGATTCATGCTGATATTTTTTTTTCATCTATGTACATTTTTTAATCTTCAATTTAAGTAAGATTTTTGCTCCAGACAATCGATATACTGTTTTGTGGTCAAACGAATTGTCACGCTGCTGCATATTTTGCTTTTGCAATTTAATCAGCAATTTGAGTTGCGTCATAAGTTCATCGCATGGAAATACAATGATTTTCACCCCAGCTTTTCTTTCCTCAACGTTTACACAACTGATAGACGACTGATCCAAAAATCAATAAAAAGCAAGTCCAGACTTTTTTCCCAAAGTCCCTGAAGACAAAACCAAAGCATTCGGGAGCCCAAAAAATAATGCTACTCCAAAAAAAGACTACCATTCGTTGATGCGATAAGCGTCTTCCGTGTAGTCCAGACTCGGACTACCCCTGGGAAAGGCGCCAAGGTCCTGAATATGAAATGTGTTCCTGGTCGATGTTCTCTCCATATGAACAGGATCGTTGAAATCATCGGCCCTGAAGGTTCTTGGCGCGAATCTTGGCATAGTTTTATTGAAGAACCCTCGATACGACGGCGTGTAGGACATATTGGGCGAAAAATAAGTGGCCGAAGCGTTGATGTACTGATTGGCCGCGACGTCAGCGACGGATGACAGAAAATAGTACATCATGCCCGGATCGTAGGTGTCGTTGATCGCGGGCCTGATGAAACGCGACTGTAGGATGTAACTCCAGAAGAAGCTGCGACTCAGCGCCATATTATGAAGATGCAGCAACGCCGTTCGGTTGGGATAAACGGGATTCACGTTGATGTCTTTGATGTCCGGGAGATGCGAAACGGAGTCCTCGGGCAGGTAGAGCTCGGATTGGTGCTGAATCTCGCAATTGTCGGCCGAGACTTTGTCCATCCGCAGCCGAATCTCGTCGAAGGCGTCGCGCGATTGCCACTCGAATTGCGCGACGACGACGCCCAGGCAGAAGCAGAGGGCGACGAGCGCCGACGACTCCATCAGTCGCGCCATCCTCGCGACGATTGTCTATTTGCTTTGTTATTTACCTCAAACTCACACGACACTCGGGGCGTCTCGCCGTTTTCCCACCTGTTGCCGAGATCGCCTAGCGAAATCGCCGAAACATCGCGTTTTTCGCGACCCTCGCGATATCCTCGGATATTAAGTTCACGAGATTTTCCTGGATCACCCGCGCGTTACCCAGTTGTCCCGATCGTCTCGTGGTCGCGGTTAGACGCAACGCGCGACGACGACAACACACGCCCTAAAGAGTGAAAACGCCTGGTGTGTGACGCGCTTGTAGCTCTACGTAACACGTAGTATAGTCGCAGCCCCGCGCGGTGTGTCACACTGTCATATAGTACGTTCGCGGTAAGACGGGACGGTTTTTGTATTTCCGCGAAAATTCTATCTTGTCGCGGGAAATTTTATGGAAAGTTTATTTTTATTTTTTATCACAGTTGGTTTGTCGTTAAAATCGCGAATTTGTGCTTGAAACAGTTTTTACTGGAACCCTTGGATTTTTATAGATGATAGCGTTATTATTGTATTTTTTAACGAAATATTTTTGCATGTAGAGCAGCGGTTTTTTTATTTACGCGAAAAGTCTATCTTGTAGCGGGAAATTTTACGGAAAGTTTATATTTATTTTTTATCACAGTTGGTTTGTCGTTGAAATCGCGAATTTGTGCTTGAAACAGTTTTTACTGGAACCCTTGGATTTTTATAGGTGATAGCATTATTATTATATTTTTTAACGAAATATTTTTGTATGTAGAGCAAACGCAATTTTAGTGGAATTTTCAATGTGCATCCTATATTTGCGCGAAAACATCGTCTCATCTCGCGGCTAATTTTACGGGTAGAAGTACGTTTTTTAAATTTATTTTTGATTGCAGTTGGTTTGTCGTTGAGATCGCGAGTTTGTGCCCTGAAACAGTTTTTGCTAGAATCCTTGAATGTTTATAGACGATAGTACTATTATTATATTTTTTAATGAAATATTTTCTTTGCAGAGCAAAGCGCAATTTTAGTAGAATTTTCAATGTGCAGATTCGGACACACAATTGCAATCAAATCCTGTTTCATTTGTCCAGCGTTTCGACCTGATTGTTTCATTTATTAATAATTCTCGTTCGCTTGTATTTCGAATCTGCGAACGGTTAGTTCAGATAGTCGCGACGGAACCTAAGATTCGTGTTAGCTCGAACGGGTTGTATGCGCTATAGTGGACACCTGTTATAATGCAGTGTAGTCACGCTGCACACACAGCTATACCTGTTTCCATGGTGCGTCACGATACTATAGTGCGTTCCGCCGAGTGCGCCGGTGGCGTTCGGCGGATGCAGAGCCTTTCGAACCGCAATTAATATTAGAATTTTATAATAAATTTCATCGCTCACACCCCTTCATAAACCTATGGTACACGCGATGATAATTCGCAGGGAAATAATCGTACAACGACCACCGAGAAAGTGGCTGGAGTTATCGCGAATTCGTGATAAATACGCTATAGTCAATCCCTGCTCGATGTACCGGGTGTTCTCGTCGATATTCACTGTATAACTGCAGACCTTGGCCATTCTGCAGATACTCGAAAATCCTGCGAAGCTGAAAACGCGCAATTTACTTTCGCAAAACCAAAAGCAAACCGTGAATTGGTTGAAGCAAATGGAAGTGAATAGTAAAATATAGGATTACGACGAAGCGTCGCCTCGGACACCCGTTGGATGATCCAACTGCATGAATCACACGCGTGCGTGATACACGTTGATATGTGAATAACCTACAAATCCTTGCAACGGATTAATTGCAACTCGGCTTGGCGTTCCAATCGAGGATCGAAATATCATTTCATCGTCCGCCGAATCGTGAATGAGGAAGGAATTTCGATACTCGTGGAACGCGTTTTCGGTTATTATTTCGTCGTAGCTCGCGAGACGAGAGTAACGCGGAGTTAGCGGGAACGCAGCATTCGAGTAAACGAACGATGACTCCACTGTCTCTACTCCCACTGCAGCTCGCAGCGCTAACGACCGTTGAGCTCGCTTACGATTCCCGCCCGCAGGAAAAGATTCGGCGGTTGCGTGCCACGCGCATTTTCGATGTTTCAGTTTCGGGGGGGCTAAAGATTGACGCATGTAATTGCACTTTAGACGCGAGATGTCGACGCCTTGAACCGTCGTATTACCATTTTTCGGCAAATTTTTGCGAAATCGACGAGAAACAAAAGCGGTCGCGGCGGTTGAACGGCCGTTCAACCGCGGCGCGTGACGACGACGCCCAGAGGCAGAGAGCAGATTAACAGCGAACTAATCGGACGCGTGGGCCGCGCTGACCAGAGGCGAGAGAATTTCGAGGGCGGCGCGTCCTCCGAATTTTTAATTATTTTCTATTGGATCTAATTAGCCAGGTTGGGCGGGTTGAGCGCAATTATCTTGGTGGCCGCTCTTGGTCCTCGTGGTAAATTATTAAAAGACGATAACGACCGCTCAAACCTCGTGAAAATCAAAATCAAACACTCCGGGAATTATGTTGTTTGTTTGTCGCGAAGAGCGAGACGGCCGCGCGTAAATAGAGAATATGTGGAAATAACGCGGCGAGGAGTACGAATAATGTGCGAAGGAAAGAAGAATAAGTGCAGCTGCGTTAGTGCATAAATCTGGTTCGAAGGTCTCTGACAAAAGCTACACGCGCGCGTGGCCGAGCCGGGAGAGGCCAACGACATCACCGGTTGGCCGGCGTCGCTGCACAAACATATATCACAGAAATAACACGCCACATCATCGACTCCCCGTGACGACCTCGCTTTTGTGTGCGGCCAACATGTATAAAGTATAATAATGCAATATAGCATATCGGAACGGAGTTAAACAAAACATCTCGAACGACAATATTCTCCCTCCACCCCCCTCCACCTTTCAGCGGCGAATTTTCTTTTTACTCGTTATTTCTTTTCTCGGCAATACAATTAATACGACGCCGGGGTAAAATAAGCGCTGTTTATTTTATCTGGGCTCAGCAGAAAACTGATTAGAAAAAAAGGTCCGCAGTTAACGTCAAAATTTATCGATTTTGCTAGCGTTAAAATCGTTCGCGGCGCCGGAAATTTATTCAATCGATTCCACGAGCCACAAACAAGTTTTTCGTTGAAAGATAGAAGAATGCATTAAAATCGCGAAAAAAAAATTCCCGGGTAGAGGAATTTTGTTGGAAATAGGAGACATTTTTTTTTGCATTTGTTTGTCGGCCGTGTGTTGAAATGGCTGCATTTTTGTGGTGACGCTGAATCGCGGGGATCAAGGACGTTCGAAAATTCTAGAAATTTCCATAGAATGAAGATTAACCCTCTGTGTGTACATTGGGTCTTTTAAGGAACAGTCGAAATTTCGAACTGAAATTTCTGTCCAACGAATGAAGTACGGGCTTCGACCCCCCTCCCCCCCCCCCCCCCCCCCAAATCTATTTGGTAGTGTGAACAAAAAGCTCAAGTGGCACCCGGATTTAGCCAATAGCAGGCAAACGCCAGTCTGTGCAAGTCGCAACTGTTCCCTCAAAGGGTCAGTGTACACACGGCGTCGGTGTTTTGATAGATAAACGGATACAGTGTTTTTTGCTTTTTTCGTAGTTTTTCGGTCTTTTCAGGACTAAAATACATGTTTCTTGTAATGTTATGCTTTTTCTGACCATTTTCATTGCATTTTTTTATGTTGAAAAAAAGATATTTTACATTTTTGGCTTATTCTTCCGCCATGTCCCAATATTTTTATTGAAAATAAATTTGTATTACATTATTTTAGCGTGTAACATTGGTTTTACGTCGGATAATTATCGTTTAGTGTACTTATAACATGCCTGACTTCGTAAAATATTCCCCACTTTCAGGTACTGAAATAATTCAACTTTTCAAAGCCCACCCCAATGACCCGATATTCTTTTGAAAGCTCATAGTCTAAACTACAAAACCCTATATCAGTTTTTTTTACATTTGTTTATAGTGAAGTTATGCATTTTTTAACAAAAACTCGTTTTGTTCACATTTTCGACTACAATTAAATTTTTATTAACAATAGTTATAAACTTTTGACTTCGGGAACTTCTGGATCGTGTAGTAGACACTTCGAGGAGTATCCCTGAAGTTTTTCAGATTTTTTTAAAGCTTAGAACATTTTGAAAGCTCGACTGTTCCCTGAAAGACCCAGTGTACAGACCGTGTATGGAAAAATATAGTTTTCTCCCGACTCCGCTAAAATAACCCCATTTCGTGTCCGCAACGCGGGCGGAAAATCCCTCATTTTTGACGCGTGACTTACGCATGCGCAGTCCGCTTTCATTACCTCCCTAGGGAGGTAATCAGCTCATTCCTGCCCGCGCGGGAGTAATGGGAACCGAACTCCGCATGCGTGTCGTCACTTGTCAAAAATGAGGTTATTTTCCGTCCGCGTTGCACACACGAAATGTGGTTATTTTTTAGCGAAATCGGGAGAAAAGTATAGTACGTTACATGGGAGGAGTGCAACTTTTCACCTCGTGTGAATTTCTGCCCTCGCTTCGCTCGGGCATCAAACTTCACACTCGGTGAAAAGTTGCACTTTCCTCCCTTGTAACGTAATGTACTATTACACACGGAGGGTTAACTTTGCGCACAATGAAACGTGCGGTCGATAGATTTCCGAAAAAATCTGTACCTAAATAAGAAATTAAAAAATGTATATTTCATAGACTTATAGAATTCTGTTGAAAGGCGAAAATATTCTGTGCTTCATCTATGCACCGGTGTGTAAATTCCCCACAAGTTTGGCGCCAATTCTACCTTGCGCTCGGTCGAGCGAAGGCTCGAAGGCTCGAAAGGTCGAGGAGCTAACCTTCTTAGCGGTTTCGAGCTGCCACAGCGAGTGGCAGGGGTCGCGGCCCGTCGTGCATCCTCCGTGTCCAACGTGTTTTATCTCGCAGCGTCCACATTTTCCCGCAAACGAAAATAAAAAATCCCTCCCTCCTCGAATCCCTAAAAGAATCTCATTCGACTCGAACGACGATTTCGTAGCGGCAACTCAAGACTAATTTCACGTCATCCAGCAGCAATTCGACCACGAAACAAACTAAACTCCTCTTTCCACTGCAATTCTAGCGAGGATCCACACAAATCTCGAAACCCACATCAGTCGACGCACCGAGAATTCACAGCGCGAATCTCCTGCACAACGCCATATGGAGACGCGCGTAGCCTACCTCGGGACGAATTAATTAAGCAAGAAAGGAAAAAAAAACGTAAATCTCTGCAAACCTCGGATAAATATATTATATTTGACCAAATGCACAAGCATAATGCTTCGATTGTCCGGCTACATTTGGCGAGAGCGGGAGCCACTGCCGCGGCTGCGCGCGAGAGAGAGAGGGAACAGGGAGAAGGAGAGCAAAAAGAAGATGAGAAGCGGCCGAGGAGGATCACGCGGAGCGTAGTGTCGCCGCGCACCATCTGCACTTGTTTCCCACGTAAATATCGAATGACCCCCAGATAGAGGAGGAGAAGCCGCCGGACAATGCGCGACATAGCGAGAGTTTTTCACTCTCGCGGGAGCCGGTGTAGCAAGAGCATAAACAGCGCCGAGAGAGCCTGTTAGCATTAACGTAGAGCGGAGTGACCAGAGAGGCGGCAGCAGAAGAAGCCACGGAGACCCCCAGCGAGTCTCTCGCGTCTCCGTCGCGCTCGTGCGAACCGCCGAGCGGCGTCGCCGCCCCGCATTTCGGATCCGCTCTGCCCCCTCCGCTCGCCCCTCTGAAAACTCGTCGCCCGTCTATGAGAAAATCTCTTTCTCGCTTCACTTTTTTTTCGTCTTCCTCTCCCTCCTTTTTTTAATCTCATTCTTCACGGGTAAACAGGGGTGAACCTGTGTGACGACAATGACGCCTCTGACCTGCCCTGCCCCGTGCTCCGTACTCTCTGCCCTGACCCTTGGTCCTCGCGCGCACCTATACCTATATTTACGTGCTGCTATACTCGCTGCCCGGCCCTGCTGCTGCTCTCCTTTTATCCTCCGCCGTGTGTGCTGCTGGACGCCGCGTGTACCGACGTATCTGCACGTCGCACGCAGACACTGTGGCTCTGATATTCGCTCGCGAAAAACGCGGATTTCGGACGAAATGTGCGGTTTTGCCGAAATTCGAGGAATCATGATGCGGATACTGGGAAATATCATTTCTAACAATTGTATTTGTAAATCATGAGAGAGTTCACGTTGCATTCCCTTTGTCTCTCATCCCGAAAACGAGTCTACCAGGGAAGCAACAAAAATAAATTCGGCTTTAGAAGGAAATTTAAATTCACTTCAACGGCCACAAATTCTTTTTCGTTCTCTAGCGACCTCCGTGTCGTTTTCCCCGCAACACATTGGCGGGAAAAACAAGGCGCGGCGCCTTGTTTTTCCCGCGCTTTTCCCGCGGAAAGTCGAACGTCGACCCACCATCCAGACCCGAGATCCGCAGACACCTGCAGTGATTCGCATCCAATTTCCTTCACAGCGAAAAATCCAAATCAAAGTGTCTTTCGTGCAAGTGATTCGCGTGTTAGGTGCGAAATCGCAGCAGCCGCCGTGCTCTCACAATCACCGCGCTCGCTGCACGTCCGTCCGGAAACGGCCGACGAGGACGCTGCGATCCGCTAAGAGCTCGAGGGGATATCGCTCGGCGCGTTCCAGACGGAAAAAGTGCGTGTACGCCGAGTGGCGAGCGCAAAGGGTCCGAGGGGCGCGCAGGGCGTAGCTGTAGGTGTGACCCCGAGGGGCCCGGGCGCAGCGACTCGGGCGAAAAAGTGCGGATATGCCGCTGCGATTGCAGCAGCAGCAGCAACGCGGTGGGAAGTGCGCGAGGGTCGGTGAATCGCGCGCGGCGTCAGACGAAAAAGTATCCTGCGCCCCGCGTATCGTTGAGGTTATGTTCGGTGTATAGGTTAGAGGGCAGGACGCAGGGGGTCGTTGTACTGGGCGACTGGGCCCAGCTTTTGCTGCGCTTCTCTCGCTCTGTCTCTCCCCCCTCCACCCCTCCCGCACTCTTTCTCGCACTCGCGATACGCGTCGCATGTGGCCGGCTCTTCCTCTCGTGGCGCGCATTAACATAACAAAACCCGCCTAAATGTTATGTCCTATTAAGTCACCGTTCGGTTTTCCTCGTTTCGCTGGGAACCCCGCGCGCCGTCCTGCGACGCGTCCCGAAAGAGACTGAGTGTCTCTCTGTCTCTCGCTCTGTGTTCTCGGTTCGCTAACCCCGATGAGCCGCATTTTTCCCGCTGCCCGTCCTTTCACATAGTTTACACCTTTGCGACAAAGCGACACTGTAGACGGCAGCGCGCGCGCGCCGTAGGCGACGCGCGCGGGGCGACGAGTCAACAACGAGAGACTTGCAGCGATGAGTTATGGGCCTGCGGTTTGCGAGCTGCGCGAGGCGTTTCGGGAACATCAATTAATTCCGCGGGCATTTGCGTATGGATCGGTACCTACTTTGCTGTGATTGGTGGAGCCCGAGACGTGTTATTAGATCGTTGGGCGAAGGAGGAAGGAACGAAATTATGCGCGATTTTTGTTATAAGAATTTTCGGGTTCCGAACGATTCTTAAAAAAAAATTAAAATCGGCGTTTCTATAAGAAACATCGTTCGTACTGTATTTCGTAACTGCGAATTTCAAACAACTATTTGTGAAAACATTTGTTACGGTGATGGTGTAAATAAAAAATAACAAAAGGGACGACTCGTCACTCGTTCGCGACTGACTCCCGAAAAATCCGGCATCCACTTTTATTGTTTCTCATCGTTTCTCAGGACGCCCGTTCGAGCGGAGCTGCTGAGTCGCGGCTACCGCAAGCTTATTAAAATAGAAGGACGCGCTGCCGAGAGGGTGAGATGAGCGACACTTCCCACCAGCAGCTAGAGATCCGAGCGTCCAGAATGCGATGCACGCTCGATGTCCCGTCCGGGCCGCGCCCAGTGGTAGCATTAAATTCAGACGAGTTCTCTGTCCTTTATTTTTATTTTACTTTATTATTTCGTGTTTCTTGTTCTTTTTTTTTTTCTTCTTTCCTCCTCTACAACACGGGTTCCTTTTCGAGATCGTGCAGACAGCTGTACTGCAGGGCAGGCTTTCTTTATCATGTAGAGCGTTGTGGTGTGCTGAGAGCACGGGACACACACACCGCAGGGTCCTACTACAACGCGACCACTACCACTGCCGCCGTCGCCGCCGCTCGGGCGCAGGAAGCGCGTCGGATCTTTTAAATTCTTCCCCGGGACGTACGTGCGCGCTTTCTCGCTCAACAGCTGGCACCTGTTGCCGATTCCTTTGGATTTTTATTCACAGACAGTTTTTCGCCGTCCTGTTCCGGCTCGAATTTTCTTCAACGTCCGCACACACCGCGCGGTGGCGCTTCGAATGCCCGAGGCGCGAATCGCCGCCGAGCGAGAGACGAGAACGCCCGAGCGTATATCGTCACGACGAACGTCGTGGGGGACAATGCTAAACTCTTCTGATTTATCGTGGGAAACACGAATTTATACCAGTTATGCGTCTTTTTATGCAGTGATCGAGAAACGCCGGCTGAGGTCGCCGGACGCGCGCGGCGACGCGGCGCGGCTTAAATCATTTTTATTTTCGGAAGATGGGTTTTTTTTAATAGCATATCGTGCTCTTCTGAGCTGTGTCGTTTGCGCGCTTGGACGGGGGGGGGGGGGGGGGGGAGGCTCGTCGATATCATTTTCGCCTCGCGCGTTTATGGAACTACAGCGGTAAAAAAAAGTGTCGGCACTTTTTAAAATTTCGAGCCTCGCTTTTTTGTAAAAACAAAAAAAAATCGAATTCGGAAAGTTTGAAAACCCTATCCCATGGAAAATTTTCCGCTGATTTCGAAAAACATCGCTTATTACCCGAAAAATAGAAAATTCTATTTTTCGATAAAATGCAAGAAAAATGGGAAAAATGATTTTTTGCGTTTTTCGCAAATTCGACCCTTCGCTAAAGTCGAGGTTACTTTTTTTGGATCGATAGAACCTAGATTTTCTTTTTGCGTTCGCGAGAAAACTCCACGGAAAAAAAATATCATTGATCCAATAAAACCGTGGATTGCGGGCTGCCAAAAGCAAGTGTAGTCAAATCAATGTCACCTCTAGTTCTTACAATTTCGTATGATATTGAAACGATAACTAATAAATAAGCAAAAGAATATTTTATTGTTTCAATGTTAAATCGGATTGTGATAACGATATCTGGAGTTCATTTAAAAACATTGTTTTTGGCAGCCCGCAATCCACGGTTTTATTTAACGAAGAGAATGCCGTAAGGCGGAACGCAATATCTTCATTTCTGAATTTTTTATAGAATTTTAAAGTCAGACCCTCAAAAATCGCAAAAAAACGCAAGGATACCTTACAAAAATTTGCGATTTTTGAGGATCTGACTTAAAAAGTCTGTACAAAATTCAGAAATCTAGATATCGCGTTCCGCCTTGCGGCATTCTTGTTGTTATAGTCTTCTCGCGAATGCAAAAAGAAAATCTAGGTGCTATCGATAAAAAAAGTAACCTCGATTTTAGCGAAGGGTCGAATTTTCGAAAAACGCAAAGAATCATTTTTCCCATTTTTCTCGTCGAATTTTCTATTTTTCGGGCAAAAAACGATGTTTTTCGAAATCAGCTGGAAATTTCCCATCGGATAGGGTTTCAAACGTTCCGAAATCGAACATTTTTTTCGCGAAAATCGTACTCCTTACGTTTTTTGCGATTTCTTTATTATTTTCATTTTACTGATTTTTTCAAGATGAATTCTCGAGACTACATTCGAAATTCTTATGCGATTGAATGGAAGTAATACGAGATTCGAGATTGACGAAATCAATGGGCGAGGGAACGCCGAAAGTGCAGCGGTTTTTATGCACACGTGGGACTCGGTCGGATGCATCGATGAGGCTGAGAGGCGAAATAACGGCCGGCAACGTCGCCGCGGCGAGCAGCAGCAGCAGCAGCAGCAGCAGCAGGGAGGAAAGGCCTGTTCAGCGCCGAGCGGAGCAGCTACAGCCCAGACAGAATTTCAACCTCCCACGACAATGCGAGGCCGCGCGCGGCGTGCAAAAAAGTGCATTGTGTCTACGAGGACACAGGCGGCGGACGTCGGCCGCGTCTTCCGAGCTGACGGCCGTCCCGCCGTCATCGCACGCCAGAAGCCTCACCGCTGCACCAATAATCTTCGGCTTGCCGCGTTAATTATTCCTCCTACGCGCAAATTTTCCCGTGCAACCTTTCACGATTCATTTACGCGAACGTCAACCTCGAGGCGTGCGTTATGGATTTTCTTTCGTAACATATCTGACAATTTATAGAATTACGTAACAACGAATGCAAATTCGTCAAACTCAATTCTGTCTAGAACTATTTTCGCCTATCTTACGAATTACGAATTTTACGAATTTTACGAATTACGAATTTTACGAATTACGAATTTTACGAATTACGAATTTTACGAATTACGAATTTTACGAATTACGAATTTTACGAATTACGAATTTTACGAATTACGAATTTTACGAATTACGAATTTTACGAATTACGAATTTTACGAATTACGAATTTTACGAATTACGAATTTTACGAATTACGAATTTTACGAATTACGAATTTTACGAATTACGAATTTTACGAATTACGAATTTTACGAATTACGAATTTTACGAATTACGAATTTTACGAATTACGAATTTTACGAATTACGAATTTTACGAATTACGAATTTTACGAATTACGAATTTTACGAATTACGAATTTTACGAATTACGAATTTTACGAATTACGAATTTTACGAATTACGAATTTTACGAATTACGAATTTTACGAAATATGAATTTTACGAATTTTCTTAATCAGTAGGTGAATTTTTGTCGCTACGTGAAAATCGACTTCAAATCTTGAGAATAATTCAAATAGTTTAACATATTTGTTTTTTGTTATAGTTATACAGCAGTCTAATTAAAAAATAATTGTCATAAAAAGATTAGTATTTAAAAAATCCGTGCAGGACGAGACGGTTATGAAAAGTGCCGTTGCGAATTTTCTCGACTCTCGGCGGAAAATCTCGAGCGAGCGATAAACCGAAAATGTAATAATAGGCAGCGTCGAGAGAGCGCGTCGTAACGCGCGCGGATGGATTCCCAGGGTTCGTGCGATTCGCGCGTATATTCGTATTACCGCGCATACGTTATACCCCGAGCTGTACCACTTGAGCGACTGCACTATTCATAAACCTATAATGTGAGTCTCTCGTTCCTCCGGTGCATAAGCAACGAGCGGCGTGAATAGAGCTCGAGCGCAATCCGGGCGCACGGATAATAATGCACTTCGGTAGACAGAAAAATCCACGGACGCTGGAAGCCCCCGAGAATCATTGCACGAGGTTCGGTCGGGTCCGGTTTCTGCCGGGTTCTGAGCACAATCGCTCGGGCTATCGCGACGATTGTCAAGCGCAAACAGTCGCGGCAGTTTTTCCAAACGTTTATACCAGTTTCAGCGTGGAATCCCAACGGCCGCTCCCTATTTTTATCTAGGGCACAATTTTATGGCCTTTTCACGTGGCACGTCGAGCTCTCGCGTGTTTCCTCGCCACGCCGCACGCACAAAGACATCGGCGACTCGCGGTAATACAGCTCGGGCGTCGCGAATCGTCTGCTTGCTTGGTATAGTGACGCGTTGATAATCCGGTATTTCGGATTGGCGGCGCCACCTGAATTGCTGAAAAAAATCTACGCCACTGGCGACAGAAGGAAAGCCTATGAGTTCGCGTTTACTTTTGTTCCGACGATTTTTCTTTCGTTTTTCGTAGCTATTTTTATTTTATGCATAAATAAAAAGTTATTTATCCACGATTTAATCGGCAATGGAAAAGATTTCTAATTCTCCAAGTGGATATTAACCATTGCATAATTTTTCCTACGTTTAAAACGAATGATAGCGATAAATAAAAAATGAGAAAAATGTCCACAGTGCAGGAAGTAAAATTGAGAATAAAAGCGCGAGAAGCTATTGAACCATCGAGACGGTTCAAAGGAGCCAATTTCGAGAAGTTCACGGGCAGAAAAGTCCGGGATTCGGAGGGACGGGACGATAGCGACGAGGAGATGAAGAGAAGTAGAGGCGGAGCAGGAGGATAGCGCGAGAACTGCCGCGTGCAACAGGTTCTGCAAGCCAAGCGTGTACGCATCGTCAGTTCGCCGGTCGTCCGCGGGAGGGACACGTGGTGGGCACAAGAGCGACGAGCGAGCGAGCGGCGAGCGTCGCGAGAAAAAAACGAGGATGGGGAACGAAGAAGAGAGCGAGTGCGCGCTTGGATTCAGGGCCGTAGCCTCAAGAGTCCTTGCGGCGAACCCGATATTCTTCCTTCCCCCCGTTTTCTCGGCACTCTCGACCGCAGAATTAGATTCTACAATCGATTGACCCAACAACTCGGATGCGAGGAAAAATCGCTTTAGTTTTCTGCAGAAACTGCGAAAAAAATAACAGATTCTTCCGATTTTTTATTTTCACCGTCAGTCAATTAACGTTGTAAATCCATCGACAGTTCTTCAAACACTGCGATCTGATTTGAATAAAAATAACGAATTACATCTGTCGACAATAAATAATTGCGACTCGATCGACAATTCGCTCGTGTTGAATTTACAAATAAATGTCGTTAAGTGTGACAAAAGAGAAATGTAAATACATGTCCTCATTTGTCACGCATTTCGTGTCTTTGAAAATATAACATTTATCTTGTTGTTTTATATATATATGTATATATATATTTTTTTTTTTAAGAAAATATTTCTATAAAAACGTACATCGGGTTGTAATGCAATGACGCAGGTGGTGTTTAGAGTGCGTTGCGGGGCAATGACTGAATTTTTACAAATCGCGGGGCTCCTCGTGCGGCGAAGCGTCGAGGCAGTGGAGGCAGCAGCAGCAGCAGCGGCAGCAGCAGACGCGTCGCGGCGGTCCTTTTATTCCGAGGTCAGGCGTCTGCGCCGATTCGCCGTCTGTCTTGCGAGAATTCCTTCCTCCTCCCTATCGCCCTCCCTCTTCCCCGTCGTTCCGTCTCTCTCGCGCTCGCCATTCGCCAAAAGCGTTTTGCGAGTTTGATTTCGTTAATGCTCGAATCGCTCGCGTATCCTAGATCACCCGACGCTCCCGCTTTTCCAGCAAATTTATTTCCGTTCGTGGAATATTCTCGAAGCGATTCGTTCTCGATGTCTCGACGCGTCTCGCGATGCATTTAATTAGAAAATTGAAAAATCGTGGATATCGCGAGGGGGGGGGGGGGGGGATTACGCCGCGACATCGAGCGACGATGTCGCGGCAACGGTCGAGTTGCGTTGATTACAGGGATTTTTTTTATCGATCGAGTCGGCTGAAAAAAAAACCGAAAAAAAATCGAACCGTCGTTAGGCAGTGCAGCACGAAGCGGAGAAGTCGTGGGTGCTGCTCGAGCTAGTAGAAATGGCCTTCCCGAGTGAGACTCAGACGAGCGATGGAGTCATCGTGTGCTGTATGTTAAAAAAGGCACCTTACTAGACTGGTCTAGATGCTGTCTGCTGACTGTCTGACGGTGTCCACGACTCTCCACACGTGCATTTACGCTCCGCGCGCGTGGTGTATGCGGGTACGCGAATTTTTCAGTCGAACAATGTCACGGAGCCGGAGGAATTCCACCGTGAATAGATTTGCCCGCGTGGCGGACAACGAGCTAGGAGAAAAATTCGAAAGAATTTTTTGCCACGTGTTTTTCGTTCGAAATCACCGTCGGTAATTAATTAAGAAATAATGATAAAAACTTTATTATCGCTCCTTGTAAAAATTATCCGTAGGTACTCAAAAGCTGAAAAGTTTTTTCGATACATTTTTTAAGCAACTCAAATCAACCAACGAGCGAGTACGATCCTCGAATAATAATAATGACACCGAAATTACAAATTGCGGAGCAGGTGCGTCTCGCGGCCCACCGGGCGGTTTACTTTCACCCCCGAAACTCGTTACCGGGGCTGTCATTTCGTTACGAAAATGTCTAACAATTCCAACAAAATTTTCCCTATCAACATTTTTTTTTTTTTGTAAAAAAAGCTTTTTTTCCCATTTCCCTACTATTTCTGTCCAGACCACTTAGTCTGTGAAAACGTTTCTCGCTTTTTCTTTTCTTCATAAAATCTCGGTATCTCCTCCTCAATGCATCAGATCTACAGATAAATCGAATTACTTCTGCAGCAACAAATACATTTATTTCGCCCGAGACGGTTACAACTGTGTAGCGTGGAGAGTACAGCGGGCAAAGCGATGCACGAAAATTCGCCTCGCTCGGCGAGCGTTGTGCACAGCTGCGTACTCGCGGCATCGCGAGAACGAGCGGTGGCGGCGGGAGGGGGGGGGGGGGGAGGGAGGGGTGAAGCAGAGGCAGAGGGAGAGAGAAGAGGGTCTCGCGAACGTCCGGCGAGGCGTCGGGAGGTACGCGGATGAAGGAAGAGTGCGCCGAGGACAAGAGCGAGGAGCCGAGCTGCAGCAGCAGTCGTCGTACGAGAACGAGGAGCGCGAGCGGCGAGATGGAGGGAGGGGGGGGGGGGGGGAATAGCGGTGGCGGCGTTGGCGACCGTGCGGTGTGTCGGCAGCGCGACGTCGCCGGCCGAGGGAACTAAGGAAACCCGGCGAGCTGGCGAAAAAACGCGTGAGTCGAGCGAGCGCGAACACAAGCCGGCCGGCACCGCCGGAACGTCCTGCAATCGCCGGCACTGGCTGCGCTCTTGGCTCGCTGCGAGCATAAAAGCTTCTCGCCCGCGTTTGATGAAAATATTTGTCGTTGTTGTTTGACAAACATTCGGCGGCGTTTGGGCGACAGAGACCGAGGGAAAGGGAGAGAGAGAGGAAATAAAGGATACTTGAACGATTGATTTTTCCACAGGTTAAGTTGATTTGGATGGAAGTTTTTTTATGATCTTCAATAACATTTGGAGGTATTTTTGTAAAAATAGCATTAAGAATGGCTAGGATTAAACTAGGGTTTAGTTTTCAATTGTAACCAAACCGAGTTCAACCTATCGCTCGGACGGAGCGAAAAAGACGTTATCGTCACAGGAGGACTGGAATAAATTCAGCGAAATTTCGGAAAGCAAATATACTCCCCGGCAAAACATCGGAAAATCCCGCGACGAAGTGTCTCGCTAAAGTCTCAATCCAATTTCAAAACGGTCCCCAGCGCTCCAGGCCAACCAAGAATGATTTCAAATTCTCCCCGTCCCAAGAGACCGCTACAAAGCTGCCCACCAAAATTTTACCCGCATTTCAAGCAAAACCAACCATCGTGTATTTCTCCCCTGAAAATGCGCGAATCTGCATCGACGCCGATGGGCCACGAATCGCGCGGTGTCTACGTCCGACGATGAGTGTCTCGGTGTGGCAGCGAAGACGCGGAGAGTTTCGCCGTCTCTAGGACGGAGACGGAGAATGAGAAAAGTGCGGCGGTGAGACGAGGAGACGACGAACCCTTTGAGGCCGGTGTTCTTCTCGCTCGGTGTAGCTGGGGTGAAGAACGAGTGTGATCGCGGGAACGTTGGAGGAGGAGGAGAGAGGGGGGGGGGGCTTCGCGGGGCGAGGTGCGGGGGGAGGGAGCGGAGTGGGAGCTCGGGTAGTCGTAGGGACGGCCCTGGCTAAGGCGGGGCTCCTATGTACGAGGTTATATTCCACCAGAGCGGCGGCGACGGTAGCGCGCGATAGCGGCCGAGAGAGAGAGAGAGAGAGAGAGAGAGAGAGAGAGAAGAAACACGCGAGCGGTTGAATCGGATTGGATTGGGGCGCGCAACTCTCGCGAACCCGGCGAACGAGAGGCACAGGGAGAGGACACGGAGAGCGACGGCGGCGGCGCTGCGGCGGCGACGGCGGCTCGAGAGCGCCTCAGCCGCGCAAACTGGTTTCGCTTTGTAGGGGCTTGCAGCACTGCACCGCTCTCTCGGCGAGACAGTCCAATTTATGCATCACGGCTATGTAGGCACTACACGATATACTCCGAAAACACTCTCTCTCTGTGACCGGACTCGATACACACAGCCCCGGACTCTCAGCAACTCAACGTGTGTCCAACAGCAATACAGTTACTCTCGTTTAAGCCCCCGAACGGTGTTATGACAATTGTTCACGTTCGCAAATCCCGCGTATTGAAGCGTTCTAATAACCGTGATATGAAGACTCACAAGTGCCTACAGTAACTAAATTTTTCGTCATCGAGACGAAGACACTGCGAATCGCGTTAAAACGACGGAATCTCGACGGCTCGACACGTGAAAAAAGTTCGGAAGGAAGAGGAAGAGAAGAAAGTAAAACGAAAAATAAACACGACAAAACGCAAGTTTTTCTAAAAAAGAAAATAAACAAAAAATGACAAACAGTTTGTAAAATTTTTGACAACGGAATTAAAAGAAAAAAGATATATAAATACACACACGGTGCTTCGACGTTGTTTCGAGAATTGTATGTTTTCGACGATCGTAATTGTTGTACGACGTTTGTGACGTTTACGGCCGCGAAAACCGGGCCCCGAGATATCGTTGACTGCAGCGAGCGGCGGCCGACGAGCGCGCTGCAACGGGCAACGGGAACGCGCAGCGGCAGCAGCGCCGGCAGAGCGGTGTGTTTTATACTCAAGTGCTACGGGGTTCGTTATATATATTTTTTTTCTTTCGGGTTAACGAGGGAAACGACGTAGCCGAGAGAATCGAGCGGAGCCCGCGAATGGCCCGTCGTCGTCGCTATTGCCGGCGATAATGAGTATGCGTTACGTACCGAGCGAAATAACATCGTGACTACGCGATTGCAGTGTCGTACGAGAATATTATTATCGGTGGTGCCTCCCGTCTCGCCGCAATTGGACAAATATTTAACATCACCACACCACCGAACACGGTAAAGGTATAAACCAAAAACACACATACTCGCTATTATCTACTTATCGTGCATTTCTGCTGTTTACTTCCCTCCCCCCCCTCCGTCTCATCCCTCTCTGTCCCCCGAAAATACCGCGTAAAGCGCCTTTCACGTTCCTGCATGCAACAGTTTCTCACGCAAACACGAGAGAAGTAAACTCGTTTCTCGCCGTCGTCCGCCGATCCCCCCGCGAGATTATCCGCT